>JANJGN010001035.1:100000-208053 GCA_026770705.1 Isurus oxyrinchus | reverse complement strand
CTCTCTCTCTCTCCTCTCTCCCCTGTCTCTCTCTCTCTCTCTCCCTCCCCCCTGTCTTCTCTCTCTCTCCCCCTCCTCCCCCCTGTCTCCTCTCTCTCTCTCTCTCCCCCTGTCTCTCTCTCTCCCCTCTCTCACTGTCTCTCTCTCTCTCTCTCCCCCCGTCACTTTCTCTCCTCCCTCTTTCCCTCTCCCATCTGTCCATCACACTATGACTTCACATTGACCCATGTTGACTGTTTGCTTTCCCCACCCCCCCCAGGGTCTCACCCACGCCAAGGCCAGCGGAAGTTCCTGGCCCGCGATGGCCCCAACGCCCTGACCCCTCCACCCACCCACCCCCGGAGTGGATCAAGTTCTGCCGTCAGCTCTCTTTGGAGGCTTCTCCATCCTCCTGTGGATCGGGGCAATCCTGTGCTTCCTGGCCTATGGCATCCAGGCTTGCAACTGAGGATAATCCTGCGGGGGACAATGTGAGTAAGGGGTGGGGGGATGGGGTGGGGGGATGGGTGGGGGGAATGGGTGGGGGATGGGTGGGGGGGATGGGTGGGGGAATGGGTGGGGGGATGGGTGGGGGATGGGTGGGGCATGGGGATGGGTGGGGGGGATGGGTGGGGGGTATGGGTGGGGGATGGGGATGGGGTGGGGGGATCGGGATGGGGTGTGGGGGATGGGGGATGGGGATGGGGTGGGGGGGATGGGGGTTGGGTGGGGGGGATGGGTGGGGGGATGGGATGGGGTTGGGTGGGGGGGATGGGGATGGGGATGGGTGGGGGATGGGGGTTGGGTGGGGGATGGGGTGGGGGGATGGGGATGGTGATGGGCGGGGGGATGGGGGATGGTGATGGGCGGGGGGATGGGGGATGGGGATGGGAGGCGGCTTGGGGGATGGGCGGGGGCTTGGGGATGGGTGGGGATGGGTTGTGGGGATGGGGATGGGTGGGGGGATGGGGATGGGGATGGGGATGGGTGGGGGGATGGGGATGGGGATGGGGATGGGCGGGGGGGATGTGTGGGGGGATGGGGATGGGGATGGGCGAGGGGGATGTGTTGGGGGATGGGGATGGGTGGGGGGATGGGGATGGGGATGGGGATGGGTGGGGGGATGGGGATGGGTGGGGGGATGAGGATGGGTGGGGAGATGGGGGATGGGTGGGGGGGATGGGTGGGGGATGGGGATGGGTGGGGGGAATGGGTGGGGTGATGGGTGGGGTGATCGGGGATGGGTGGGGGGGATGGACATGGGGATGGGTGGGGGGATGGGGATGGGTGGGGGGGATGGGTGGGGGGATGGACAGGGGATGGGGATGGTGGGGGGATGGTGGGGGGGGATGAGGGTTGGGTGGGGGAGGGTGGGGATGGGTGGGGGGGAAATGGGTGGGGGGGGATGGACATGGGGATGGGTGGGGGGGATGGGGTGGGGTGATGGGGATGGGTGGGGGGAATGGGTGGGGGGATGGACATGGGGGATGGGTGGGGGGATGGGGATGGGGTGTGGGGGATGGGATGGGTGGGGGGATGGGGATGGGTGGGGTGATGGGTGGGGTGATGGGGATGGCGTGGGGGATGGGTGGGGGGATGGAGGGGGGACTTGGGGTTTGGATGGGGGGATGGTGGAGTGGGGGAATGGGGATGGGTGGGGGATGGGTGGGGGGATGGGGATGGGTGGGGGGATGGGGATCGCTCCATGGGATCTCACAGCGAAATCCCTCCAGTTAACAGGAGAGGCTACAGAGGCTGCGCCTGTATATCCTTGGAAGTTGAGATTCGGGGGGTGATCCCAGTCGAGGGGTTTAAAATTATTAAAGGATTCACCAGGGTCAATAGAGAGAAACTATTTCCTCTTTTTCCTGCCTAATAGGCTTTGAGGGGCTGAATGGCCTCCTCCTGTTCATTCTGGATCTAATGGGGTTGCCCTGGGTGGCTCTAACTCTGGATCTAATGGTTCATTTTCCTTTGCAGTTATACCTGGGCATCGTACTGTCAGCTGTAGTCATCATCACCGGCTGCTTCTCATATTACCAAGAGGCAAAGAGCTCAAAGATTATGGAGTCCTTCAAGAACATGGTGCCTCAGGTAAGCAGGACAATAACTTTCATCAACCAGAGGGACTGAGTCTCCAGACAACACACAGTCAGGGCCGCTGGTCAACAAAGACACAGGAGGGGAAAAGAGTGAGGGACGGCTACAGGGTGAGACACAGGTACAGGGTGTGGGACGGGTACAGGGTGAGGGACGAGTACAGGGTGAGACACAGGTACAGGGTGTGGGACATGTACAGGGTGAGGGATGGGTACAGGGTGAGACACAGGTACAGGGTGTGGGACATGTACAGGGTGAGGGACGGGTACAGGGTGAGACACAGGTACAGGGTGTGGGATAGGTTACAAGGGTGTGGGACAGGGACAGGGTGAGGGACGGGTACAGGGTGAGACACGGGTACAGGGTGAGACACGGGTACTGGGTGAGACACGGGTACAGGGTGAGACACGGGTACAAGGTGAGACACGGGTACTGGGTGAGACACGGGGTACTGGGTGAGACACTGGTACTGAGTGAGACACGGGTACTGGGTGAGACACAGGTACAGGGTGAGACACGTGGTACAGGGTGAGACACGCGTACAGGGTATGGGACGGGGTACAGGGTGTGGGACGGGTACAGGGTGTGGGATGGGTACAGGTTTTTTGATGGGTCCAGGGTTTTGGATGGGCAGAGGGTGAGGGATGGAGTACAGTGTGAGACAAGGGTACAGGTTGTGGGACATGTACAGTATGAGAGACAGGTACAGGGTGTGGGACAGGAACAGGTTTTGGGATGGATACAGGTTTTGAGATGGCTACGGGGAGAGGGACGAGTAAAGTGTGAGGGAGGGCTACAAGGGTGAAGGACAGATACAGGTTTTGGGACGGGTGCAGGGTGAAGGATGGGCACAGGGTGAGGGATGGGTACAGGATATGGGACAAAGTACCATGTGAGAGAAGGCTACAGGGTGTGGGATGGGTACAGAGTGAAGGACGGGTACAGGTTTGGGGACGTGTACAGGTGAGGGACGTGTACAGGGTGAGGGACGAATACAGGGTGTGGAACGGGTACAGGGTGAGGGGACAGGTACAGGGTGAGGGGACGGGTACAGGGTGAGGGACGGGTACAGTTTGTGTGACGGGTACAGGGTGAGTGATGGGTACAGGGTGAGGGATGTGTACAGTGTGAGGGACAGGTACAGGGTGAGGGACGGGTACAGGGTGTGTGATGGGTACAGGGTGAGGGACGGGTACAGTGTGAGGGACAGGTACAGGGTGAGGGACGGGTACAGGGTGATGGACAGGTACAGTTTGTGTGACGGGTACAGGGTGAGGGATGGGTACAGGGTGAGGGACGTGTACAGGGTGAGGGACAGGTACAGAGTGAGGGACGGGTACAATGTGTGTGACGGGTACAGGGTGAGGGACGGGTACAGGGTGAGGGACGGGTACAGGGTGTGTGACGGGTACAGTGTGTGTGACGGGTACAGGGTGACGGACGGGTACAGGGTGAGGGACGGGTACAGTTTGTGTGACGGGTACAAGGTGTGTGATGGGTACAGGGTGAGGGACGGGTACAGTGTGTGTGACGGGTACAGGGTGAGGGACGGGTACAGGGTGAGGGACGGGTACAGGGTGATGGACAGGTACAGTTTGTGTGATGGGTACAGGGTGAGGGATGGGTACAGTGTGAGGGACAGGTACAGGGTGAGGGACGGGTACAGGGTGTGTGATGGGTACAGGGTGAGGGATGGGTACAGTGTGTGTGACGGGTACAGGGTGAGGGACGGGTACAGGGTGAGGGACGGGTACAGGGTGATGGACAGGTACAGTTTGTGTGATGGGTACAGGGTGAGGGATGGGTACAGGGTGAGGGACGTGTACAGGGTGGGGGACGGGTACAGGGTGAGGGACGGGTACAGGGTGAGGGACGGGTACAGGGTGAGGGACGAGTACAGGGGTGAGGGACGTGTACAGGGTGAGGGACGGGTACAGTTTGTGTGACGGGTACAGGGTGAGGGATGGGTACAGGGTGAGGGACGTGTACAGGGTGAGGGACAGGTACAGGGTGAGGGACGGGTACAGGGTGAGGGACGGGTACAGGGTGAGGGACGAGTACAGGGTGAGGGACGTGTACAGGGTGAGGGACGGGTACAGTTTGTGTGACGGGTACAGGGTGAGGGATGGGTACAGTTTGTGTGATGGGTACAGGGTGAGGGACATGTATAGGGTGAGGGACAGGTACAGGGTGAGGGACGGGTACAGGGTGTGTGATGGGTACAGGGTGAGGGATGGGTACAGTGTGTGTGACGGGTACAGGGTGAGGGATGGGTACAGGGTGAGGGACGGGTACAGGGTGATGGACAGGTACAGTTTGTGTGATGGGTACAGGATGAGGGATGGGTACAGGGTGAGGGACGTGTACAGGGTGAGGGACAGGTACAGGGTGAGGGACGGGTACAGGGTGAGGGACGGGTACAGGGTGAGGGACGAGTACAGGGTGAGCGATGTGTACAGGGTGAGGGACGTGTACAGGGTGAGGGACGGGTACAGGGTGAGGGACGAGTACAGGGTGAGGGACGTGTACAGGGTGAGGGACGTGTACAGGGTGAGGGACAGGTACAGGGTGAGGGACGGGTACAGGGTGAGGGACGGGTACAGGGTGAGGGACGGGTACAGGGTGAGAGACGAGTACAGGGTGAGGGGACGTGTACAGGGTGAGGGACGGGTACAGTTTGTGTGACGGGTACAGGGTGAGGGAAGGGTACAGGGTTAGGGGACGTGTACAGGGTGAGGGACGGGTACAGTTTGTGTGACGGGTACAGGGTGAGGGACGGGTACAGGGTGAGGGACGTGTACAGGGTGAGGGATGGGTACAGTTTGTGTGACGGGTACAGGGTGAGGGACGTGTACAGGGTGAGGGACGGGTACAGTTTGTGTGACGGGTACAGGGTGAGGGACGGGTACAGGGTGAGGGACGAGTACAGGGTGAGGGACGTGTACAGGGTGAGGGACGGGTACAGGGTGTGTGACGGGTACAGGGTGAGGGACGGGTACAGGGTGAGGGACGAGTACAGGGTGAGGGACGTGTACAGGGTGAGGGACGGGTACAGGGTGAGGGACGGGTACAGGGTGAGGGACGAGTACAGGGTGAGGGACGTGTACAGGGTGAGGGACGGGTACAGGGTGTGTGACGGGTACAGGGTGAGGGACGTGTACAGGGTGAGGGACGGGTACAGGGTGTGTCACGGGTACAGGGTGAGGGACGAGTACAGGGTGAGGGACGTGTACAGGGTGAGGGACGGGTACAGGGTGTGTGACGGGTACAGGGTGAGGGACGGGTACAGGGTGAGGGACGAGTACAGGGTGAGGGACGTGTACAGGGTGAGGGACGGGTACAGGGTGAGGGACGGGTACAGGGTGAGGGACGAGTACAGGGTGAGGGACGTGTACAGGGTGAGGGACGGGTACAGGGTGTGTGACGGGTACAGGGTGAGGGACGTGTACAGGGTGAGGGACGGGTACAGGGTGTGTGACGGGTACAGGGTGAGGGACGTGTACAGGGTGAGGGACGGGTACAGGGTGTGTCACGGGTACAGGGTGAGGGACGGGTACAGGGTGAGGGATGAGTACAGGGTGAGGGACAGGTACAGGGTGAGGGATGGGTACAGGGTGTGTGACGGGTACAGGGTGAGGGACAGGTACAGGGTGAGGGACGGGTACAGGGTGTGTGATGGGTACAGGGTGAGGGACAGGTACAGGGTGAGGGACGGGTACAGGGTGTGTGACGGGTACAGGGTGAGGGACGGGTACAGTGTGTGTGACGGGTACAGGGTGAGGGATGAGTACAGGGTGAGGGACGGGTACAGGGTGAGGGATGAGTACAGGGTGAGGGACAGGTACAGGGTGAGGGACGTGTACAGGGTGTGTGACGGGTACAGGGTGTGTGACGGGTACAGGGTGAGGGACGGGTACAGGGTGTGTGACGGGTACAGGGTGAGGGACGGGTACAGGGTGAGGGATGGGTACAGGGTGAGGGATGAGTACAGGGTGAGGGACGGGTACAGGGTGAGGGACGGGTACAGGGTGTGTGACGGGTACAGGGTGAGGGACAGGTACAGGGTGAGCGATGGGTACAGGGTGAGGGATGAGTACAGGGTGAGGGACAGGTACAGGGTGAGGGACAGGTACAGGGTGAGTGACAGGTACAGGGTGAGGGATGGGTACAGGGTGAGGGATGGGTACAGGGTGAGGGACAGGTACAGGGTGAGGGACGTGTACAGGGTGTGTGACGGGTACAGGGTGTGTGACAGGTACAGGGTGAGGGACGGGTACAGGGTGTGTGACGGGTACAGGGTGAGGGACAGGTACAGGGTGAGGGATGGGTACAGGGTGAGGGATGAGTACAGGGTGAGGGACGGGTACAGGGTGAGGGACGGGTACAGGGTGTGTGACGGGTACAGGGTGAGGGACAGGTACAGGGTGAGCGATGGGTACAGGGTGAGGGATGAGTACAGGGTGAGGGATGAGTACAGGGTGAGGGACAGGTACAGGGTGAGGGACAGGTACAGGGTGAGGGACAGGTACAGGGTGAGGGACAGGTACAGGGTGAGGGATGGGTACAGGGTGAGGGACGGGTACAGGGTGAGGGATGGGTACAGGGTGAGGGATGGGTACAGGGTGAGGGATGGGTACAGGGTGAGGGACGTGTACAGGGTGTGTGACGGGTACAGGGTGTGTGACGGGTACAGGGTGAGGGACGGGTACAGGGTGTGTGACGGGTACAGGGTGAGGGACAGGTACAGGGTGAGGGATGGGTACAGGGTGAGGGATGAGTACAGGGTGAGGGACGGGTACAGGGTGAGGGACGGGTACAGGGTGTGTGACGGGTACAGGGTGAGGGACAGGTACAGGGTGCGCGATGGGTACAGGGTGAGGGATGAGTACAGGGTGAGGGACGGGTACAGGGTGAGGGACAGGTACAGGGTGTGTGACGGGTACACGGTGAGGGACGGGTACAGGGTGAGGGATGGGTACAGGGTGAGGGATGGGTACAGGGTGAGGGACAGGTACAGGGTGAGGGATGGGTACAGGGTGAGGGATGGGTACAGGGTGAGGGATGGGTACAGGGTGAGGGATGGGTACAGGGTGAGGGACAGGTACAGGGTGTGGGACGGGTACAGGGTTATTGAGTCAGTGTGCTACCCCCATGCTGCTATTTGTCTCCTTGCTGTGCAGCAAGCTATGGTGATTCGGGAAGGTGAGAAGACCCAGATCAATGCTGAGGAAGTAGTTGCCGGTGACCTGGTCGAAGTTAAAGGTGGTGACAGAATACCAGCCGATCTGAGGATTATCTCTGCTCATGGGTGTAAGGTGTGTAGATGTCTAGTTGGCCATGCGCTGCCTCACTGCGATGTATTGACTATTGGAGTGACTGTTGTTCCTGACTAATGTTCTCAATCTCTTTTTCATTTCCTTACACCTCATTGCTTTCACCTTTAATTTCATCGAAAATTCTCTCTCCCTTCTCTCTCTTGCTCCATCCCCACTCTCGTGTCTCTCTGCCATTGCCCCCTTCCCTCTGCCACTTGCTCATTCTATCTTTCACCTCCTGCTCACTCACTCACTCTCTCGCCTCTCCTTCAATGTGGCCGCAATGCCTGACAGGTGGATAACTCCTCACTGACCGGGGAATCAGAACCACAGACACGTTCCCCGGATTGTACAAATGACAATCCGCTGGAGACCAGGAATATTGCTTTCTTCTCAACCAACTGTGTAGAAGGTACGTCATGAGCATGCTCGGTGCGAGGGCGCTAAATGTGGGGGCGCTAAGCGTGAGGGCGCAGAGTGTGAGGGCGCAGAGTGTGAGGGCGCAGAGTGTGAGGGCGCACAGCGTTAGGGCGCACAGCGTTAGGGCGCTGAGTATTCTCGGTGTGAATGTGCTCAATGCGAGTGAGCTCGGTGTGGGTGTGAGTGTGCACGGTGTGGGTGTGATTGTGATCGGTGTGGGTGTGAGTGTGCGCGGTGTGAGTGTGAGTTTGCTCGGTGTGGGTGTGTGTGTGCTCGGTGTGGGTGTGAGTGTGCACGGTGTGGGTGTGATTGTGATCGGTGTGGGTGTGAGTGAGCTCGGTGTGGGTGTGAGTGTGCTCGGTGTGGGTGTGAGTGTGCTCGGTGTGGGTGTGAGTGTGCTCGGTGTGGGTGTGAGTGTGCTCGGTGTGGGTGTGAGTGTGCTTGGTGTGGGTGTGAGTGTGCTCGGTGTGGGTGTGAGTGTGCTCGGTGTGAGTGTGAGTGTGCTCGGTGTGGGTGTGAGTGTGCGCGGTGTGAGTGTGTGTGCTCGGTGTGGGTGTGAGTGTGCTCGGTGAGGGTGTGAGTGTGCTCGGTGTGGGTGTGAGTGTGCTCGGTGTGGGTGTGAGTGTGCTCGGTGTGGGTGTGAGTGTGCTCGGTGTGGGTGTGAGTGTGCTCGGTGTGGGTGTGAGTGTGCTCGGTGTGGGTGTGAGTATGCTCGGTGTGAGTGTGAGTGTGCGCGGTGTGGGTGTGAGTGTGCTCGGTGTGAGCGTGAGTGTGTGTGTGCTCGGTGTGGCTGTGAGTGTGCTCAGTGTGGGTGTGAGTGTGCTCGGTGTAGGTGTGCGTGTGCTCGGTGTGGCTGTGAGTGTGCTCGGTGTGGGTGTGAGTGTGCTCGGTGTGAGTGTGAGTGTGCTCGGTGTGGGTGTGAGTGTGCTCGGTGTGGGTGTGAGTGTGCTCGGTGTGGGTGTGAGTGTGCTCGGTGTTGGTGTGAGTGGGCTCGGTGTGGGTGTGAGTGTGCTCGGTGTGGGTGTGAGTGTGCTCGGTGTGGGTGTGAGTGTGCTCGGTGTGGGTGTGTGTGTGCTCGGTGTGGGTGTGAGTGTGCTCGGTGTGGGTGTGTGTGTGCTCGGTGTGGGTGTGAGTGTGCTCGGTGTGGGTGTGAGTGTGCTCGGTGTGGGTGTGAGTGTGCTCGGTGTGGGTGTGAGTGTGCTCGGTGTGGGTGTGAGTGTGCTCGGTGTGAGTGTGCTCGGTGTGGGTGTGTGTGTGCTCGGTGTGAGTGTGCTCGGTGTGGGTGTGTGTGTGCTCGGTGTGGGTGTGAGTGTGCTCGGCGTGGGTGTGAGTGTGCTCGGTGTGGGTGTGAGTGTGCTCGGTGTGGGTGTGAGTGTGCTCGGTGTGGGTCTGTGTGTGCTCGGTGTGGGTGTGAGTGTGCTCGGTGTGGGTGTGAGTGTGCTCGGTGTGGGTGTGAGTGTGCTCGGTGTGGGTGTGAGTGTGCTCGGTGTGGGTGTGAGTGTGCACGGTGTGTGTGTGAGTGTGCTCGGTGTGAGTGTGAGTGTGCTCGGTGTGAGTGTGCTCGGTGTGGGTGTGTGTGTGCACGGTGTGGGTGTGTGTGTGCTCGTTGTGGGTCTGTGTGTGCTCGGTGTGGGTGTGAGTTTGCTCGGTGTGGGTGTGAGTGTGCTCGGTGTGAGTGTGCTCGGTGTCAGTGTGAGTGTGCTCGGTGTGGGTGTGAGTGTGCTCGGTGTGGGTGTGAGTGTGCTCGGTGTTGGTGTGAGTGTGCTCGGTGTGGGTGTGAGTGTGCTCGGTGTGGGTGTGAGTTTGCTCGGTGTGGGTGTGAGTGTGCTCGGTGTCAGTGTGAGTGTGCTCGGTGTCAGTGTGAGTGTGCTCGGTGTCAGTGTGAGTGTGCTCGGTGTGGGTGTGAGTGTGCTCGGTGTGAGTGTGCTTGGTGTAGGTGTGAGTGTGCTCGGTGTGGGTGTGAGTGTGTTCGGTTTGAGTGTGAGTGTGCTCGGTGTGGGTGTGAGTGTGCTCGGTGTGGGTGTGAGTGTGCTCGGTGTGGGTGTGAGTGTGCTCGGTGTGGGTGTGTGTGTGCTCGGTGTGGGTGTGAGTGTGCTCGGTGTGGGTGTGTGTGTGCTCGGTGTGAGTGTGCTCGGTGTGAGTGTGTGTGTGCTCGGTGTGGGTGTGAGTGTGCTCGGTGTGGGTGTGAGTGTGCTCGGTGTGAGTGTGCTCGGTGTGAGTGTGTGTGTGCTCGGTGTGGGTGTGAGTGTGCTCGGTGTGGGTGTGAGTGTGCTCGGTGTGGGTGTGAGTGTGCTCGGTGTGGGTGTGAGTGTGCTCGGTGTGGGTGTGAGTGTGCTCGGTGTGAGTGTGAGTGTGCTCGGTGTGGGTGTGAGTGTGCTCGGTGTGGGTGTGAGTGTGCTCGGTGTGGGTGTGAGTGTGCTCGGTGTGAGTGTGAGTGTGCTCGGTGTGGGTGTGAGTGTGCTCGGTGTGGGTGTGAGTGTGTTCGGTTTGAGTGTGAGTGTGCACGATGTGGGTGTGAGTGTGCGCGGTGTGAGTGTGATGGGTGTGAGTGTGCTCGGTGTGGGTGTGAGTGTGTTCGGTGTGAGTGTGAGTGTGCTCGGTGTGAATGTGAGTGTGCTCGGTGTGGGTATGAGTGTGCTCGGTGTGGGTGTGAGTGTGCTCGGTGTGGGTGTGACTGTGCTCGGTGTGGGTGTGAGTGTGCTCGGTGTGGGTGTGAGTGTGCGCGGTGTGGGTGTGAGTGTGCTCGGTGTGGGTGTGAGTGTGCTCGGTGTGAGTGTGAGTGTGCTCGGTGTGGGTGTGAGTGTGCGCGGTGTGGGTGTGAGTGTGCTCGGTGTGGGTGTGAGTGTGCTCGGTGTGAGTGTGAGTGTGCTCGGTGTGGGTGTGAGTGTGCTCGGTGTGGGTGTGAGTGTGCTCGGTGTGGGTGTGAGTGTGCTCGGTGTGGGTGTGAGTGTGGTCGATGTGGGTGTGAGTGTGCTCGGTGTGATTGTGAGTGTGCTCGGTGTGGGTGTGAGTGTGCTCGGTGTGGGTCTGAGTGTGCTCGGTGTGGGTGTGAGTGTGCTCGGTGTGGGTGTGAGTGTTCTCGGTGTGCGTGTGAGTGTGCTCGTTGTGGGTGTGAGTGTGCGCGGTGTGAGTGTGGGTGTGCTCGGTGTGAGAGTCAGTGTGCGTGGTGTGGGTGTGTGTGCTCGGTGTGAGTGTACTCGGTGTGGGTGTGAGTGTGCGCGGTGTGGGTGTGAGTGTGCGCGGTGTGGGTGTGAGTGTGCTCGGTGTGGGTGTGAATGTGCTCGGTGTGGGTGTGTGTGTGCTCGGTGTGGGTGTGAGTGTGCTCGGTGTGGGTGTGAGTGTGCTCGGTGTGGGTGTGAGTGTGCTCGGTGTGGGTGTGTGTGTGCTCGGTGTGGGTGTGAGTGTGCTCGGTGTGGGTGTGAGTGTGCTCGGTGTGGGTGTTAGTGTGCTCGGTGTGGGTGTGGGTGTGCTCGGTGTGTGTGTGAGTGTGTGTGTGCTCGGTGTGGGTGTGAGTCTGTGCAGTGTGGGTGTGAGTGTGTGCAGTGTGGGTGTGAGTGTGCTCGGTGTGGGTGTGAGTGTGTGCGTTGTGGGTGTGAGTGTGCTCGGTGTGGGTGTGAGTGTGCTCGGTGCGGGTGTGAGTGTGCTCGGTGTGAGTGTGCTCGGTGTGGGTGTGCTCGGTGTGAGTGTGCTCGGTGTGGGTGTGAGTGTGCTCGGTGTGTCTGTGAGTGTGCGCGGTGTGGGTGTGAGTGTGCTCGGTGTGGGTGTGCTCGGTGTGAGTGTGCTCGGTGTGGGTGTGAGTGTGCTCGGTGTGTCTGTGAGTGTGCTCGGTGTGGGTGTGAGTGTGCTCGGTGTGTCTGTGAGTGTGCTCGGTGTGGGTATGACTTTGCTCGGTGTGGGTGTGAGTGTGCTCGGTGTGGGTGTGAGTGTGCTCGGTGTGGGTGTGAGTGTGCTCGGTGTGGGTGTGAGTGTGCTCGGTGTGGGTGTGAGTGTGCTCGGTGTGAGTGTGCTCGGTGTGGGTGTGTGTGTGCTCGGTGTGAGTGTGCTCGGTGTGGGTGTGTGTGTGCTCGGTGTGGGTGTGAGTGTGCTCGGCGTGGGTGTGAGTGTGCTCGGTGTGGGTGTGAGTGTGCTCGGTGTGGGTGTGAGTGTGCTCGGTGTGGGTCTGTGTGTGCTCGGTGTGGGTGTGAGTGTGCTCGGTGTGGGTGTGAGTGTGCTCGGTGTGGGTGTGAGTGTGCTCGGTGTGGGTGTGAGTGTGCTCGGTGTGGGTGTGAGTGTGCACGGTGTGTGTGTGAGTGTGCTCGGTGTGAGTGTGAGTGTGCTCGGTGTGAGTGTGCTCGGTGTGGGTGTGTGTGTGCACGGTGTGGGTGTGCGTGTGCTCGTTGTGGGTCTGTGTGTGCTCGGTGTGGGTGTGAGTTTGCTCGGTGTGGGTGTGAGTGTGCTCGGTGTGAGTGTGCTCGGTGTCAGTGTGAGTGTGCTCGGTGTGGGTGTGAGTGTGCTCGGTGTGGGTGTGAGTGTGCTCGGTGTTGGTGTGAGTGTGCTCGGTGTGGGTGTGAGTGTGCTCGTTGTGGGTGTGAGTTTGCTCGGTGTGGGTGTGAGTGTGCTCGGTGTCAGTGTGAGTGTGCTCGGTGTCAGTGTGAGTGTGCTCGGTGTGGGTGTGAGTGTGCTCGGTGTGAGTGTGCTTGGTGTAGGTGTGAGTGTGCTCGGTGTGGGTGTGAGTGTGTTCGGTTTGAGTGTGAGTGTGCTCGGTGTGGGTGTGAGTGTGCTCGGTGTGGGTGTGAGTGTGCTCGGTGTGGGTGTGAGTGTGCTCGGTGTGGGTGTGTGTGTGCTCGGTGTGGGTGTGAGTGTGCTCGGTGTGGGTGTGTGTGTGCTCGGTGTGAGTGTGCTCGGTGTGAGTGTGTGTGTGCTCGGTGTGGGTGTGAGTGTGCTCGGTGTGGGTGTGAGTGTGCTCGGTGTGAGTGTGCTCGGTGTGAGTGTGTGTGTGCTCGGTGTGGGTGTGAGTGTGCTCGGTGTGGGTGTGAGTGTGCTCGGTGTGGGTGTGAGTGTGCTCGGTGTGGGTGTGAGTGTGCTCGGTGTGGGTGTGAGTGTGCTCGGTGTGAGTGTGAGTGTGCTCGGTGTGGGTGTGAGTGTGCTCGGTGTGGGTGTGAGTGTGCTCGGTGTGGGTGTGAGTGTGCTCGGTGTGAGTGTGAGTGTGCTCGGTGTGGGTGTGAGTGTGCTCGGTGTGGGTGTGAGTGTGTTCGGTTTGAGTGTGAGTGTGCACGATGTGGGTGTGAGTGTGCGCGGTGTGAGTGTGATGGGTGTGAGTGTGCTCGGTGTGGGTGTGAGTGTGTTCGGTGTGAGTGTGAGTGTGCTCGGTGTGAATGTGAGTGTGCTCGGTGTGGGTATGAGTGTGCTCGGTGTGGGTGTGAGTGTGCTCGGTGTGGGTGTGACTGTGCTCGGTGTGGGTGTGAGTGTGCTCGGTGTGGGTGTGAGTGTGCGCGGTGTGGGTGTGAGTGTGCTCGGTGTGGGTGTGAGTGTGCTCGGTGTGAGTGTGAGTGTGCTCGGTGTGGGTGTGAGTGTGCGCGGTGTGGGTGTGAGTGTGCTCGGTGTGGGTGTGAGTGTGCTCGGTGTGAGTGTGAGTGTGCTCGGTGTGGGTGTGAGTGTGCTCGGTGTGGGTGTGAGTGTGCTCGGTGTGGGTGTGAGTGTGCTCGGTGTGGGTGTGAGTGTGGTCGATGTGGGTGTGAGTGTGCTCGGTGTGATTGTGAGTGTGCTCGGTGTGGGTGTGAGTGTGCTCGGTGTGGGTCTGAGTGTGCTCGGTGTGGGTGTGAGTGTGCTCGGTGTGGGTGTGAGTGTTCTCGGTGTGCGTGTGAGTGTGCTCGTTGTGGGTGTGAGTGTGCGCGGTGTGGGTGTGAGTGTGCGCGGTGTGGGTGTGGGTGTGCTCGGTGTGAGAGTCAGTGTGCGCGGTGTGGGTGTGTGTGCTCGGTGTGAGTGTACTCGGTGTGGGTGTGAGTGTGCGCGGTGTGGGTGTGAGTGTGCGCGGTGTGGGTGTGAGTGTGCTCGGTGTGGGTGTGAATGTGCTCGGTGTGGGTGTGTGTGTGCTCGGTGTGGGTGTGAGTGTGCTCGGTGTGGGTGTGAGTGTGCTCGGTGTGGGTGTGAGTGTGCTCGGTGTGGGTGTGTGTGTGCTCGGTGTGGGTGTGAGTGTGCTCGGTGTGGGTGTGAGTGTGCTCGGTGTGGGTGTTAGTGTGCTCGGTGTGGGTGTGGGTGTGCTCGGTGTGTGTGTGAGTGTGTGTGTGCTTGGTATGAGTGTGAGTGTGAGTGTGCTCGGTGTGGGTGTGAGTCTGTGCAGTGTGGGTGTGAGTGTGTGCAGTGTGGGTGTGTGTGTGCTCGGTGTGGGTGTGAGTGTGCTCGGTGTGGGTGTGAGTGTGTGCGTTGTGGGTGTGAGTGTGCTCGGTGTGGGTGTGAGTGTGCTCGGTGCGGGTGTGAGTGTGCTCGGTGTGAGTGTGCTCGGTGTGAGTGTGCTCGGTGTGGGTGTGAGTGTGCTCGGTGTGTCTGTGAGTGTGCGCGGTGTGGGTGTGAGTGTGCTCGGTGTGGGTGTGCTCGGTGTGAGTGTGCTCGGTGTGGGTGTGAGTGTGCTCGGTGTGTCTGTGAGTGTGCTCGGTGTGGGTATGACTTTGCTCGGTGTGAGTGTGAGTGTGCTCGGTGTGGGTGTGAGTGTGCTCGGTGTGGGTGTGAGTGTGCTCGGTGTGGGAGAGAGTGTGCTCGGTTTGGTTGTGTGTGTGCTCGGTGTGGGTGTGAGTGTGCTCGGTGTGGGTGTGAGTGTGCTCGGTGTGGGTGTGATTGTGATCGGTGTGGGTGTGAGTGAGCTCGGTGTGGGTGTGAGTGTGCTCGGTGTGGGTGTGAGTGTGCTCGGTGTGGGTGTGAGTGTGCTCGGTGTGGGTGTGAGTGTGCTCGGTGTGAGTGTGAGTGTGCTCGGTGTGGGTGTGAGTGTGCGCGGTGTGAGTGTGTGTGCTCGGTGTGGGTGTGAGTGTGCTCGGTGAGGGTGTGAGTGTGCTCGGTGTGGGTGTGAGTGTGCTCGGTGTGAGTGTGAGTGTGCGCGGTGTGGGTGTGAGTGTGCTCGGTGTGAGCGTGAGTGTGTGTGTGCTCGGTGTGGCTGTGAGTGTGCTCGGTGTGGGTGTGAGTGTGCTCGGTGTGAGTGTGGGTGTGGGTGTGCGTGTGCTCGGTGTGGCTGTGAGTGTGCTCGGTGTGGGTGTGAGTGTGCTCGGTGTGGGTGTGAGTGTGCTCGGTGTGGGTGTGAGTGTGCTCGGTGTGGGTGTGAGTGTGCTCGGTGTGGGTGTGAGTGTGCTCGGTGTGAGTGTGAGTGTGCTCGGTGTGGGTGTCAGTGTGCTCGGTGTGGGTGTGAGTGTGCTCGGTGTGGGTATGAGTGTGCTCGGTGTGGGTGTGAGTGTGCTCGGTGTGGGTGTGAGTGTGCTCGGTGTGGGTGAGTGTGCTCGGTGTGGGTGTGTGTGTGCACGGTGTGGGTGTGTGTGTGCTCGGTGTGGGTGTGAGTGTGCTCGGTGTGGGTGTGAGTGTGCTCGGTGTGGGTGAGTGTGCTCGGTGTGGGTGTGAGTGTGCTCGGTGTGGGTGTGTGTGTGCTCGGTGTGGGTGTGAGTGTGCTCGGTGTGGGTGTGTGTGTGCTCGGTGTGGGTGTGGGTGTGCTCGGTGTGGGTGTGAGTGTGCTCGGTGTGAGTGTGCTCGGTGTGGGTGTGAGTGTGCTCGGTGTGGGTGTGAGTGTGCTCTGTGTGGGTGTGAGTGTGCTCGGTGTGGGTGGGAGTGTGCTCGGTGTGGGTGTGCGTGTGCTCGGTGTGGGTGTGAGTGTGCTCGGTGTGGGTGTGAGTGTGCTCGGTGTGGGTGTGAGTGTGCTCGGTGTGGGTGTGAGTGTGCTCGGTTTGGTTGTGTGTGTGCTCGGTGTGGGTGTGTGTGTGCTCGGTGTGGGTGTGAGTGTGCTCGGTGTGAGTGTGAGTGTGCTCGGTTTGGTTGTGTGTGTGCTCGGTGTGGGTGTGTGTGTGCTCGGTGTGGGTGTGAGTGTGCTCGGTGTGGGTGTGAGTGAGCTCGGTGTGGGTGTGAGTGTGCTCGGTGTGGGTGTGGGTGTGCTCGGTGTGGGTGTGAGTGTGCTCGGTGTGGGTGTGAGTGTGCTCGGTGTGGGTGTGAGTGTGCTCGGTGTGGGTGTGCTCGGTGTGGGTGTGAGTGTGCTCGGTGTGGGTGTGGGTGTGCTCGGTGTGGGTGTGAGTGTGCTCGGTGTGGGTGTGAGTGTGCTCGGTGTGGGTGTGAGTGTGCTCGGTGTGGGTGTGAGTGTGCTCGGTGTGGGTGTGAGTGTGCTCGGTGTGAGTGTGCTCGGTGTGGGTGTGAGTGTGCTCGGTGTGGGTGTGAGTGTGCTCGGTGTGAGTGTGCTCGGTGTGGGTGTGAGTGTGCTCGGTGTGGGTGTGAGTGTGCTCGGTGTGGGTGTGAGTGTGCTCGGTGTGGGTGAGTGTGCTCGGTGTGGGTGTGAGTGTGCTCGGTGTGAGTGTGCTCGGTGTGGGTGTGAGTGTGCTCGGTGTGGGTGTGAGTGTGCTCGGTGTGGGTGTGAGTGTGCTCGGTGTGGGTGTGAGTGTGCTCGGTGTGGGTGTGAGTGTGCTCGGTGTGGCTGTGAGTGTGCTCGGTGTGGGTGTGAGTGTGCTCGGTGTGGGTGTGAGTGTGCTCGGTGTGGGTGTGAGTGTGCTCGGTGTGGGTGTGAGTGTGCTCGGTGTGAGTGTGCTCGGTGTGGGTGTGAGTGTGCTCGGTGTGGGTGTGAGTGTGCTCGGCGTGGGTGTGAGTGTGCTCGGTGTGGGTGTGAGTGTGCTCGGTGTGGGTGTGAGTGTGCTCGGTGTGGGTGTGAGTGTGCTCGGTGTGGGTGTGTTTGTGCTCGGTGTGGGTGTGAGTGTGCTCGGTGTGGGTGTGAGTGTGCTCGGTGTGAGTGTGAGTGTGCTCGGTGTGGGTGTGAGTGTGCTCGGTGTGAGTGTGAGTGTGCTCGGTGTGGGTGTGAGTGTGCTCGGTGTGAGTGTGCTCGGTGTGAGTGTGAGTGCGCTCGGTGTGGGTGTGGGTGTGCTCGGTGTCAGTGTGAGTGTGCTCGGTGTGGGTGTGAGTGTGCTCGGAGTGAGTGTGAGTGTGCTCGGTGTGGGTGTGTCTGTGCTCGGTGTGGGTGTGAGTGTGCTCGGTGTGGGTGTGAGTGTGCTCGGTGTGGGTGTGTGTGTGCGCGGTGTGGGTGTGAGTGTGCTCGGTGTGGGTGTGAGTGTGCACGGTGTGGGTGTGAGTGTGCTCGGTGTGGGTGTGAGTGTGCTCGGTGTGGGTGTGAGTGTGCGCGGTGTGGGTGTGAGTGTGCTCGTTGTGGGTGTGAGTGTGCTCGGTGTGGGTGTGAGTGTGCACGGTGTGGGTGTGAGTGTGCTCGGTGTGGGTGTGAGTGTGCTCGGTGTGGGTGTGAGTGTGCTCGGTGTGAGTGTGAGTGTGCTCGGTGTGGGTGTGAGTGTGCTCGGTGTGGGTGTGAGTGTGCTCGGTGTGAGTGTGAGTGTGCTCGGTGTGAGTGTGAGTGTGCTCGGTGTGGGTGGTGTGTGCCCGGTGTGGGTGTGAGTGTGCTCGGTGTGGGTGTGAGTGTGCTCGGTGTGGGTGTGAGTGTGCTCGGTGTGAGTGTGAGTGTGCTCGGTGTGGGTGTGAGTGTGCTCGGTGTGGGTGTGTGTGTGCTCGGTGTGGGTGTGAGTGTGTTCGGTGTGGGTGTGTGTGTGCTCGGTGTGGGTGAGTGTGCTCGGTGTGGGTGTGAGTGTGCTCGGTGTGGGTGTGAGTGTACTCGGTGTGGGTGTGAGTGTGCTCGGTGTGGGTGTGAGTGTGCTCGGTGTGAGTGTGCTCGGTGTGGGTGTGAGTGTGCTCGGTGTGGGTGTGAGTGTGCTCGGTGTGAGTGTGAGTGTGCTCGGTGTGAGTGTGCTCGGTGTCAGTGTGAGTGTGCTCGGTGTGGGTGTGAGTGTGCTCGGTGTGAGTGTGAGTGTGCTCGGTGTGAGTGTGCTTGGTGTGGGTGTGAGTGTGCTCGGTGTGGGTGAGTGTGCTCGGTGTGAGTGTGTGTGTGCTCGGTGTGGGTGTGAGTGTGCTCGGCGTGGGTGTGAGTGTGCTCGTTGTGGGTGCGAGTGTGCACGGTGTGGGTGTGAGTGTGCTCGGTGTGGGTGGTGTGTGCTCGGTGTGGGTGTGAGTGTGCTCGGTGTGGGTGTGAGTGTGCTCGGTGTGGGTGTGAGTGTGCTCGGTGTGGGTGTGAGTGTGCTCGGTGTGGGTGTGAGTGTGCTCGGTGTGGGTGTGCGTGTGCTCGGTGTGGGTGTGCGTGTGCTCGGTGTGGGTGTGAGTGTGCTCGGTGTGGGTGTGAGTGTGGTCGATGTGGGTGTGAGTGTGCTCGGTGCGGGTGTGAGTGTGCTCGGTGTGGGTGTGAGTGTGCTCGGTGCGGGTGTGAGTGTGCTCGGTGTGGGTGTGTGTGTGCTCGGTGTGGGTGTGAGTGTGCTCGGTGTGGGTGTGTGTGTGCTCGGTGTGGGTGTGAGTGTGCTCGGTGTGGGTGTGAGTGTGCTCGGTGTGGGTGTGTGTGTGCTCGGTGTGGGTGTGTGTGTGCTCGGTGTGAGTGTGCTCGGTGTGGGTGTGTGTGTGCTCGGTGTGAGTGTGCTCGGTGTGGGTGTGTGTGTGCTCGGTGTGGGTGTGAGTGTGCTCGGTGTGGGTGTGTGTGTGCTCGGTGTGAGTGTGAGTGTGCTCGGTGTGGGTGTGAGTGTGCTCGGTGTGGGTGTGAGTGTGCTCGGTGTGGGTGTGAGTGTGCTCGGTGTGGGTGTGTGTGTGCTCGGTGTGAGTGTGCTCGGTGTGGGTGTGTGTGTGCTCGGTGTGGGTGTGAGTGTGCTCGGCGTGGGTGTGAGTGTGCTCAGTGTGGGTGTGAGTGTGCTCGGTGTGGGTGTGAGTGTGCTCGGTGTGGGTCTGTGTGTGCTCGGTGTGGGTGTGAGTGTGCTCGGTGTGGGTGTGAGTGTGCTCGGTGTGGGTGTGAGTGTGCTCGGTGTGGGTGTGAGTGTGCTCGGTGTGGGTGTGTGTGTGCTCGGTGTGGGTGTGCTCGGTGTGGGTGTGAGTGTGCTCGGTGTGGGTCTGTGTGTGCTCGGTGTGGGTGTGAGTTTGCTCGGTGTGGGTGTGAGTGTGCTCGGTGTGAGTGTGCTCGGTGTCAGTGTGAGTGTGCTCGGTGTGGGTGTGAGTGTGCTCGGTGTGGGTGTGAGTGTGCTCGGTGTTGGTGTGAGTGTGCTCGGTGTGGGTGTGAGTGTGCTCGTTGTGGGTCTGTGTGTGCTCGGCGTGGGTGTGAGTTTGCTCGGTGTGGGTGTGAGTGTGCTCGGTGTCAGTGTGAGTGTGCTCGGTGTCAGTGTGAGTGTGCTCGGTGTGGGTGTGAGTGTGCTCGGTGTGAGTGTGCTTGGTGTAGGTGTGAGTGTGCTCGGTGTGGGTGTGAGTGTGTTCGGTTTGAGTGTGAGTGTGCTCGGTGTGGGTGTGAGTGTGCTCGGTGTGGGTGTGAGTGTGCTCGGTGTGAGTGTGCTCGGTGTGAGTGTGTGTGTGCTCGGTGTGGGTGTGAGTGTGCTCGGTGTGGGTGTGAGTGTGCTCGGTGTGAGTGTGCTCGGTGTGAGTGTGTGTGTGCTCGGTGTGGGTGTGAGTGTGCTCGGTGTGGGTGTGAGTGTGCTCGGTGTGGGTGTGAGTGTGCTCGGTGTGAGTGTGCTCGGTGTGGGTGTGAGTGTGCTCGGTGTGAGTGTGAGTGTGCTCGGTGTGGGTGTGAGTGTGCTCGGTGTGGGTGTGAGTGTGTTCGGTTTGAGTGTGAGTGTGCACGATGTGGGTGTGAGTGTGCGCGGTGTGAGTGTGATGGGTGTGAGTGTGCTCGGTGTGGGTGTGAGTGTGTTCGGTGTGAGTGTGAGTGTGCTCGGTGTGAATGTGAGTGTGCTCGGTGTGGGTGTGAGTGTGCTCGGTGTGGGTGTGAGTGTGCTCGGTGTGGGTGTGAGTGTGCTCGGTGTGGGTGTGAGTGTGCGCGGTGTGGGTGTGAGTGTGCTCGGTGTGAGTGTGAGTGTGCTCGGTGTGGGTGTGAGTGTGCGCGGTGTGGGTGTGTGTGTGCTCGGTGTGGGTGTGAGTGTGCTCGTTGTGAGTGTGAGTGTGCTCGGTGTGGGTGTGAGTGTGCGCGGTGTGGGTGTGAGTGTGCTCGGTGTGGGTGTGAGTGTGCTCGGTGTGAGTGTGAGTGTGCTCGGTGTGGGTGTGAGTGTGCTCGGTGTGGGTGTGAGTGTGCTCGGTGTGGGTGTGAGTGTGCTCGGTGTGGGTGTGAGTGTGGTCGATGTGGGTGTGAGTGTGCTCAGTGTGGGTGTGTGTGTGCTCGGTGTGAGTGTGAGTGTGCTCGGTGTGGGTGTGAGTGTGCTCGGTGTGGGTCTGAGTGTGCTCGGTGTGAGTGTGAGTGTGCTCGGTGTGGGTGTGAGTGTGCTCGGTGTGGGTCTGAGTGTGCTCGGTGTGGGTGTGAGTGTGCTCGGTGTGGGTGTGAGTGTTCTCGGTGTGCGTGTGAGTGTGCTCGTTGTGGGTGTGAGTGTGCGCGGTGTGGGTGTGAGTGTGCGCGGTGTGGGTGTGGGTGTGCTCGGTGTGAGAGTCAGTGTGCGCGGTGTGGGTGTGTGTGCTCGGTGTGAGTGTGCTCGGCGTGGGTGTGTGTGTGCTCGGTGTGGGTGTGAGTGTGCTCGGTGTGGGTGTGAGTGTGCGCATTGTGGGTGTGAGTGTGCGCGGTGTGGGTGTGAGTGTGCGCGGTGTGGGTGTGAGTATGCTCGGTGTGGGTGTGAGTGTGCTCGGTGTGGGTGTGAGTGTGTTCGGTGTGGGTGTGAGTGTGCTCGGTGTGGGTGTGTGTGTGCTCGGTGTGGGTGTGAGTGTGCTCGGTGTGGGTGTGTGTGTGCTCGGTGTGGGTGTGAGTGTGCTCGGTGTGGGTGTGAGTGTGCTCGGTGTGGGTGTGTGTGTGCTCGGTGTGGGTGTGTGTGTGCTCGGTGTGGGTGTGAGTGTGCTCGGTGTGGGTGTTAGTGTGCTCGGTGTGGGTGTGGGTGTGCTCGGTGTGTGTGTGAGTGTGTGTGTGCTTGGTATGAGTGTGAGTGTGAGTGTGCTCGGTGTGGGTGTGAGTCTGTGCAGTGTGGGTGTGAGTGTGTGCAGTGTGGGTGTGAGTGTGCTCGGTGTGGGTGTGAGTGTGCTCGGTGTGGGTGTGAGTGTGTGCGTTGTGGGTGTGAGTGTGCTCGGTGTGGGTGTGAGTGTGCTCGGTGCGGGTGTGAGTGTGCTCGGTGTGAGTGTGCTCGGTGTGGGTGTGCTCGGTGTGAGTGTGCTCGGTGTGGGTGTGAGTGTGCTCGGTGTGTCTGTGAGTGTGCTCGGTGTGGGTGTGAGTGTGCTCGGTGTGGGTGTGAATGTGCTCGGTGTGGGTGTGAGTGTGCTCGGTGCGGGTGTGAGTGTGCTAGCTGTGGGTGTGAGTGTGCTCGGTGTGGGTGTGAGTGTGCTCGGTGTGGGTGTGAGTGTGCTCGGTGTGGGTGTGTGTGTGCTCGGTGTGGGTGTGGGTGTGCTCGGTGTGGGTGTGAGTGTGTTCGGTGTGAGTGTGAGTGTGCGCGGTGTGGGTGTGAGTGTGTTCGGTGTGAGTGTGAGTGTGAGTGTGCTCGGTGTGGGTGTTAGTGTGCGCGGTCTGGGTGTGAGTGTGTTCGGTGTGGGTGTGTGTGTGCTCGGTGTGGGTGTGAGTGTGCTCTTTGTGGGTGTGTGTGCTCGGTGTGGGTGTGAGTGTGCTCTTTGTGGGTGTGTGTGCTCGGTGTGGGTGTGAATGTGCTCTGTGTGGGTGTGAGTGTATTCGGTGTGGGTGTGAGTGTGCTCGGTGTGGGTGTGAGTGTGCTCGGTGTGGGTGTGACTGTGCTCGGTGTGAGTGTGAGTGTGCTCGGTGTGGGTGTGAATGTGTGCGGTGTGGGTGTGAGTGTGCTCATTGTGGGTGTGAGTGTGCTCAGTGTGGGTGTGAGTGTGCACGGTGTGGGTGTGAGTGTGCTCGGTGTGGGTGTGAGTGTGCACGGTGTGGGTGTGAGTGTGCTCGGTGTGGGTGTGAGTGTGCTCGGTGTGGGTGTGTGTGTGCTCGGTGTGAGTGTGTGTGTGCGCGGTGTGGGTGTGAGTGTGCTCGGAGTGGGTGTGAGTGTGCGCGGTGTGGGTGTGAGTGTGCTCGGTGTGGGTGTGAGTGTGCTCGGTGTGGGTGTGAGTGTCCTCGGTGTGAGTGTTTGTGTGCTCGGTGTGGGTGTGAGTGTGCTCGGTGTGGGTGTGAGTGTGCTCGGTGTGGGTGTGCTCAGTGTAAGTGTGAGTGTGCTCGGTGTGGGTGTGTGTGTGCTCGGTGTGGGTGTGTGTGTGCTCGGTGTGGGTGTGAGTGTGAGTGTGCTCGGTGTGGGTGTGAGTGTGCTCGGTGTGAGTGTGAGTGTGCTCGGTGTGGGTGTGAGTGTGCTCAATGTGGGTGTGAGTGTGCTCAGTGTGAGTGTGAGTTTGCTCGGTGTGGGTGTGAGTGTGCTCGGTGTGGGTGTGAGTGTGCTCGGTGTGGGTGTGTGTGTGTTCGGTGTGGGTGTGAGTGTGCTCAGTGTGGGTGTGTGTGCTCGGTGTGAGTGTGAGTGTGCTCGGTGTGGGTGTGAGTGTGCTCGGTGTGGGTGTGAGTGTGCTCGGTGTGAGTGTGAGTGTGCTCGGTGTGGGTGTGAGTGTGCTCAGTGTGTGTGTGAGTGTGCTCGGTGTGGGTGTGAGTGTGCTCGGTGTGGGTGTGAGTGTGCTCGGTGTGGGTGTGAGTGCGCTCGGTGTGGGTGTGAGTGTGCTCGGTGTGCGTGTGCTCGGTGTGGGTGTGAGTGGGCTCGGTGTGAGTGTGAGTGTGCTCGGTGTGGGTGTGAGTGTGCTCGGTGTGGGTGTGAGTGTGCTCGGTGTGGGTGAGTGTGCTCGGTGTGGGTGTGAGTGTGCTCGGTGTGGGTGTGAGTGTGCTCGGTGTGGGTGTGAGTGTGCTCGGTGTGGGTGTGAGTGTCCTCGGAGTGGGTGTGAGTGTGCTCGGTGTGGGTGTGAGTGTGCTCGGTGTGGGTGTGAGTGTGCTCGGTGTGGGTGTGAGTGTGCTCGGTGTGAGTGTGAGTGTGCTCGGTGTGGGTGTGGGTGTGAGTGTGCTTGGTGTGGGTGAGTGTGCTCGGTGTGGGTGTGAGTGTGCTCGGTGTGGGTGTGAGTGTGCTCGGTTTGTGTGTGAGTGTGCTCGGTGTGGGTGTGAGTGTGCTCGGTGTGGGTGTGAGTGTGCTCGGTGTGGGTGTGAGTGTGCTCGGTGTGGGTGTGGGTGTGCTCGGTGTGGGTGTGAGTGTGCTCGTTGTGGGTGTGAGTGTGCTCGGTGTGGGTGTGAGTGTGCTCGGTTTGGGTGTGAGTGTGCTCGGTGTGGGTGTGAGTGTGCTCGGTTTGGGTGTGTGTGTGCTCGGTGTGGGTGTGAGTGTGCTCGGTGTGGGTGTGCTCGGTGTGGGTGTGAGTGTGTGAGTGTGTGTGTGAGTGTGCTCGGTGTGGGTGTGAGTGTGCTCGGTGTGGGTGAGTGTGCTCGGTGTGGGTGTGAGTGTGCTCGGTGTAGGTGTGAGTGTGCTCGGTGTGGGTGTGAGTGTGCTCGGTGTGGGTGTGAGTGTGCTCGGTGTGGGTAAGTGTGCTCGGTGTGGGTGTGAGTGTGCTCGGTGTGGGTGTGAGTGTGCTCGGTGTGGGTGTGAGTGTGCTCGGTGTGGGTAAGTGTGCTCGGTGTGGGTGTGAGTGTGCTCGGTGTGGGTGTGAGTGTGCTCGGTGTGGGTGTGAGTGTGCTCGGTGCGGGTGTGAGTGTGCTCGGTGTGAGTGTGAGTGTGCTCAGTGTGGGTGTGTGTGTGCTCGGTGTGGGTGTTAGTGTTCTCGGTGTGAGTGTGAGTGTGCTCGGTGTGGGTGTTAGTGTTCTCGGTGTGAGTGTGAGTGTGCTCGGTGTGTGTGTGAGTGTGCTCGGTGTGGGTGTGAGTGTGCTCGGTGTGGGTGTGAGTGTGCTCGGTTTCAGTGTGCTCGGTGTGAGTGTGAGTGTGCTCGGTGTGGGTGTTAGTGTTCTCGGTGTGAGTGTGTGTGTGCTCGTTGTGGGTGTGAGTATGCTCGGTGTGAGTGTGAGTGTGCTCGGTGTGGGTGTGAGTGTGCTCAGTGTGGGTGTGAGTGTGTTCGGTGTGAGTGTGAGAGTGCACGGTGTGGATGTGAGTGTGATGGGTGTGAGTGTGAGTGTGCTCGGTGTGGGTGTGAGTTTGTTCGGTGTGAGTGTGAGTGTGCTCGGTGTGGGTGTGAGTGTGAGCAGTGTGGCTGTGAGTGTGTTCGGTGTGGGTGTGAGTGTGCTCGGTGTGTGTGTGGGTGTGAGTGTGCTCGGTGTGAGTGTGAGTGTGCGCGGTGTGGGTGTGAGTGTGTTCGGTGTGGGTGAGTGTGCTCGGTGTGAGTGTGAGTGAGCGCGGTGTGGGTGTGAGTGTGCTCGGTGTGAGTGTGAGTGTGCTCGGTGTGGGTGTGAGTGTGCTCGGTGTGAGTGTGAGTGTGCTCGATGTGGGTGTGAGTGTGCTCTTTGTGGGTGTGAGTGTGCTCAGTGTAGGTGTGCTCGGTGTGGGTGTGAGTGTGCTCGGTGTGAGTGTGAGTGTGCTCGGTGTGGGTGTGAGTGTGCTCGGTGTGGGTGTGAGTGTGATCGGTGTGAGTGTGAGTGTGCTCAGAGTGGGTGTGAGTGTGCTCGGTGTGGGTGTGAGTGTGCTCGGTGTGGGTGCGAGTGTGCTCGGTGTGGGTGTGAGTGTGCTCAGTGTGGATGTGAGTGTGCTCGGTGTGGGTGTGAGTGTGCTCAGTGTGGGTGTGTGTGTGCTCGGTTTGGGTGTGAGTGTGCTCGGTGTGGGTGTGAGTGTGCTCGGTGTGGGTGCGAGTGTGCTCGGTGTGGGTGTGAGTGTGCTCGGTGTGGGTGTGATTGTGCTCGGTGTGGGTGTGCGTGTGTTCGGTGTCGGTGTGAGTGTGCTCGGTGTGGGTGTGAGTGTGCTCGGTGTGGGTGTGAGTGTGCTCGGTGTGAGTGTGAGTGTGCTCGGTGTGGGTGTGAGTGTGCTCGGTGTGTGTGTGAGTGTGTGTGTGCTTGGTGTGGGTGTGATTGTGCTCGGTGTGGGTGTGAGTGTGCTCGGTGTGAGTGTGAGTGTGCTCGGTGTGGGTGTGAGTGTGCTCGGTGTGGGTGTGAGTGTGCTCGGTGTGAATGTGTGTGTGCTCGGTGTGTGTGTGAGTGTGAGTGTGCTCGGTGTGGGTGTGAGTGTGCTTGGTGTGGGTGTGAGTGTGCTCAGTGTGGGTGTGTGTGTGCTCGGTGTGGGTGTGAGTGTGCTCGGTGTGGGTGTGAGTGTGCTCGGTGTGGGTGTGAGTGTGCTCAGTGTGGGTGTGTGTGTGCTCGGTGTGGGTGTGAGTGTGCTCGGTGTGGGTACGAGTGTGCTCGGTGTGGGTGTGAGTGTGCTCAGTGTGGATGTGAGTGTGCTCGGTGTGGGTGTGAGTGTGCTCGGTGTGGGTGTGATTGTGCTCGGTGTGGGTGTGAGTGTGCTCGGTGTGAGTGTGCTCGGTGTGAATGTGTGTGTGCGCGGTGTGGGTGTGAGTGTGCTTGGTGTGGGTGTGATTGTGCTCGGTGTCGGTGTGAGTGTGCTCGGTGTGGGTGTGAGTGTGCTCGGTGTGGGTGTGAGTGTGCTCGGTGTGGGTGTGATTGTGCTCGGTGTGAGTGTGAGTGTGCTCGGTGTGGGTGTGAGTGTGCGCGGTGTGAGTGTGTGTGCGCGGTGTGAGTGTGAGTGTGCTCGGTGTGGGTGTGAGTGTGCTCAGTGTCGGTGTGAGTGTGCTCGGTGTGGGTGAGTGTGCTCGGTGTGGGTGTGAGTGTGCTCGGTGTGGGTGTGAGTGTGCTCGGTGTGGGTGTGAGTGTGCTCGGTGTGGGTGTGAGTGTGCTCGGTGTGGGTGTGAGTGTGCTCGGTGTGGGTAAGTGTGCTCGGTGTGGGTGTGAGTGTGCTCGGTGTGGGTGTGAGTGTGCTCGGTGTGGGTGTGAGTGTGCTCGGTGCGGGTGTGAGTGTGCTCGGTGTGAGTGTGAGTGTGCTCAGTGTGGGTGTGTGTGTGCTCGGTGTGGGTGTTAGTGTTCTCGGTGTGAGTGTGAGTGTGCTCGGTGTGGGTGTTAGTGTTCTCGGTGTGAGTGTGAGTGTGCTCGGTGTGTGTGTGAGTGTGCTCGGTGTGGGTGTGAGTGTGCTCGGTGTGGGTGTGAGTGTGCTCGGTTTCAGTGTGCTCGGTGTGAGTGTGAGTGTGCTCGGTGTGGGTGTTAGTGTTCTCGGTGTGAGTGTGTGTGTGCTCGTTGTGGGTGTGAGTATGCTCGGTGTGAGTGTGAGTGTGCTCGGTGTGGGTGTGAGTGTGCTCAGTGTGGGTGTGAGTGTGTTCGGTGTGAGTGTGAGAGTGCACGGTGTGGATGTGAGTGTGATGGGTGTGAGTGTGAGTGTGCTCGGTGTGGGTGTGAGTTTGTTCGGTGTGAGTGTGAGTGTGCTCGGTGTGGGTGTGAGTGTGAGCAGTGTGGCTGTGAGTGTGTTCGGTGTGGGTGTGAGTGTGCTCGGTGTGTGTGTGGGTGTGAGTGTGCTCGGTGTGAGTGTGAGTGTGCGCGGTGTGGGTGTGAGTGTGTTCGGTGTGGGTGAGTGTGCTCGGTGTGAGTGTGAGTGAGCGCGGTGTGGGTGTGAGTGTGCTCGGTGTGAGTGTGAGTGTGCTCGGTGTGGGTGTGAGTGTGCTCGGTGTGAGTGTGAGTGTGCTCGATGTGGGTGTGAGTGTGCTCTTTGTGGGTGTGAGTGTGCTCAGTGTAGGTGTGCTCGGTGTGGGTGTGAGTGTGCTCGGTGTGAGTGTGAGTGTGCTCGGTGTGGGTGTGAGTGTGCTCGGTGTGGGTGTGAGCGTGATCGGTGTGAGTGTGAGTGTGCTCAGAGTGGGTGTGAGTGTGCTCGGTGTGGGTGTGCTCGGTGTTGGTGTGAGTGTGCTCGGTGTGGGTGTGAGTGTGCTCAGTGTGGGTGTGTGTGTGCTCGGTGTGGGTGTGAGTGTGCTCGGTGTGGGTGCGAGTGTGCTCGGTGTGGGTGTGAGTGTGCTCAGTGTGGATGTGAGTGTGCTCGGTGTGGGTGTGAGTGTGCTCAGTGTGGGTGTGTGTGTGCTCGGTTTGGGTGTGAGTGTGCTCGGTGTGGGTGTGAGTGTGCTCGGTGTGGGTGTGAGTGTGCTCGGTGTGGGTGTGCGTGTGTTCGGTGTCGGTGTGAGTGTGCTCGGTGTGGGTGTGAGTGTGCTCGGTGTGGGTGTGAGTGTGCTCGGTGTGAATGTGTGTGTGCTCGGTGTGTGTGTGAGTGTGTGTGTGCTTGGTGTGGGTGTGATTGTGCTCGGTGTGGGTGTGAGTGTGCTCGGTGTGAGTGTGAGTGTGCTCGGTGTGGGTGTGAGTGTGCTCGGTGTGGGTGTGAGTGTGCTCGGTGTGAGTGTGAGTGTGCTCAGAGTGGGTGTGAGTGTGCTCGGTGTGAATGTGTGTGTGCTCGGTGTGTGTGTGAGTGTGAGTGTGCTCGGTGTGGGTGTGAGTGTGCTTGGTGTGGGTGTGAGTGTGCTCAGTGTGGGTGTGTGTGTGCTCGGTGTGGGTGTGAGTGTGCTCGGTGTGGGTGTGAGTGTGCTCGGTGTGGGTGTGAGTGTGCTCAGTGTGGGTGTGTGTGTGCTCGGTGTGGGTGTGAGTGTGCTCGGTGTGGGTACGAGTGTGCTCGGTGTGGGTGTGAGTGTGCTCAGTGTGGATGTGAGTGTGCTCGGTGTGGGTGTGAGTGTGCTCGGTGTGGGTGTGATTGTGCTCGGTGTGGGTGTGAGTGTGCTCGGTGTGAGTGTGCTCGGTGTGAATGTGTGTGTGCGCGGTGTGGGTGTGAGTGTGCTTGGTGTGGGTGTGATTGTGCTCGGTGTCGGTGTGAGTGTGCTCGGTGTGGGTGTGAGTGTGCTCGGTGTGGGTGTGAGTGTGCTCGGTGTGGGTGTGATTGTGCTCGGTGTGAGTGTGAGTGTGCTCGGTGTGGGTGTGAGTGTGCGCGGTGTGAGTGTGTGTGCGCGGTGTGAGTGTGAGTGTGCTCGGTGTGGGTGTGAGTGTGCTCAGTGTCGGTGTGAGTGTGCTCGGTGTGGGTGTGAGTGTGCTCGGTGTGAGTGTGCTCGGTGTGAATGTGTGTGTGCTCGGTGTGAGTGTGTGTGTGCTCGGTGTGGGTGTGAGTGTGCTCGGTGTGAGTGTGAGTGTGCTCGGTGTGTGTGTGAGTGTGCTCGGTGTGGGTGTTGGTGTGCTCGGTGTGTGTGTGAGTGTGCTCGGTGTGTGTGTGAGTGTGCTCGGTGTGGGTGTGAGTGTGCTCGGTGTGAGTGTGAGTGTGCTCGGTGTGAGTGTGAGTGTGCTCGGTGTGGGTGTGAGTGTGCTCGGTGTGGGTGTGAGTGTGTTCGGTGTGGGTGTGAGTATGCTCGGTGTGAGTGTGAGTGTGCTCGGTGTGGGTGTGGGTGTGCTCGGTGTGGGTGTGAGTGTGCTCGGTGTGAGTGTGAGTGTGCTCGGTGTGGGTGTGAGTGTGCTCGGTGTGGGTGTGAGTGTGTTCGGTGTGGGTGTGAGTGTGCTCGGTGTGGGTGTGGGTGTGCTCGGTGCGAGTGTGAGTGTGCTCGGTGTGGGTGTTAGTGTGCTCGGTGTGGGTGTGAGTGTTTTCGGTGTGAGTGTGAGTATGCTCATTGTGGGTGTGAGTGTGTTCGGTTTCAGTGTGCTCGATGTGAGTGTGAGTGTGCTCGGTGTGGGTGTGAGTGTGCTCGGTGTGGGTGTGAGTGTGCTCGGTGTGAGTGTCAGCGTGCGCGGTGTGGGTGTGTGTGTGCTCGGTGTGAGTGTGTGTGTGCGCGGTGTGGGTGTGAGTGTGCGCGGTGTGGGTGTGTGTGTGCTCGGTGTGGGTGTGGGTGTGCTCGGTGTGGGTGTGGGTGTGCTCGGTGTGGGTGTGAGTGTGCTCGGTGTGAGTGTGAGTGTGCTCGGTGTGGGTGTGAGTGTGCTCGGTGTGGGTGTGAGTGTGTTCGGTGTGGGTGTGAGTGTGCTCGGTGTGGGTGTGGGTGTGCTCGGTGCGAGTGTGAGTGTGCTCGGTGTGGGTGTTAGTGTGCTCGGTGTGGGTGTGAGTGTTTTCGGTGTGAGTGTGAGTATGCTCATTGTGGGTGTGAGTGTGTTCGGTTTCAGTGTGCTCGATGTGAGTGTGAGTGTGCTCGGTGTGGGTGTTAGTGTTCTCGGTGTGAGTGTGTGTGTGCTCGGTGTGGGTGTGAGTGTTTTCGGTGTGAGTGTGAGTATGCTCATTGTGGGTGTGAGTGTGTTCGGTTTCAGTGTGCTCGTTGTGGGTGTGAGTGTGCTCGGTGTGGGTGTGAGTGTGCTCGGTGTGGGTGTGAGTGTGTTCGGTTTCAGTGTGCTCGGTGTGAGTGTGAGTGTGCTCGGTGTGGGTGTGAGTGTGCTCGGTGTGGGTGTGAGTGTGTTCGGTGTGAGTGTGAGTGTGCACGGTGTGGATGTGAGTGTGCGCGGTGCGAGTGTGAGTGTGATCGGTGTGGGTGTGAGTGTGCTCGGTGTGGGTGTGAGTGTGTTCGGTGTGAGTGTGAGTGTGCTCGGTGTGGGTGAGAGTGTGCTCAGTGCGAGTGAGATCGGTGTGGGTGTGATTGATTTTGGTGTGAGACTGAGTGTGCTCGGTGTGGGTGTGAGTGTGAGCGGTGTGGCTGTGAGTGTGCTCGGTGTGGGTGTGAGTGTGCTCGGTGTGGGTGTGGGTGTGTGTGTGTTCGGTGTGAGTGTGAGTGTGCGCGGTGTGGGTGTGTGTGTGTTCGGTGTGAGTGTGAGTGTGCTCGGTGTGGGTGTGAGTGTGCTCGCTGTGGGTGTGAGTGTGCGCGGTCTGGGTGTGTGTGTGCTCGGTCTGGGTGTGTGTGTGCTCGGTGTGGGTGTGAGTGTGCTTGGTGTGGGTGTGAGTGTGGGTGTGGGTGTGAGTGTGCTCGGTGTGGGTGTGGGTGTGGGTGTGGGTGTGAGTGTGCTCGGTGTGGGTGTGGGTGTGGGTGTGGGTGTGAGTGTGCTCGTTGTGAGTGTGAGTGTGCGCGGTGTGGGTGTGTGTGTGTTCGGTGTGAGTGTGAGTGTGCTCGGTGTGGGTGTGTGTGCTCGGTGTGGGTGTGTGTGCTCGGTGTGGGTGTGAGTGTGCTCGGTGTGGGTGTGAGTGTGCTCGGTGTGGGTGTGAGTGTGCTCGGTGTGGGTGTGAGTGTGCTCGGTGTGGGTGTGAGTGTGCTCGGTGTGGGTGTGAGTGTGCTCGGTGTGGGTGTGCTCGGTGTGGGTGTGAGTGTATTCGGTGTGAGTGTGAGTGTGCTCGGTGTGGGTGTGAGCGTGCTCGGTGTGAGTGTGAGTGTGCTCGGTGTGGGTGTGAGTGTGCTCCGTGTGGGTGTGAATGTGTGCGGTGTGGGTGTGAGTGTGCTCAGTGTGGGTGTGAGTGTGTGTGTGCTTGGTGTGAGTGTGAGTGTGTGTGCTCGGTGTGGGTGTGAGTGTGTTCGTTGTGGGTCTGTGTGTGCTCGGTGTGGGTGTGAGTGTGCTCGGTGTGGGTGTGAGTGTGCTCGGTGTGGGTGTGAGTGTGGTCGATGTGGGTGTGAGTGTGCTCGGTGTGGGTGTGAGTGTGCTCGGTGTGGGTGTGAGTGTGGTCGATGTGGGTGTGAGTGTGCTCGGTGTGGGTGTGAGTGTGCTCGGTGTGGGTGTGAGTGTGCTCGGTGTGAGTGTGAGTGTGCTCGGTGTGGGTGTGAGTGTGCTCGGTGTGGGTGTGAGTGTGCTCGGTGTGGGTGTGAGTGTGCTCGGTGTGGGTGTGAGTGTGCTCGGTGTGGGTGTGGGTGTGTGTGTGCTCGGTGTGAGTGTGAGTGTGCGCGGTGTGGGTGTGGGTGTGTGTGTGCTCGGTGTGAGTGTCAGTGTGCGCGGTGTGGGTGTGTGTGTGCTCGGTGTGGGTGTGAGTGTGCTCGGTGTGGGTGTGCTCGGTGTGGGTGTGAGTGTGCTCGGTGTGGGTGTGAGTGTGCTCGGTGTGAGTGTGAGTGTGCTCGGTGTGGGAGTGAGTGTGCTCGGTGTGGGTGTGAGTGTGCTCGGTGTGCGTGTGAGTGTGCTCGGTGTGGGTGTGAGTGTGCTCGGTGTGGGTGTGAGTGTGCTCGGTGTGGGTGTGAGTGTGCTCGGTGTGGGTGTGAGTGTGCACGGTGTGGGTGTGTGTGTGCTCGGTGTGGGTGTGAGTGTGCTCGGTGTGGGTGTGAGTGTGCTCGGTGTGGGTGTGAGTGTGCTCGGTGTGGGTGTGAGTGTGCTCGGTGTGGGTGTGTGTGTGCTCGGTGTGGGTGTGAGTGTGCTCGGTGTGGGTGTGAGTGTGCTCGGTGTGGGTGTCAGTGTGCTCGGTGTGAGTGTGAGTGTGCTCGGTGTGTGTGTGCACGGTGTGGGTGTGAGTGTGCTCGGTGTGGGTGTGAGTGTGCTCGGTGTGTGTGTGCACGGTGTGGGTGTGAGTGTGCTCGGTGTGAGTGTGAGTGTGCTCGGTGTGGGTGTGAGTGTGCTCGGTGTGGGTGTGTGTGTGCTCGGTGTGGGTGTGAGTGTGCTCGGTGTGGGTGTGTGTGTGCTCGGTGTGTGTGTGTGTGTGCACGGTGTGGGTGTGAGTGTGCTCGGTGTGGGTGTGTGTGTGCTCGGTGTGTGTGTGTGTGTGCACGGTGTGGGTGTGAGTGTGCTCGGTGTGGGTGTGAGTGTGCGCGGTGTGGGTGTGTGTGTGAGTGTGCTCGGTGTGGGTGTGAGTGTGCTCGGTGTGAGTGTGTGTGCTCGGTGTGGGTGTGAGTGTGCTCGGTGTGAGTGTGAGTGTGCTCGGTGTGGGTGTGAGTGTGCTCGGTGTGAGTGTGCTCGGTGTGGGTGTGAGTGTGCTCGGTGTGGGACTGAGTGTGCTCGGTGTGGGTGTGAGTGTGCTCGGTGTGGGTGTGTGTGTGCTCGGTGTGGGTGTGAGTGTGCTCGGTGTGGGTGTGTGTGTGCACGGTGTGGGTGTGAGTGTGCTCGGTGTGGGTGTGAGTGTGCTCGGTGTGGGTGTGAGTGTGCGCGGTGTGGGTGTGAGTGTGCTCGGTGTGAGTGTGAGTGGGCTCGGTGTGGGTGTGAGTGTGCTCGGTGTGGGTGTGAGTGTGCTCGGTGTGGGTGTGAGTGTGCTCGGTGTGGGTGTGAGTGTGCTCGGTGTGAGTGTGAGTGTGCTCGGTGTGGGTGTGAGTGTGCTCGGTGTGGGTGTGAGTGTGCTCGGTGTGGGTGTGAGTGTGCTTGCTGTGGGTGTGTGTGTGCTCGGTGTGGGTGTGAGTGTGCGCGGTGTGGGTGTGGGTGTGTGTGTGCTCGGTGTGTGTGTGTGTGTGCACGGTGTGGGTGTGAGTGTGCTCGGTGTGGGTGTGAGTGTGCGCGGTGTGGGAGTGTGTGTGAGTGTGCTCGGTGTGGGTGTGAGTGTGCTCGGTGTGAGTGTGTGTGCTCGGTGTGGGTGTGAGTGTGCACGGTGTGGGTGTGTGTGTGCACGTTGTGGGTGTGAGTGTGCTCGGTGTGGGTGTGTGTGTGCACGGTGTGGGTGTGAGTGTGCTCGGTGTGAGTGTGAGTGTGCTCGGTGTGAGTGTGAGTGTGCTCAGTGTGGGTGTGAGTGTGCTCGGTGTGGGTGTGAGTGTGCTCGGTGTGGGTGAGTGTGCTCGGTGTGGGTGTGAGTGTGCTCGGTGTGGGTGTGTGTGTGCTCGGTGTGGGTGTGTGTGTGCTCGGTGTGGGTGTGAGTGTGCTCGGTGTGGGTGTGAGTGTGCTCGGTGTGGGTGTGAGTGTGCTCGGTGTGGGTGAGTGTGCTCGGTGTGGGTGTGAGTGTGCTCGGTGTGGGTGTGAGTGTACTCGGTGTGGGTGTGAGTGTGCTCGGTGTGGGTGTGAGTGTGCTCGGTGTGGGTGTGAGTGTGCTCGTTGTGGTTCTGTGTGTGCTCGGTGTGGGTGTGAGTGTGCTCAGTGTGGGTCTGTGTGTGCACGGTGTGAGTGTGAGTGTGCGCGGTGTGGGTGTGAGTGTGCTCGGTGTGGGTGTGAGTGTGCTCGGTGTGGGTGTGAGTGTGCTCGGTGTGAGTGTGAGTGTGCTCGGTGTGAGTGTGCTCGGTGTCAGTGTGAGTGTGCTCGGTGTGGGTGTGAGTGTGCTCGGTGTGAGTGTGAGTGTGCTCGGTGTGAGTGTGCTCGGTGTGGGTGTGAGTGTGCTCGGTGTGAGTGTGAGTGTGCTCGGTGTGGGTGTGAGTGTGCTCGGTGTGGGTGTGAGTGTGCTCGGTGTGAGTGTGTGTGTGCTCGGTGTGGGTGTGAGTGTGCTCGGCGTGGGTGTGAGTGTGCTCGGTGTGGGTGAGTGTGCACGGTGTGGGTGTGAGTGTGCTCGTTGTGGGTGCGAGTGTGCACGGTGTGGGTGTGAGTGTGCTCGGTGTGGGTGGTGTGTGCTCGGTGTGGGTGTGAGTGTGCTCGGTGTGGGTGTGAGTGTGCTCGGTGTGGGTGTGAGTGTGCTCGGTGTGAGTGTGAGTGTGCTCGGTGTGGGTGTGAGTGTGCTCGGTGTGGGTGTGAGTGTGCTCGGTGTGGGTGTGAGTGTGCTCGGTGTGGGTGTGAGTGTGCTCGGTGTGGGTGTGAGTGTGCTCGGTGTGGGTGTGCGTGTGCTCGGTGTGGGTGTGAGTGTGCTCGGTGTGGGTGTGATTGTGGTCGGTGTGGGTGTGAGTGTGCTCGGTGTGGGTGTGAGTGTGCTCGGTGTGGGTGTGAGTGTGCTCGGTGTGGGTGTGTGTGTGCTCGGTGTGGGTGTGAGTGTGCTCGGTGTGGGTGTGAGTGTGCTCGGTGTGAGTGTGAGTGTGCTCGGTGTGGGTGTGAGTGTGCTCGGTGTGGGTGTGTGTGTGCTCGGTGTGGGTGTGTGTGTGCTCGGTGTGAGTGTGCTCGGTGTGGGTGTGTGTGTGCTCGGTGTGGGTGTGTGTGTGCTCGGTGTGAGTGTGCTCGGTGTGGGTGTGTGTGTGCTCGGTGTGGGTGTGAGTGTGCTCGGTGTGGGTGTGAGTGTGCTCGGTGTGGGTGTGAGTGTGCTCGGTGTGGGTCTGTGTGTGCTCGGTGTGGGTGTGAGTGTGCTCGGTGTGGGTGTGAGTGTGCTCGGTGTGGGTGTGAGTGTGCTCGGTGTGGGTGTGAGTGTGCTCGGTGTGGGTGTGAGTGTGCACGGTGTGTGTGTGAGTGTGCTCGGTGTGAGTGTGAGTGTGCTCGGTGTGAGTGTGCTCGGTGTGGGTGTGTGTGTGCACGGTGTGGGTGTGTGTGTGCTCGTTGTGGGTCTGTGTGTGCTCGGTGTGGGTGTGAGTTTGCTCGGTGTGGGTGTGAGTGTGCTCGGTGTGAGTGTGCTCGGTGTCAGTGTGAGTGTGCTCGGTGTGGGTGTGAGTGTGCTCGGTGTGGGTGTGAGTGTGCTCGGTGTTGGTGTGAGTGTGCTCGGTGTGGGTGTGAGTGTGCTCGTTGTGGGTGTGAGTTTGCTCGGTGTGGGTGTGAGTGTGCTCGGTGTCAGTGTGAGTGTGCTCGGTGTCAGTGTGAGTGTGCTCGGTGTGGGTGTGAGTGTGCTCGGTGTGAGTGTGCTTGGTGTAGGTGTGAGTGTGCTCGGTGTGGGTGTGAGTGTGTTCGGTTTGAGTGTGAGTGTGCTCGGTGTGGGTGTGAGTGTGCTCGGTGTGGGTGTGAGTGTGCTCGGTGTGAGTGTGCTCGGTGTGAGTGTGTGTGTGCTCGGTGTGGGTGTGAGTGTGCTCGGTGTGGGTGTGAGTGTGCTCGGTGTGAGTGTGCTCGGTGTGAGTGTGAGTGTGCTCGGTGTGGGTGTGAGTGTGCTCGGTGTGGGTGTGAGTGTGCTCGGTGTGGGTGTGAGTGTGCTCGGTGTGAGTGTGAGTGTGCTCGGTGTGGGTGTGAGTGTGCTCGGTGTGGGTGTGAGTGTGCTCGGTGTGGGTGTGAGTGTGCTCGGTGTGAGTGTGAGTGTGCTCGGTGTGGGTGTGAGTGTGCTCGGTGTGGGTGTGAGTGTGTTCGGTTTGAGTGTGAGTGTGCACGATGTGGGTGTGAGTGTGCGCGGTGTGAGTGTGATGGGTGTGAGTGTGCTCGGTGTGGGTGTGAGTGTGTTCGGTGTGAGTGTGAGTGTGCTCGGTGTGAATGTGAGTGTGCTCGGTGTGGGTATGAGTGTGCTCGGTGTGGGTGTGAGTGTGCTCGGTGTGGGTGTGACTGTGCTCGGTGTGGGTGTGAGTGTGCTCGGTGTGGGTGTGAGTGTGCGCGGTGTGGGTGTGAGTGTGCTCGGTGTGGGTGTGAGTGTGCTCGGTGTGAGTGTGAGTGTGCTCGGTGTGGGTGTGAGTGTGCGCGGTGTGGGTGTGAGTGTGCTCGGTGTGGGTGTGAGTGTGCTCGGTGTGAGTGTGAGTGTGCTCGGTGTGGGTGTGAGTGTGCTCGGTGTGGGTGTGAGTGTGCTCGGTGTGGGTGTGAGTGTGCTCGGTGTGGGTGTGAGTGTGCTCGGTGTGGGTGTGAGTGTGGTCGATGTGGGTGTGAGTGTGCTCGGTGTGATTGTGAGTGTGCTCGGTGTGGGTGTGAGTGTGCTCGGTGTGGGTCTGAGTGTGCTCGGTGTGGGTGTGAGTGTGCTCGGTGTGGGTGTGAGTGTTCTCGGTGTGCGTGTGAGTGTGCTCGTTGTGGGTGTGAGTGTGCGCGGTGTGGGTGTGAGTGTGCGCGGTGTGGGTGTGGGTGTGCTCGGTGTGAGAGTCAGTGTGCGCGGTGTGGGTGTGTGTGCTCGGTGTGAGTGTACTCGGTGTGGGTGTGAGTGTGCGCGGTGTGGGTGTGAGTGTGCGCGGTGTGGGGTGTGAGTGTGCTCGGTGTGGGTGTGAGTGTGCTCGGTGTGGGTGTGAATGTGCTCGGTGTGGGTGTGTGTGTGCTCGGTGTGGGTGTGAGTGTGCTCGGTGTGGGTGTGAGTGTGCTCGGTGTGGGTGTGAGTGTGCTCGGTGTGGGTGTGTGTGTGCTCGGTGTGGGTGTGAGTGTGCTCGGTGTGGGTGTGAGTGTGTGTGTGCTTGGTATGAGTGTGAGTGTGAGTGTGCTCGGTGTGGGTGTGAGTCTGTGCAGTGTGGGTGTGAGTGTGTGCAGTGTGGGTGTGAGTGTGCTCGGTGTGGGTGTGAGTGTGTGCGTTGTGGGTGTGAGTGTGCTCGGTGTGGGTGTGAGTGTGCTCGGTGCGGGTGTGAGTGTGCTCGGTGTGAGTGTGCTCGGTGTGGGTGTGCTCGGTGTGAGTGTGCTCGGTGTGGGTGTGAGTGTGCTCGGTGTGTCTGTGAGTGTGCGCGGTGTGGGTGTGAGTGTGCTCGGTGTGGGTGTGCTCGGTGTGAGTGTGCTCGGTGTGGGTGTGAGTGTGCTCGGTGTGTCTGTGAGTGTGCTCGGTGTGGGTATGACTTTGCTCGGTGTGAGTGTGAGTGTGCTCGGTGTGGGTGTGAGTGTGCTCGGTGTGGGTGTGAGTGTGCTCGGTGTGGGAGAGAGTGTGCTCGGTTTGGGTGTGTGTGTGCTCAGTGTGGGTGTGAGTGTGCGCGGTGTGGGTGTGAGTGTGCTCGGTGTGGGTGTGATTGTGATCGGTGTGGGTGTGAGTGAGCTCGGTGTGGGTGTGAGTGTGCTCGGTGTGGGTGTGAGTGTGCTTGGTGTGGGTGTGAGTGTGCTCGGTGTGGGTGTGAGTGTGCTCGGTGTGAGTGTGAGTGTGCTCGGTGTGGGTGTGAGTGTGCGCGGTGTGAGTGTGTGTGCTCGGTGTGGGTGTGAGTGTGCTCGGTGAGGGTGTGAGTGTGCTCGGTGTGGGTGTGAGTGTGCTCGGTGTGGGTGTGAGTGTGCTCGGTGTGGGTGTGAGTGTGCTCGGTGTGAGTGTGAGTGTGCGCGGTGTGGGTGTGAGTGTGCTCGGTGTGGGTGTGAGTGTGCTCGGTGTGAGTGTGAGTGTGCTCGGTGTGGGTGTCAGTGTGCTCGGTGTGGGTGTGAGTGTGCTCGGTGTGGGTGTGAGTGTGCTCGGTGTGGGTGAGTGTGCTCGGTGTGGGTGTGTGTGTGCACGGTGTGGGTGTGTGTGTGTGCTCGGTGTGGGTGTGAGTGTGCTCGGTGTGGGTGTGAGTGTGCTCGGTGTGGGTGAGTGTGCTCGGTGTGGGTGTGAGTGTGCTCGGTGTGGGTGTGAGTGTGCTCGGTGTGGGTGTGAGTGTGCTCGGTGTGGGTGTGTGTGTGCTCGGTGTGGGTGTGGGTGTGCTCGGTGTGGGTGTGAGTGTGCTCGGTGTGAGTGTGCTCGGTGTGGGTGTGAGTGTGCTCGGTGTGGGTGTGAGTGTGCTCGGTGTGGGTGGGAGTGTGCTCGGTGTGGGTGTGCGTGTGCTCGGTGTGGGTGTGAGTGTGTGCGGTGTGGGTGTGAGTGTACTCGGTGTGGGTGTGCTCGGTGTGGGTGTGAGTGTGCTCGGTGTGGGTGTGAGTGTGCTCGGTGTGGGTGTGCTCGGTGTGGGTGTGAGTGTGCTCGGTGTGGGTGTGGGTGTGCTCGGTGTGGGTGTGAGTGTGCTCGGTGTGGGTGTGAGTGTGCTCGGTGTGGGTGTGAGTGTGCTCGGTGTGGGTGTGCTCGGTGTGGGTGTGAGTGTGCTCGGTGTGGGTGTGGGTGTGCTCGGTGTGGGTGTGAGTGTGCTCGGTGTGGGTGTGAGTGTGCTCGGTGTGGGTGTGAGTGTGCTCGGTGTGGGTGTGAGTGTGCTCGGTGTGAGTGTGCTCGGTGTGGGTGTGAGTGTGCTCGGTGTGGGTGTGAGTGTGCTCGGTGTGAGTGTGCTCGGTGTGGGTGTGAGTGTGCTCGGTGTGGGTGTGAGTGTGCTCGGTGTGGGTGTGAGTGTGCTCGGTGTGGGTGAGTGTGCTCGGTGTGGGTGTGAGTGTGCTCGGTGTGAGTGTGCTCGGTGTGGGTGTGAGTGTGCTCGGTGTGGGTGTGAGTGTGCTCGGTGTGGGTGTGAGTGTGCTCGGTGTGAGTGTGCTCGGTGTGGGTGTGAGTGTGCTCGGTGTGGGTGTGAGTGTGCTCGGTGTGGGTGTGAGTGTGCTCGGTGTGGGTGTGAGTGTGCTCGGTGTGGGTGTGTTTGTGCTCGGTGTGGGTGTGAGTGTGCTCGGTGTGGGTGTGAGTGTGCTCGGTGTGAGTGTGAGTGTGCTCGGTGTGGGTGTGAGTGTGCTCGGTGTGAGTGTGCTCGGTGTGAGTGTGAGTGCGCTCGGTGTGGGTGTGGGTGTGCTCGGTGTCAGTGTGAGTGTGCTCGGTGTGGGTGTGAGTGTGCTCGGAGTGAGTGTGAGTGTGCTCGGTGTGGGTGTGTCTGTGCTCGGTGTGGGTGTGAGTGTGCTCGGTGTGGGTGTGAGTGTGCTCGGTGTGGGTGTGTGTGTGCGCGGTGTGGGTGTGAGTGTGCTCGGTGTGGGTGTGAGTGTGCACGGTGTGGGTGTGAGTGTGCTCGGTGTGGGTGTGTGTGTGCTCGTTGTGGGTGTGAGTGTGCTCGGTGTGGGTGTGAGTGTGCACGGTGTGGGTGTGAGTGTGCTCGGTGTGGGTGTGAGTGTGCTCGGTGTGGGTGTGAGTGTGCTCGGTGTGAGTGTGAGTGTGCTCGGTGTGGGTGTGAGTGTGCTCGGTGTGGGTGTGAGTGTGCTCGGTGTGAGTGTGAGTGTGCTCGGTGTGAGTGTGAGTGTGCTCGGTGTGGGTGGTGTGTGCCCGGTGTGGGTGTGAGTGTGCTCGGTGTGGGTGTGAGTGTGCTCGGTGTGGGTGTGAGTGTGCTCGGTGTGAGTGTGAGTGTGCTCGGTGTGGGTGTGAGTGTGCTCGGTGTGGGTGTGTGTGTGCTCGGTGTGGGTGTGAGTGTGTTCGGTGTGGGTGTGTGTGTGCTCGGTGTGGGTGAGTGTGCTCGGTGTGGGTGTGAGTGTGCTCGGTGTGGGTGTGAGTGTGCTCGGTGTGGGTGTGAGTGTACTCGGTGTGGGTGTGAGTGTGCTCGGTGTGGGTGTGAGTGTGCTCGGTGTGAGTGTGCTCGGTGTGGGTGTGAGTGTGCTCGGTGTGGGTGTGAGTGTGCTCGGTGTGAGTGTGAGTGTGCTCGGTGTGAGTGTGCTCGGTGTCAGTGTGAGTGTGCTCGGTGTGGGTGTGAGTGTGCTCGGTGTGAGTGTGAGTGTGCTCGGTGTTGGTGTGTGTGTGCTCGGTGTGGGTGAGTGTGCTCGGTGTGAGTGTGCTCGGTGTGGGTGTGAGTGTGCTCGGTGTGAGTGTGCTCGGTGTGGGTGTGAGTGTGCTCGGCGTGGGTGTGAGTGTGCTCGGTGTGGGTGTGAGTGTGCTCGGTGTGGGTGTGAGTGTGCTCGGTGTGGGTGTGAGTGTGCTCGGTGTGGGTGTGTTTGTGCTCGGTGTGGGTGTGAGTGTGCTCGGTGTGGGTGTGAGTGTGCTCGGTGTGGGTGTGAGTGTGCTCGATGTGGGTGTGAGTGTGCTCGGTGTGGGTGTGAGTGTGCTCGGTGTGGGTGTGTGTGTGCTCAGTGTGGGTGTGAGTGTGCTCGGTGTGGGTGTGAGTGTGCTCGGTGTGAGTGTGAGTGTGCTCGGTGTGGGTGTGAGTGTGCTCGGTGTGAGTGTGCTCGGTGTGAGTGTGAGTGCGCTCGGTGTGGGTGTGGGTGTGCTCGGTGTCAGTGTGAGTGTGCTCGGTGTGGGTGTGAGTGTGCTCGGAGTGAGTGTGAGTGTGCTCGGTGTGGGTGTGTCTGTGCTCGGTGTGGGTGTGAGTGTGCTCGGTGTGGGTGTGAGTGTGCTCGGTGTGGGTGTGTGTGTGCGCGGTGTGGGTGTGAGTGTGCTCGGTGTGGGTGTGAGTGTGCACGGTGTGGGTGTGAGTGTGCTCGGTGTGGGTGTGTGTGTGCTCGTTGTGGGTGTGAGTGTGCTCGGTGTGGGTGTGAGTGTGCACGGTGTGGGTGTGAGTGTGCTCGGTGTGGGTGTGAGTGTGCTCGGTGTGGGTGTGAGTGTGCTCGGTGTGAGTGTGAGTGTGCTCGGTGTGGGTGTGAGTGTGCTCGGTGTGGGTGTGAGTGTGCTCGGTGTGAGTGTGAGTGTGCTCGGTGTGAGTGTGAGTGTGCTCGGTGTGGGTGGTGTGTGCCCGGTGTGGGTGTGAGTGTGCTCGGTGTGGGTGTGAGTGTGCTCGGTGTGGGTGTGAGTGTGCTCGGTGTGAGTGTGAGTGTGCTCGGTGTGGGTGTGAGTGTGCTCGGTGTGGGTGTGTGTGTGCTCGGTGTGGGTGTGAGTGTGTTCGGTGTGGGTGTGTGTGTGCTCGGTGTGGGTGAGTGTGCTCGGTGTGGGTGTGAGTGTGCTCGGTGTGGGTGTGAGTGTACTCGGTGTGGGTGTGAGTGTGCTCGGTGTGGGTGTGAGTGTGCTCGGTGTGAGTGTGCTCGGTGTGGGTGTGAGTGTGCTCGGTGTGGGTGTGAGTGTGCTCGGTGTGAGTGTGAGTGTGCTCGGTGTGAGTGTGCTCGGTGTCAGTGTGAGTGTGCTCGGTGTGGGTGTGAGTGTGCTCGGTGTGAGTGTGAGTGTGCTCGGTGTTGGTGTGTGTGTGCTCGGTGTGGGTGAGTGTGCTCGGTGTGAGTGTGTGTGTGCGCGGTGTGGGTGTGAGTGTGCTCGGTGTGGGTGTGAGTGTGCGCGGTGTGGGTGTGAGTGTGCTCGTTGTGGGTGCGAGTGTGCACGGTGTGGGTGTGAGTGTGCTCGGTGTGGGTGGTGTGTGCTCGGTGTGGGTGTGAGTGTGCTCGGTGTGGGTGTGAGTGTGCTCGGTGTGGGTGTGAGTGTGCTCGGTGTGGGTGTGAGTGTGCTCGGTGTGGGTGTGAGTGTGCTCGGTGTGGGTGTGAGTGTGCTCGGTGTGGGTGTGAGTGTGCTCGGTGTGGGTGTGCGTGTGCTCGGTGTGGGTGTGCGTGTGCTCGGTGTGGGTGTGAGTGTGCTCGGTGTGGGTGTGAGTGTGGTCGATGTGGGTGTGAGTGTGCTCGGTGCGGGTGTGAGTGTGCTCGGTGCGGGTGTGAGTGTGCTCGGTGCGGGTGTGAGTGTGCTCGGTGTGGGTGTGTGTGTGCTCGGTGTGGGTGTGAGTGTGCTCGGTGTGGGTGTGTGTGTGCTCGGTGTGGGTGTGAGTGTGCTCGGTGTGGGTGTGAGTGTGCTCGGTGTGGGTGTGTGTGTGCTCGGTGTGGGTGTGTGTGTGCTCGGTGTGGGTGTGAGTGTGCTCGGTGTGGGTGTGTGTGTGCTCGGTGTGAGTGTGAGTGTGCTCGGTGTGGGTGTGAGTGTGCTCGGTGTGGGTGTGAGTGTGCTCGGTGTGGGTGTGAGTGTGCTCGGTGTGGGTGTGAGTGTGCTCGGTGTGAGTGTGAGTGTGCTCGGTGTGGGTGTGAGTGTGCTCGGTGTGGGTGTGTGTGTGCTCGGTGTGGGTGTGAGTGTGTTCGGTGTGGGTGTGTGTGTGCTCGGTGTGGGTGAGTGTGCTCGGTGTGGGTGTGAGTGTGCTCGGTGTGGGTGTGAGTGTACTCGGTGTGGGTGTGAGTGTGCTCGGTGTGGGTGTGAGTGTGCTCGGTGTGAGTGTGCTCGGTGTGGGTGTGAGTGTGCTCGGTGTGGGTGTGAGTGTGCTCGGTGTGAGTGTGAGTGTGCTCGGTGTGAGTGTGCTCGGTGTCAGTGTGAGTGTGCTCGGTGTGGGTGTGAGTGTGCTCGGTGTGAGTGTGAGTGTGCTCGGTGTTGGTGTGTGTGTGCTCGGTGTGGGTGAGTGTGCTCGGTGTGAGTGTGTGTGTGCGCGGTGTGGGTGTGAGTGTGCTCGGTGTGGGTGTGAGTGTGCTCGGTGTGGGTGAGTGTGCTCGGTGTGAGTGTGTGTGTGCTCGGTGTGAGTGTGTGTGTGCTCGGTGTGGGTGTGAGTGTGCTCGGCGTGGGTGTGAGTGTGCTCGGTGTGGGTGAGTGTGCACGGTGTGGGTGTGAGTGTGCTCGTTGTGGGTGCGAGTGTGCACGGTGTGGGTGTGAGTGTGCTCGGTGTGGGTGGTGTGTGCTCGGTGTGGGTGTGAGTGTGCTCGGTGTGGGTGTGAGTGTGCTCGGTGTGGGTGTGAGTGTGCTCGGTGTGGGTGTGAGTGTGCTCGGTGTGGGTGTGAGTGTGCTCGGTGTGGGTGTGAGTGTGCTCGGTGTGGGTGTGAGTGTGCTCGGTGTGGGTGTGCGTGTGCTCGGTGTGGGTGTGCGTGTGCTCGGTGTGGGTGTGAGTGTGCTCGGTGTGGGTGTGAGTGTGGTCGATGTGGGTGTGAGTGTGCTCGGTGCGGGTGTGAGTGTGCTCGGTGCGGGTGTGAGTGTGCTCGGTGCGGGTGTGAGTGTGCTCGGTGTGGGTGTGTGTGTGCTCGGTGTGGGTGTGAGTGTGCTCGGTGTGGGTGTGTGTGTGCTCGGTGTGGGTGTGAGTGTGCTCGGTGTGGGTGTGAGTGTGCTCGGTGTGGGTGTGTGTGTGCTCGGTGTGGGTGTGTGTGTGCTCGGTGTGGGTGTGAGTGTGCTCGGTGTGGGTGTGTGTGTGCTCGGTGTGAGTGTGAGTGTGCTCGGTGTGGGTGTGAGTGTGCTCGGTGTGGGTGTGAGTGTGCTCGGTGTGGGTGTGAGTGTGCTCGGTGTGGGTGTGTGTGTGCTCGGTGTGAGTGTGCTCGGTGTGGGTGTGTGTGTGCTCGGTGTGGGTGTGAGTGTGCTCGGTGTGGGTGTGAGTGTGCACGGTGTGGGTGTGAGTGTGCTCGGTGTGGGTGTGAGTGTGCTCAGTGTGGGTGTGAGTGTGCTCGGTGTGTGTGTGAGTGTGCTCGGTGTGGGTCTGTGTGTGCTCGGTGTGGGTGTGAGTGTGCTCGGTGTGGGTGTGAGTGTGCTCGGTGTGGGTCTGTGTGTGCTCGGTGTGGGTGTGAGTGTGCTCGGTGTCGGTGTGAGTGTGCTCGGTGTGGGTGTGAGTGAGCTCGGTGTGGGTGTGAGTGTGCTCGGTGTGGGTCTGTGTGTGCTCGGTGTGGGTGTGAGTGTGCTCGGTGTGGGTGTGAGTGTGCTCGGTGTGGGTGTGAGTGTGCTCGGTGTGGGTGTGAGTGTGCTCGGTGTGGGTGTGAGTGTGCACGGTGTGTGTGTGAGTGTGCTCGGTGTGAGTGTGAGTGTGCTCGGTGTGAGTGTGCTCGGTGTGGGTGTGAGTGTGCTCGGTGTGGGTGTGAGTGTGCTCGGTGTGGGTGTGTGTGTGCTCGGTGTGGGTGTGCTCGGTGTGGGTGTGAGTTTGCTCGGTGTGGGTGTGAGTGTGCTCGGTGTGAGTGTGCTCGGTGTCAGTGTGAGTGTGCTCGGTGTGGGTGTGAGTGTGCTCGGTGTGGGTGTGAGTGTGCTCGGTGTTGGTGTGAGTGTGCTCGGTGTGGGTGTGAGTGTGCTCGTTGTGGGTCTGTGTGTGCTCGGCGTGGGTGTGAGTTTGCTCGGTGTGGGTGTGAGTTTGCTCGGTGTGGGTGTGAGTGTGCTCGGTGTCAGTGTGAGTGTGCTCGGTGTCAGTGTGAGTGTGCTCGGTGTGGGTGTGAGTGTGCTCGGTGTGAGTGTGCTTGGTGTAGGTGTGAGTGTGCTCGGTGTGGGTGTGAGTGTGTTCGGTTTGAGTGTGAGTGTGCTCGGTGTGGGTGTGAGTGTGCTCGGTGTGGGTGTGAGTGTGCTCGGTGTGAGTGTGCTCGGTGTGAGTGTGCGTGTGCTCGGTGTGGGTGTGAGTGTGCTCGGTGTGGGTGTGAGTGTGCTCGGTGTGAGTGTGCTCGGTGTGAGTGTGTGTGTGCTCGGTGTGGGTGTGAGTGTGCTCGGTGTGGGTGTGAGTGTGCTCGGTGTGGGTGTGAGTGTGCTCGGTGTGAGTGTGCTCGGTGTGGGTGTGAGTGTGCTCGGTGTGAGTGTGAGTGTGCTCGGTGTGGGTGTGAGTGTGCTCGGTGTGGGTGTGAGTGTGTTCGGTTTGAGTGTGAGTGTGCACGATGTGGGTGTGAGTGTGCGCGGTGTGAGTGTGATGGATGTGAGTGTGCTCGGTGTGGGTGTGAATGTGTTCGGTGTGAGTGTGAGTGTGCTCGGTGTGAATGTGAGTGTGCTCGGTGTGGGTGTGAGTGTGCTCGGTGTGGGTGTGAGTGTGCTCGGTGTGGGTGTGAGTGTGCGCGGTGTGGGTGTGAGTGTGCTCGGTGTGAGTGTGAGTGTGCTCGGTGTGGGTGTGAGTGTGCGCGGTGTGGGTGTGTGTGTGCTCGGTGTGGGTGTGAGTGTGCTCGGTGTGAGTGTGAGTGTGCTCGGTGTGGGTGTGAGTGTGCGCGGTGTGGGTGTGAGTGTGCTCGGTGTGGGTGTGAGTGTGCTCGGTGTGAGTGTGAGTGTGCTCGGTGTGGGTGTGAGTGTGCTCGGTGTGGGTGTGAGTGTGCTCGGTGTGGGTGTGAGTGTGCTCGGTGTGGGTGTGAGTGTGCTCGGTGTGGGTGTGAGTGTGCTCGGTGTGATTGTGAGTGTGCTCGGTGTGAGTGTGAGTGTGCTCGGTGTGGGTGTGAGTGTGCTCGGTGTGGGTCTGAGTGTGCTCGGTGTGGGTGTGAGTGTGCTCGGTGTGGGTGTGAGTGTTCTCGGTGTGCGTGTGAGTGTGCTCGTTGTGGGTGTGAGTGTGCGCGGTGTGGGTGTGAGTGTGCGCGGTGTGGGTGTGAGTGTGCTCGGTGTGAGAGTCAGTGTGCGCGGTGTGGGTGTGTGTGCTCGGTGTGAGTGTGCTCGGCGTGGGTGTGTGTGTGCTCGGTGTGGGTGTGAGTGTGCTCGGTGTGGGTGTGAGTGTGCTCGGTGTGGGTGTGAGTGTGCTCGGTGTGGGTGTGAGTGTGCTCGGTGTGGGTGTTAGTGTGCTCGGTGTGGGTGTGGGTGTGCTCGGTGTGTGTGTGAGTGTGTGTGTGCTTGGTATGAGTGTGAGTGTGAGTGTGCTCGGTGTGGGTGTGAGTCTGTGCAGTGTGGGTGTGAGTGTGTGCAGTGTGGGTGTGAGTGTGCTCGGTGTGGGTGTGAGTGTGCTCGGTGTGGGTGTGAGTGTGTGCGTTGTGGGTGTGAGTGTGCTCGGTGTGGGTGTGAGTGTGCTCGGTGCGGGTGTGAGTGTGCTCGGTGTGAGTGTGCTCGGTGTGGGTGTGCTCGGTGTGAGTGTGCTCGGTGTGGGTGTGAGTGTGCTCGGTGTGTCTGTGAGTGTGCTCGGTGTGGGTGTGAGTGTGCTCGGTGTGGGTGTGAATGTGCTCGGTGTGGGTGTGAGTGTGCTCGGTGTGGGTGTGAGTGTGCTAGCTGTGGGTGTGAGTGTGCTCGGTGTGAGTGTGAGTGCGCTCGGTGTGGGTGTGGGTGTGCTCGGTGTCAGTGTGAGTGTGCTCGGTGTGGGTGTGAGTGTGCTCGGAGTGAGTGTGAGTGTGCTCGGTGTGGGTGTGTCTGTGCTCGGTGTGGGTGTGAGTGTGCTCGGTGTGGGTGTGAGTGTGCTCGGTGTGGGTGTGTGTGTGCGCGGTGTGGGTGTGAGTGTGCTCGGTGTGGGTGTGAGTGTGCACGGTGTGGGTGTGAGTGTGCTCGGTGTGGGTGTGTGTGTGCTCGTTGTGGGTGTGAGTGTGCTCGGTGTGGGTGTGAGTGTGCTCGGTGTGAGTGTGAGTGTGCTCGGTGTGGGTGTGAGTGTGCTCGGTGTGGGTGTGAGTGTGCTCGGTGTGAGTGTGAGTGTGCTCGGTGTGAGTGTGAGTGTGCTCGGTGTGGGTGGTGTGTGCCCGGTGTGGGTGTGAGTGTGCTCGGTGTGGGTGTGAGTGTGCTCGGTGTGGGTGTGAGTGTGCTCGGTGTGAGTGTGAGTGTGCTCGGTGTGGGTGTGAGTGTGCTCGGTGTGGGTGTGTGTGTGCTCGGTGTGGGTGTGAGTGTGTTCGGTGTGGGTGTGTGTGTGCTCGGTGTGGGTGAGTGTGCTCGGTGTGGGTGTGAGTGTGCTCGGTGTGGGTGTGAGTGTACTCGGTGTGGGTGTGAGTGTGCTCGGTGTGGGTGTGAGTGTGCTCGGTGTGAGTGTGCTCGGTGTGGGTGTGAGTGTGCTCGGTGTGGGTGTGAGTGTGCTCGGTGTGAGTGTGAGTGTGCTCGGTGTGAGTGTGCTCGGTGTCAGTGTGAGTGTGCTCGGTGTGGGTGTGAGTGTGCTCGGTGTGAGTGTGAGTGTGCTCGGTGTTGGTGTGTGTGTGCTCGGTGTGGGTGAGTGTGCTCGGTGTGAGTGTGTGTGTGCGCGGTGTGGGTGTGAGTGTGCTCGGTGTGGGTGTGAGTGTGCTCGGTGTGGGTGAGTGTGCTCGGTGTGAGTGTGTGTGTGCTCGGTGTGAGTGTGTGTGTGCTCGGTGTGGGTGTGAGTGTGCTCGGCGTGGGTGTGAGTGTGCTCGGTGTGGGTGAGTGTGCACGGTGTGGGTGTGAGTGTGCTCGTTGTGGGTGCGAGTGTGCACGGTGTGGGTGTGAGTGTGCTCGGTGTGGGTGGTGTGTGCTCGGTGTGGGTGTGAGTGTGCTCGGTGTGGGTGTGAGTGTGCTCGGTGTGGGTGTGAGTGTGCTCGGTGTGGGTGTGAGTGTGCTCGGTGTGGGTGTGAGTGTGCTCGGTGTGGGTGTGAGTGTGCTCGGTGTGGGTGTGAGTGTGCTCGGTGTGGGTGTGCGTGTGCTCGGTGTGGGTGTGCGTGTGCTCGGTGTGGGTGTGAGTGTGCTCGGTGTGGGTGTGAGTGTGGTCGATGTGGGTGTGAGTGTGCTCGGTGCGGGTGTGAGTGTGCTCGGTGCGGGTGTGAGTGTGCTCGGTGCGGGTGTGAGTGTGCTCGGTGTGGGTGTGTGTGTGCTCGGTGTGGGTGTGAGTGTGCTCGGTGTGGGTGTGTGTGTGCTCGGTGTGGGTGTGAGTGTGCTCGGTGTGGGTGTGAGTGTGCTCGGTGTGGGTGTGTGTGTGCTCGGTGTGGGTGTGTGTGTGCTCGGTGTGGGTGTGAGTGTGCTCGGTGTGGGTGTGTGTGTGCTCGGTGTGAGTGTGAGTGTGCTCGGTGTGGGTGTGTGTGTGCTCGGTGTGGGTGTGAGTGTGCTCGGTGTGGGTGTGTGTGTGCTCGGTGTGAGTGTGCTCGGTGTGGGTGTGTGTGTGCTCGGTGTGGGTGTGAGTGTGCTCGGCGTGGGTGTGAGTGTGCTCAGTGTGGGTGTGAGTGTGCTCGGTGTGTGTGTGAGTGTGCTCGGTGTGGGTCTGTGTGTGCTCGGTGTGGGTGTGAGTGTGCTCGGTGTGGGTGTGAGTGTGCTCGGTGTGGGTCTGTGTGTGCTCGGTGTGGGTGTGAGTGTGCTCGGTGTCGGTGTGAGTGTGCTCGGTGTGGGTGTGAGTGAGCTCGGTGTGGGTGTGAGTGTGCTCGGTGTGGGTCTGTGTGTGCTCGGTGTGGGTGTGAGTGTGCTCGGTGTGGGTGTGAGTGTGCTCGGTGTGGGTGTGAGTGTGCTCGGTGTGGGTGTGAGTGTGCTCGGTGTGGGTGTGAGTGTGCACGGTGTGTGTGTGAGTGTGCTCGGTGTGAGTGTGAGTGTGCTCGGTGTGAGTGTGCTCGGTGTGGGTGTGAGTGTGCTCGGTGTGGGTGTGAGTGTGCTCGGTGTGGGTGTGTGTGTGCTCGGTGTGGGTGTGCTCGGTGTGGGTGTGAGTGTGCTCGGTGTGGGTCTGTGTGTGCTCGGTGTGGGTGTGAGTTTGCTCGGTGTGGGTGTGAGTGTGCTCGGTGTGAGTGTGCTCGGTGTCAGTGTGAGTGTGCTCGGTGTGGGTGTGAGTGTGCTCGGTGTGGGTGTGAGTGTGCTCGGTGTTGGTGTGAGTGTGCTCGGTGTGGGTGTGAGTGTGCTCGTTGTGGGTCTGTGTGTGCTCGGCGTGGGTGTGAGTTTGCTCGGTGTGGGTGTGAGTTTGCTCGGTGTGGGTGTGAGTGTGCTCGGTGTCAGTGTGAGTGTGCTCGGTGTCAGTGTGAGTGTGCTCGGTGTGGGTGTGAGTGTGCTCGGTGTGAGTGTGCTTGGTGTAGGTGTGAGTGTGCTCGGTGTGGGTGTGAGTGTGTTCGGTTTGAGTGTGAGTGTGCTCGGTGTGGGTGTGAGTGTGCTCGGTGTGGGTGTGAGTGTGCTCGGTGTGAGTGTGCTCGGTGTGAGTGTGTGTGTGCTCGGTGTGGGTGTGAGTGTGCTCGGTGTGGGTGTGAGTGTGCTCGGTGTGAGTGTGCTCGGTGTGAGTGTGTGTGTGCTCGGTGTGGGTGTGAGTGTGCTCGGTGTGGGTGTGAGTGTGCTCGGTGTGGGTGTGAGTGTGCTCGGTGTGAGTGTGCTCGGTGTGGGTGTGAGTGTGCTCGGTGTGAGTGTGAGTGTGCTCGGTGTGGGTGTGAGTGTGCTCGGTGTGGGTGTGAGTGTGTTCGGTTTGAGTGTGAGTGTGCACGATGTGGGTGTGAGTGTGCGCGGTGTGAGTGTGATGGATGTGAGTGTGCTCGGTGTGGGTGTGAGTGTGTTCGGTGTGAGTGTGAGTGTGCTCGGTGTGAATGTGAGTGTGCTCGGTGTGGGTGTGAGTGTGCTCGGTGTGGGTGTGAGTGTGCTCGGTGTGGGTGTGAGTGTGCGCGGTGTGGGTGTGAGTGTGCTCGGTGTGAGTGTGAGTGTGCTCGGTGTGGGTGTGAGTGTGCGCGGTGTGGGTGTGTGTGTGCTCGGTGTGGGTGTGAGTGTGCTCGGTGTGAGTGTGAGTGTGCTCGGTGTGGGTGTGAGTGTGCGCGGTGTGGGTGTGAGTGTGCTCGGTGTGGGTGTGAGTGTGCTCGGTGTGAGTGTGAGTGTGCTCGGTGTGGGTGTGAGTGTGCTCGGTGTGGGTGTGAGTGTGCTCGGTGTGGGTGTGAGTGTGCTCGGTGTGGGTGTGAGTGTGCTCGGTGTGGGTGTGAGTGTGGTCGATGTGGGTGTGAGTGTGCTCGGTGTGATTGTGAGTGTGCTCGGTGTGAGTGTGAGTGTGCTCGGTGTGGGTGTGAGTGTGCTCGGTGTGGGTCTGAGTGTGCTCGGTGTGGGTGTGAGTGTGCTCGGTGTGGGTGTGAGTGTTCTCGGTGTGCGTGTGAGTGTGCTCGTTGTGGGTGTGAGTGTGCGCGGTGTGGGTGTGAGTGTGCGCGGTGTGGGTGTGAGTGTGCTCGGTGTGAGAGTCAGTGTGCGCGGTGTGGGTGTGTGTGCTCGGTGTGAGTGTGCTCGGCGTGGGTGTGTGTGTGCTCGGTGTGGGTGTGAGTGTGCTCGGTGTGGGTGTGAGTGTGCTCGGTGTGGGTGTGAGTGTGCTCGGTGTGGGTGTGAGTGTGCTCGGTGTGGGTGTTAGTGTGCTCGGTGTGGGTGTGGGTGTGCTCGGTGTGTGTGTGAGTGTGTGTGTGCTTGGTATGAGTGTGAGTGTGAGTGTGCTCGGTGTGGGTGTGAGTCTGTGCAGTGTGGGTGTGAGTGTGTGCAGTGTGGGTGTGAGTGTGCTCGGTGTGGGTGTGAGTGTGCTCGGTGTGGGTGTGAGTGTGTGCGTTGTGGGTGTGAGTGTGCTCGGTGTGGGTGTGAGTGTGCTCGGTGCGGGTGTGAGTGTGCTCGGTGTGAGTGTGCTCGGTGTGGGTGTGCTCGGTGTGAGTGTGCTCGGTGTGGGTGTGAGTGTGCTCGGTGTGTCTGTGAGTGTGCTCGGTGTGGGTGTGAGTGTGCTCGGTGTGGGTGTGAATGTGCTCGGTGTGGGTGTGAGTGTGCTCGGTGTGGGTGTGAGTGTGCTAGCTGTGGGTGTGAGTGTGCTCGGTGTGGGTGTGAGTGTGCTCGGTGTGGGTGTGAGTGTGCTCGGTGTGGGTGTGGGTGTGCTCGGTGTGGGTGTGAGTGTGCTCGGTGTGGGTGTGGGTGTGCTCGGTGTGGGTGTGAGTGTGTTCGGTGTGAGTGTGAGTGTGCGCGGTGTGGGTGTGAGTGTGTTCGGTGTGAGTGTGAGTGTGAGTGTGCTCGGTGTGGGTGTTAGTGTGCGCGGTCTGGGTGTGAGTGTGTTCGGTGTGGGTGTGTGTGTGCTCGGTGTGGGTGTGAGTGTGCTCGGTGTGGGTGTGAGTGTGCTCTTTGTGGGTGTGTGTACTCGGTGTGGGTGTGAATGTGCTCTGTGCGGGTGTGAGTGTATTCGGTGTGGGTGTGAGTGTGCTCGGTGTGGGTGTGAGTGTGCTCGGTGTGGGTGTGAGTGTGCTCGGTGTGAGTGTGAGTGTGCTCGGTGTGGGTGTGAATGTGTGCGGTGTGGGTGTGAGTGTGCTCATTGTGGGTGTGAGTGTGCTCAGTGTGGGTGTGAGTGTGCACGGTGTGGGTGTGAGTGTGCTCGGTGTGGGTGTGAGTGTGCACGGTGTGGGTGTGAGTGTGCTCGGTGTGGGTGTGAGTGTGCTCGGTGTGGGTGTGTGTGTGCTCGGTGTGAGTGTGTGTGTGCGCGGTGTGGGTGTGAGTGTGCTCGGAGTGGGTGTGAGTGTGCGCGGTGTGGGTGTGAGTGTGCTCGGTGTGGGTGTGAGTGTGCTCGGTGTGGGTGTGAGTGTCCTCGGTGTGAGTGTTTGTGTGCTCGGTGTGGGTGTGAGTGTGCTCGGTGTGGGTGTGAGTGTGCTCGGTGTGGGTGTGCTCAGTGTAAGTGTGAGTGTGCTCGGTGTGGGTGTGTGTGTGCTCGGTGTGGGTGTGTGTGTGCTCGGTGTGGGTGTGAGTGTGAGTGTGCTCGGTGTGGGTGTGAGTGTGCTCGGTGTGAGTGTGAGTGTGCTCGGTGTGGGTGTGAGTGTGCTCAATGTGGGTGTGAGTGTGCTCAGTGTGAGTGTGAGTTTGCTCGGTGTGGGTGTGAGTGTGCTCGGTGTGGGTGTGAGTGTGCTCGGTGTGGGTGTGTGTGTGTTCGGTGTGGGTGTGAGTGTGCTCGGTGTTGGTGTGTGTGCTCGGTGTGAGTGTGAGTGTGCTCGGTGTGGGTGTGAGTGTGCTCGGTGTGGGTGTGAGTGTGCTCGGTGTGGGTGAGTGTGCTCGGTGTGGGTGTGAGTGTGCTCGGTGTGGGTGTGAGTGTGCTCGGTGTGGGTGTGAGTGTCCTCGGAGTGGGTGTGAGTGTGCTCGGTGTGGGTGTGAGTGTGCTCGGTGTGGGTGTGAGTGTGCTCGGTGTGGGTGTGAGTGTGCTCGGTGTGAGTGTGAGTGTGCTCGGTGTGGGTGTGGGTGTGAGTGTGCTTGGTGTGGGTGAGTGTGCTCGGTGTGGGTGTGAGTGTGCTCGGTGTGGGTGTGAGTGTGCTCGGTGTGGGTGTGAGTGTGCTCGGTGTGGGTGTGGGTGTGCTCGGTGTGGGTGTGAGTGTGCTCGTTGTGGGCGTGAGTGTGCTCGGTGTGGGTGTGAGTGTGCTCGGTTTGGGTGTGAGTGTGCTCGGTGTGGGTGTGAGTGTGCTCGGTGTGGGTGTGAGTGTGCTCGTTGTGGGTGTGAGTGTGCTCGGTTTGGGTGTGTGTGTGCTCGGTGTGGGTGTGAGTGTGCTCGGTGTGGGTGTGCTCGGTGTGGGTGTGAGTGTGTGAGTGTGTGTGTGAGTGTGCTCGGTGTGGGTGTGAGTGTGCTCGGTGTGGGTGAGTGTGCTCGGTGTGGGTGTGAGTGTGCTCGGTGTGGGTGTGAGTGTGCTCGGTGTGGGTGTGAGTGTGCTCGTTGTGGGTGTGAGTGTGCTCGGTTTGGGTGTGTGTGTGCTCGGTGTGGGTGTGAGTGTGCTCGGTGTGGGTGTGCTCGGTGTGGGTGTGAGTGTGTGAGTGTGTGTGTGAGTGTGCTCGGTGTGGGTGTGAGTGTGCTCGGTGTGGGTGAGTGTGCTCGGTGTGGGTGTGAGTGTGCTCGGTGTGGGTGTGAGTGTGCTCGGTGTGGGTGTGAGTGTGCTCGGTGTGGGTGAGTGTGCTCGGTGTGGGTGTGAGTGTGCTCGGTGTGGGTGTGAGTGTGCTCGGTGTGGGTGAGTGTGCTCGGTGTGGGTGTGAGTGTGCTCGGTGTGGGTGTGAGTGTGCTCGGTGTGGGTGTGAGTGTGCTCGGTGCGGGTGTGAGTGTGCTCGGTGTGAGTGTGAGTGTGCTCAGTGTGGGTGTGTGTGTGCTCGGTGTGGGTGTTAGTGTTCTCGGTGTGAGTGTGAGTGTGCTCGGTGTGGGTGTGAGTGTGCTCGGTGTGAGTGTGTGTGCTCGGTGTGTGTGTGAGTGTGCTCGGTGTGGGTGTGAGTGTGCTCGGTGTGGGTGTGAGTGTGCTCGGTTTCAGTGTGCTCGGTGTGGGTGTGTGTGTGCTCGGTGTGGGTGTTAGTGTTCTCGGTGTGAGTGTGTGTGTGCTCGTTGTGGGTGTGAGTATGCTCGGTGTGAGTGTGAGTGTGCTCGGTGTGGGTGTGAGTGTGCTCAGTGTGGGTGTGAGTGTGTTCGGTGTGAGTGTGAGAGTGCACGGTGTGGATGTGAGTGTGATGGGTGTGAGTGTGAGTGTGCTCGGTGTGGGTGTGAGTTTGTTCGGTGTGAGTGTGAGTGTGCTCGGTGTGGGTGTGAGTGTGAGCAGTGTGGCTGTGAGTGTATTCGGTGTGGGTGTGAGTGTGCTCGGTGTGTGTGTGGGTGTGAGTGTGCTCGGTGTGAGTGTGAGTGTGCGCGGTGTGGGTGTGAGTGTCTTCGGTGTGGGTGAGTGTGCTCGGTGTGAGTGTGAGTGTGCGCGGTGTGGGTGTGAGTGTGCTCGGTGTGAGTGTGAGTGTGCTCGGTGTGGGTGTGAGTGTGCTCGGTGTGAGTGTGAGTGTGCTCGATGTGGGTGTGAGTGTGCTCTTTGTGGGTGTGAGTGTGCTCAGTGTAGGTGTGCTCGGTGTGGGTGTGAGTGTGCTCGGTGTGAGTGTGAGTGTGCTCGGTGTGGGTGTGAGTGTGCTCGGTGTGGGTGTGAGTGTGCTCGGTGTGAGTGTGAGTGTGCTCAGAGTGGGTGTGAGTGTGCTCGGTGTGAATGTGTGTGTGCTCGGTGTGTGTGTGAGTGTGCTCTTTGTGGGTGTGTGTGCTCGGTGTGGGTGTGAGTGTGCTCGGTGTGGGTGTGCTCGGTGTTGGTGTGAGTGTGCTCGGTGTGGGTGTGAGTGTGCTCAGTGTGGGTGTGTGTGTGCTCGGTGTGGGTGTGAGTGTGCTCGGTGTGGGTGCGAGTGTGCTCGGTGTGGGTGTGAGTGTGCTCAGTGTGGATGTGAGTGTGCTCGGTGTGGGTGTGAGTGTGCTCAGTGTGGGTGTGTGTGTGCTCGGTGTGGGTGTGAGTGTGCTCGGTGTGGGTGTGAGTGTGCTCGGTGTGGGTGCGAGTGTGCTCGGTGTGGGTGTGAGTGTGCTCAGTGTGGATGTGAGTGTGCTCGGTGTGGGTGTGAGTGTGCTCGGTGTGGGTGTGATTGTGCTCGGTGTGGGTGTGCGTGTGTTCGGTGTCGGTGTGAGTGTGCTCGGTGTGGGTGTGAGTGTGCTCGGTGTGGGTGTGAGTGTGCTCGGTGTGAATGTGTGTGTGCTCGGTGTGTGTGTGTGTGTGCTCGGTGTGGGTGTGATTGTGCTCGGTGTGGGTGTGAGTGTGCTCGGTGTGAGTGTGAGTGTGCTCGGTGTGGGTGTGAGTGTGCTCGGTGTGGGTGTGAGTGTGCTCGGTGTGAGTGTGAGTGTGCTCAGAGTGGGTGTGAGTGTGCTCGGTGTGAATGTGTGTGTGCTCGGTGTGTGTGTGAGTGTGAGTGTGCTCGGTGTGGGTGTGAGTGTGCTTGGTGTGGGTGTGAGTGTGCTCAGTGTGGGTGTGTGTGTGCTCGGTGTGGGTGTGAGTGTGCTCGGTGTGGGTGTGAGTGTGCTCGGTGTGGGTGTGAGTGTGCTCAGTGTGGGTGTGTGTGTGCTCGGTGTGGGTGTGAGTGTGCTCGGTGTGGGTACGAGTGTGCTCGGTGTGGGTGTGAGTGTGCGCGGTGTGGGTGTGAGTGTGCTTGGTGTGGGTGTGATTGTGCTCGGTGTCGGTGTGAGTGTGCTCGGTGTGGGTGTGAGTGTGCTCGGTGTGGGTGTGAGTGTGCTCGGTGTGGGTGTGATTGTGCTCGGTGTGAGTGTGAGTGTGCTCGGTGTGGGTGTGAGTGTGCGCGGTGTGAGTGTGTGTGCGCGGTGTGAGTGTGAGTGTGCTCGGTGTGGGTGTGAGTGTGCTCAGTGTCGGTGTGAGTGTGCTCGGTGTGGGTGTGAGTGTGCTCGGTGTGAGTGTGCTCGGTGTGAATGTGTGTGTGCTCGGTGTGAGTGTGTGTGTGCTCGGTGTGGGTGTGAGTGTGCTCGGTGTGAGTGTGAGTGTGCTCGGTGTGTGTGTGAGTGTGCTCGGTGTGGGTGTTGGTGTGCTCGGTGTGTGTGTGAGTGTGCTCGGTGTGTGTGTGAGTGTGCTCGGTGTGGGTGTGAGTGTGCTCGGTGTGAGTGTGCTCGGTGTGAATGTGTGTGTGCTCGGTGTGAGTGTGTGTGTGCTCGGTGTGGGTGTGAGTGTGCTCGGTGTGAGTGTGAGTGTGCTCGGTGTGTGTGTGAGTGTGCTCGGTGTGTGTGTGAGTGTGCTCGGTGTGGGTGTGTGTGTGCTCGGTGTGGGTGTGAGTGTGCTCGGTGTGAGTGTGAGTGTGCTCGGTGTGAGTGTGAGTGTGCTCGGTGTGGGTGTGAGTGTGCTCGGTGTGGGTGTGAGTGTGTTCGGTGTGGGTGTGAGTATGCTCGGTGTGAGTGTGAGTGTGCTCGGTGTGGGTGTGGGTGTGCTCGGTGTGGGTGTGAGTGTGCTCGGTGTGAGTGTGAGTGTGCTCGGTGTGGGTGTGAGTGTGCTCGGTGTGGGTGTGAATGTGTTCGGTGTGGGTGTGAGTGTGCTCGGTGTGGGTGTGGGTGTGCTCGGTGCGAGTGTGAGTGTGCTCGGTGTGGGTGTTAGTGTGCTCGGTGTGGGTGTGAGTGTTTTCGGTGTGAGTGTGAGTATGCTCATTGTGGGTGTGAGTGTGTTCGGTTTCAGTGTGCTCGATGTGAGTGTGAGTGTGCTCGGTGTGGGTGTGAGTGTGCTCGGTGTGGGTGTGAGTGTGCTCGGTGTGAGTGTCAGCGTGCGCGGTGTGGGTGTGTGTGTGCTCGGTGTGAGTGTGTGTGTGCGCGGTGTGGGTGTGAGTGTGCGCGGTGTGGGTGTGTGTGTGCTCGGTGTGGGTGTGGGTGTGCTCGGTGTGGGTGTGGGTGTGCTCGGTGTGGGTGTGAGTGTGCTCGGTGTGAGTGTGAGTGTGCTCGGTGTGGGTGTGAGTGTGCTCGGTGTGGGTGTGAGTGTGTTCGGTGTGGGTGTGAGTGTGCTCGGTGTGGGTGTGGGTGTGCTCGGTGCGAGTGTGAGTGTGCTCGGTGTGGGTGTTAGTGTGCTCGGTGTGGGTGTGAGTGTTTTCGGTGTGAGTGTGAGTATGCTCATTGTGGGTGTGAGTGTGTTCGGTTTCAGTGTGCTCGATGTGAGTGTGAGTGTGCTCGGTGTGGGTGTTAGTGTTCTCGGTGTGAGTGTGTGTGTGCTCGGTGTGGGTGTGAGTGTTTTCGGTGTGAGTGTGAGTATGCTCATTGTGGGTGTGAGTGTGTTCTGTTTCAGTGTGCTCGTTGTGGGTGTGAGTGTGCTCGGTGTGGGTGTGAGTGTGCTCGGTGTGGGTGTCAGTGTGTTCGGTTTCAGTGTGCTCGGTGTGAGTGTGAGTGTGCTCGGTGTGGGTGTGAGTGTGCTCGGTGTGGGTGTGAGTGTGTTCGGTGTGAGTGTGCACGGTGTGGATGTGAGTGTGCGCGGTGCGAGTGTGAGTGTGATCGGTGTGGGTGTGAGTGTGCTCGGTGTGGGTGTGAGTGTGTTCGGTGTGAGTGTGAGTGTGCTCGGTGTGGGTGAGAGTGTGCTCAGTGCGAGTGAGATCGGTGTGGGTGTGATTGATTTTGGTGTGAGTCTGAGTGTGCTCGGTGTGGGTGTGAGTGTGAGCGGTGTGGCTGTGAGTGTGCTCGGTGTGGGTGTGAGTGTGCTCGGTGTGGGTGTGGGTGTGGGTGTGTGTGTGTTCGGTGTGAGTGTGAGTGTGCGCGGTGTGGGTGTGTGTGTGTTCGGTGTGAGTGTGAGTGTGCTCGGTGTGGGTGTGAGTGTGCTCGCTGTGGGTGTGAGTGTGCGCGGTCTGGGTGTGTGTGTGCTCGGTCTGGGTGTGTGTGTGCTCGGTGTGGGTGTGAGTGTGGGTGTGGGTGTGAGTGTGCTCGGTGTGGGTGTGGGTGTGGGTGTGGGTGTGAGTGTGCTCGTTGTGAGTGTGAGTGTGCGCGGTGTGGGTGTGTGTGTGTTCGGTGTGAGTGTGAGTGTGCTCGGTGTGGGTGTGTGTGCTCGGTGTGGGTGTGTGTGCTCGGTGTGGGTGTGAGTGTGCTCGGTGTGGGTGTGAGTGTGCTCGGTGTGGGTGTGAGTGTGCTCGGTGTGGGTGTGCTCGGTGTGGGTGTGAGTGTGCTCGGTGTGGGTGTGAGTGTGCTCGGTGTGGGTGTGCTCGGTGTGGGTGTGAGTGTATTCGGTGTGAGTGTGAGTGTGCTCGGTGTGGGTGTGAGCGTGCTCGGTGTGAGTGTGAGTGTGCTCGGTGTGGGTGTGAGTGTGCTCCGTGTGGGTGTGAATGTGTGCGGTGTGGGTGTGAGTGTGCTCAGTGTGGGTGTGAGTGTGTGTGCTCGGTGTGGGTGTGAGTGTGTTCGTTGTGGGTCTGTGTGTGCTCGGTGTGGGTGTGAGTGTGCTCGGTGTGGGTGTGAGTGTGCTCGGTGTGGGTGTGAGTGTGGTCGATGTGGGTGTGAGTGTGCTCGGTGTGGGTGTGAGTGTGCTCGGTGTGGGTGTGAGCGTGGTCGATGTGGGTGTGAGTGTGCTCGGTGTGGGTGTGAGTGTGCTCGGTGTGGGTGTGAGTGTGCTCGGTGTGAGTGTGAGTGTGCTCGGTGTGGGTGTGAGTGTGCTCGGTGTGGGTGTGAGTGTGCTCGGTGTGGGTGTGAGTGTGCTCGGTGTGGGTGTGAGTGTGCTCGGTGTGGGTGTGGGTGTGTGTGTGCTCGGTGTGAGTGTGAGTGTGCGCGGTGTGGGTGTGGGTGTGTGTGTGCTCGGTGTGAGTGTCAGTGTGCGCGGTGTGGGTGTGTGTGTGCTCGGTGTGGGTGTGAGTGTGCTCGGTGTAGGTGTGCTCGGTGTGGGTGTGAGTGTGCTCGGTGTGGGTGTGAGTGTGCTCGGTGTGAGTGTGAGTGTGCTCGGTGTGGGTGTGAGTGTGCTCGGTGTGGGTGTGAGTGTGCTCGGTGTGGGTGTGAGTGTGCTTGGTGTGGGTGTGAGTGTGCACGGTGTGGGTGTGTGTGTGCTCGGTGTGGGTGTGAGTGTGCTCGGTGTGGGTGTGAGTGTGCTCGGTGTGGGAGTGAGTGTGCTCGGTGTGGGTGTGAGTGTGCTCGGTGTGGGTGTCAGTGTGCTCGGTGTGAGTGTGAGTGTGCTCGGTGTGTGTGTGCACGGTGTGGGTGTGAGTGTGCTCGGTGTGGGTGTGAGTGTGCTCGGTGTGTGTGTGCACGGTGTGGGTGTGAGTGTGCTCGGTGTGAGTGTGAGTGTGCTCGGTGTGGGTGTGAGTGTGCTCGGTGTGGGTGTGTGTGTGCTCGGTGTGGGTGTGAGTGTGCTCGGTGTGGGTGTGAGTGTGCTCGGTGTGGGTGTGAGTGTGCTCGGTGTGGGTGTGTGTGTGCTCGGTGTGTGTGTGTGTGTGCACGGTGTGGGTGTGAGTGTGCTCGGTGTGGGTGTGAGTGTGCGCGGTGTGGGTGTGTGTGTGAGTGTGCTCGGTGTGGGTGTGAGTGTGCTCGGTGTGAGTGTGTGTGCTCGGTGTGGGTGTGAGTGTGCTCGGTGTGGGTGTGAGTGTGCTCGGTGTGGGAGTGAGTGTGCTCGGTGTGGGTGTGAGTGTGCTCGGTGTGGGTGTCAGTGTGCTCGGTGTGAGTGTGAGTGTGCTCGGTGTGGGTGTGTGTGTGCTCGGTGTGGGTGTGAGTGTGCTCGGTGTGGGTGTGTGTGTGCACGGTGTGGGTGTGAGTGTGCTCGGTGTGGGTGTGAGTGTGCTCGGTGTGGGTGTGAGTGTGCGCGGTGTGGGTGTGAGTGTGCTCGGTGTGAGTGTGAGTGGGCTCGGTGTGGGTGTGAGTGTGCTCGGTGTGGGTGTGAGTGTGCTCGGTGTGGGTGTGAGTGTGCTCGGTGTGGGTGTGAGTGTGCTCGGTGTGAGTGTGAGTGTGCTCGGTGTGGGTGTGAGTGTGCTCGGTGTGGGTGTGAGTGTGCTCGGTGTGGGTGTGAGTGTGCTTGCTGTGGGTGTGTGTGTGCTCGGTGTGGGTGTGAGTGTGCGCGGTGTGGGTGTGGGTGTGTGTGTGCTCGGTGTGTGTGTGTGTGTGCACGGTGTGGGTGTGAGTGTGCTCGGTGTGGGTGTGAGTGTGCGCGGTGTGGGTGTGTGTGTGAGTGTGCTCGGTGTGGGTGTGAGTGTGCTCGGTGTGAGTGTGTGTGCTCGGTGTGGGTGTGAGTGTGCACGGTGTGGGTGTGTGTGTGCACGGTGTGGGTGTGAGTGTGCTCGGTGTGGGTGTGTGTGTGCACGGTGTGGGTGTGAGTGTGCTCGGTGTGGGTGTGAGTGTGCTTGCTGTGGGTGTGTGTGTGCTCGGTGTGGGTGTGAGTGTGCGCGGTGTGGTTGTGGGTGTGTGTGTGCTCGGTGTGTGTGTGTGTGTGCACGGTGTGGGTGTGAGTGTGCTCGGTGTGGGTGCGAGTGTGCTCGGTGTGGGTGTGAGTGTGCTCGGTGTGGGTGTGAGTGTGCTCGGTGTGGGTGTGAGTGTGCTCGGTGTGGGTGTGAGTGTGCTCGGTGTGGGTGTGCGTGTGCTCGGTGTGGGTGTGAGTGTGCTCGGTGTGGGTGTGAGTGTGCGCGGTGTGGTTGTGGGTTTGCTCGGTGTGGGTGTGAGTGTGCTCGGTGTGGGTGTGTGTGCTCGGTGTGGGTGTGAGTGTGCTCGGTGTGGGTGTGAGTGTGCTCGGTGTGGGTGTGAGTGTGCTCGGTGTGAGTGTGAGTGTGCTCGGTGTGGGTGTGAGTGTGCTCGGTGTGGGTGTGCGTGTGCTCGGTGTGGGTGTGCGTGTGCTCGGTGTGGGTGTGAGTGTGCTCGGTGTGGGTGTGAGTGTGCTCGGTGTGAGTGTGAGTGTGCTCGGTGTGGGTGTGCGTGTGCTCGGTGTGGGTGTGCGTGTGCTCGGTGTGGGTGTGTGTGTGCTCGGTGTGGGTGTGAGTGTGCTCGTTGTGGGTGTGAGTGTGCTCGGTGTGGGTGTGAGTGTGCTCGGTGTGGGTGTGAGTGTGCTCGGTGTGGGTGTGAGTGTGCTCGTTGTGGGTGTGAGTGTGCTCGGTGTGGGTGTGAGTGTGCTCCGTGTGTGTGTGAGTGTGCTCGTTGTGGGTGTGAGTGTGCTCGGTGTGGGTGTGAGTGTGCTCCGTGTGTGTGTGAGTGTGCTCGGTGTGGGTGTGAGTGTGCTCGGTGTGGGTGTGAGTGTGCTCGTTGTGGGTGTGAGTGTGCTCGGTGTGGGTGTGAGTGTGCTCGTTGTGGGTGTGAGTGTGCTCGGTGTGGGTGTGAGTGTGCTCGGTGTGGGTGTGAGTGTGCTCGGTGTGGGTGTGAGTGTGCTCGTTGTGGGTGTGAGTGTGCTCGGTGTGGGTGTGAGTGTGCTCGGTGTGGGTGTGAGTGTGCTCAGTGTGGGTGTGAGTGTTCTCGGTGTGGGTGTGTGTGTGCTCGGTGTGGGTGTGTGTGTGCTCGGTGTGGGTGTCAGTGTGCTCGGTGTGGGTGTGAGTGTGCACGGTGTGGGTGTGTGTGTGCTCGGTGTGGGTGTGAGTGTGCTCGGTGTGGGTGTGAGTGTGCACGGTGTGGGTGTGAGTGTGCTCGGTGTGGGTGTGAGTGTGCTCGGTGTGGGTGTGAGTGTGCACGGTGTGGGTGTCAGTGTGCTCGGTGTGGGTGTGTGTGTGCTCGGTGTGAGTGTGAGTGTGCTCGGTGTGGGTGTGTGTGTGCTCGGTGTGGCTGTGAGTGTGCGCGGTGTGGGTGTGAGTGTGCTCCGTGTGGGTGTGAGTGTGCTCGGTGTGGGTGTGAGTGTGCTCGGTGTGGGTGTGCTCGGTGTGGGTGTGTGTGTGCTCGGTGTGAGTGTGAGTGTGCTCGGTGTGGGTGTGAGTGTGCTCGGTGTGGGTGTGTGTGTGCTCGGTGTGGGTGTGAGTGTGCTCGGTGTGGGTGTGAGTGTGCTCGGTGTGGGTGTGAGTGTGCACGGTGTGGGTGTGAGTGTGCTCGGTGTGAGTGTCAGTGTGCGCGGTGTGGGTGTGTGTGTGCTCGGTGTGGGTGTGAGTGTGCTCGGTGTGGGTGTGAGTGTGCTCGGTGTGGGTGTGAGTGTGCGCGGTGTGAGTGTGAGTGTGCTCGGTGTGAGTGTGCTCGGTGTGGGTGTGTGTGTGCTCGGTGTGAGTGTCAGTGTGCGCGGTGTGGGTGTGAGTGTGCTCGGTGTGGGTGTGAGTGTGCTCGGTGTGGGTGTGAGTGTGCTCGGTGTGGGTGTGTGTGTGCTCGGTGTGGGTGTGAGTGTGCTCGGTGTGGGTGTGAGTGTGCTCGGTGTGGGTGTGAGTGTGCTCGGTGTGGGTGTGAGTGTGCTCGGTGTGAGTGTCAGCGTGCGCGGTGTGGGTGTGAGTGTGCTCGGTGTGGGTGTGAGTGTGCACGGTGTGGGTGTGTGTGTGCTCGGTGTGGGTGTGAGTGTGCTCGGTGTGGGTGTGAGTGTGCTCGGTGTGGGTGTGAGTGTGCTCGGTGTGGGTGTGAGTGTGCTCGGTGTGGGTGTGAGTGTGCTCGGTGTGGGTGTGAGTGTGCGCGGTGTGGGTGTGAGTGTGCTCGGTGTGGGTGTGAGTGTGCTCGGTGTGGGTGTGAGTGTGCTCGGTGCGAGTGTGAGTGTGCTCGGTGTGGGTGTGAGTGTGCTCGTTGTGGGTGTGAGTGTGCTCGTTGTGAGTGTGCTCGGTGTGGGTGTGAGTGTGCTCGGTGTGGGTGTGAGTGTGCTCGGTGTGGGTGTGCTCGGTGTGGGTGTGAGTGTGCTCGGTGTGGGTGTGAGTGTGCTCGGTGTGGGTGTTATTGTGCTCAGTGTGGGTGTGAGTGTGCTCGGTGTGGGTGTGAGTGTGCTCGGTGTGGGGGTGAGTGTGCTCGGTGTGAGTGTGGGTGTGCTCGGTGTGGGTGTGTGTGTGCTCGGTGTGGGTGTGAGTGTGCTTGGTGTGGGTGTGAGTGTGCTCGTTATGGGTGTGGGTGTGCTCGGTGTGGGTGTGTGTGTGCTCGGTGTGAGTGTGGGTGTGCTCGGTGTGGGTGTGTGTGTGCTCGGTGTGGGTGTGAGTGTGCTCGGTGTGGGTGTGAGTGTGCGCGGTGTGGGTGTGAGTGTGCTCGGTGTGGGTGTGAGTGTGCTCGTTATGGGTGTGGGTGTGCTCGGTGTGGGTGTGAGTGTGCGCGGTGTGGGTGTGAGTGTGCTCGGTGTGGGTGTGAGTGTGCTCGGTGTGGGTGTGAGTGTGCTCGTTGTGGGTGTTAGAGCGCTCGGTGTGGGTGTGAGTGTGCTCGGTGTGGGTGTGAGTGTGCTCGGTGTGGGTGCGAGTGTGCTCGGTGTGGGTGTGAGTGTGCTCGGTGTGGGTGTGAGTGTGCTCGGTGTGGGTGTGAGTGTGTGCGTTGTGGGTGTGAGTGTGCTCGGTGTGAGTGTGTGTGTGCGCAGTGTGGGTGTGAGTGTGCTCGGTGTGAGTGTGTGTGTGCTCGGTGTGGGTGGTGTGTGCTCGGTGTGGGTGTGAGTGTGCTCGGTGTGGGTGTGAGTGTGCTCGGTGTGGGTGTGAGTGTGCGCGGTGTGGGTGTGAGTGTGCTCGGTGTGGGTGTGAGTGTGCTCGTTATGGGTGTGGGTGTGCTCGGTGTGGGTGTGAGTGTGCGCGGTGTGGGTGTGAGTGTGCTCGGTGTGGGTGTGAGTGTGCTCGGTGTGGGTGTGAGTGTGCTCGTTGTGGGTGTTAGAGCGCTCGGTGTGGGTGTGAGTGTGCTCGGTGTGGGTGTGAGTGTGCTCGGTGTGGGTGCGAGTGTGCTCGGTGTGGGTGTGAGTGTGCTCGGTGTGGGTGTGAGTGTGCTCGGTGTGGGTGTGAGTGTGTGCGTTGTGGGTGTGAGTGTGCTCGGTGTGAGTGTGTGTGTGCGCAGTGTGGGTGTGTGTGTGCTCGGTGTGGGTGTGAGTGTGCAGTGTGGGTGTGTGTGTGCTCGGTGTGGGTGTGAGTGTGCTCGGTGTGGGTGTGAGTGTGCTCGGTGTGGGTGTGAGTGTGCTCGGTGTGGGTGTGGGTGTGCTCGGTGTGGGTCTGAGTGTGCTCGGTGTGGGTGTGCTCGGTGTGGGTGTGAGTGTGCTCGGTGTGGGTGAGTGTGCTCGGTGTGGGTGTGTGTGCTCCGTGTGTGTGTGAGTGTGCTCGGTGTGGGTGTGAGTGTGCTCGGTGTGGGTGTGAGTGTGCTCGGTGCGGGTGTGAGTGTGCTCGGTGTAGGTGTGAGTGTGCTCGGTGTGGGTGTGAGTGTGCTCGTTGTGGGTGTGAGTGTGCTCGGTGTGGGTGTGAGTGTGCTCGGTGTGGGTGTGAGTGTGCTCGGTGCTGGTGTGAGTGTGCTCGGTGTGGGTGTGAGTGTGCTCGGTGTGGGTGTGGGTGTGCTCGGTGTGGGTGTGAGTGTGCGCGGTGTGGGTGTGAGTGTGCGCGGTGTGGGTGTGAGTGTGCTCGGTGTGGGTGTGAGTGTGCTCGGTGTGGGTGTGAGTGTGCTCGGTGTGAGTGTGAGTGTGCTCGGTGTGGGTGTGAGTGTGCTCGGTATGGGTGTGAGTGTGGTCAGTGTGGGTGTGTGTGTGCTCGGTGTGGGTGGGTGTGTGCTCGGTGTGGGTGTGAGTGTGCTCGGTATGGGTGTGAGTGTGCTCGGTGTGAGTGTGAGTGTGCTCGGTGTGGGTGTGAGTGTGCTCGGTATGGGTGTGAGTGTGCTCGGTGTGGGTGTGAGTGCACGGTGTGTGTGTGAGTGTGCTCGGTGTGAATGTGAGTGTGCTCGGTGTGGGTGTGAGTGCACGGTGTGGGTGTGAGTGTGCTCGGTGTGGGTGTGAGTGCACGGTGTGGGTGTGAGTGTGCTCGGTGTGGGTGTTAGTGTGCTCGGTATGGGTGTGAGTGTGCTCGGTGTGGGTGTGTGTGTGCTCGGTGTGGGTGTGAGTGTGCTCGGTGTGAGTGTGAGTGTGCTCGGTGTGGGTGTGAGTGTGCTCGGTATGGGTGTGAGTGTGCTCGGTGTGGGTGTGAGTGCACGGTGTGTGTGTGAGTGTGCTCGGTGTGAATGTGAGTGTGCTCGGTGTGGGTGTGAGTGCACGGTGTGGGTGTGAGTGTGCTCGGTGTGGGTGTGAGTGCACGGTGTGGGTGTGAGTGTGCTCGGTGTGGGTGTGAGTGTGCTCGGTGTGGGTGTTGGTGTGCTCGGTTTGGGTGTGAGTGTGCGCGGTGTGGGTGTGAGTGTGCTCGGTGTGAGTGTGAGTGTGCTCGGTGTGGGTGTGAGTGTGCTCAGTGTGTGTGTGCTCGGTGTGAGTGTGAGTGTGCTCGGTGTGGGTGTGAGTGTGCTCGGTGTGGGTGTCAGTGTGCTTGGTGTGGGTGTGAGTGTGCTCGGTGTGGGTGTGAGAGTGCTCGGTGTGGGTGTGAGTGTGCTCGGTGTGAGTTTGTGTGTGCTCGGTTTGGATGTGAGTCTGTGCAGTGTGGGTGTGAGTGTGTGCAGTGTGGGTGTGAGTGTGCTCGGTGTGTGTGCGAGTGTGCTCGGTGTGGGTGTGAGTGTGTGCGTTGTGGGTGTGAGTGTGCTCGGTGTGTCTGTGAGTGTGCTCGGTGTGGGTGTGAGTGTGCGCGGTGTGGGTGTGAGTGTGCGCGGTGTGGGTGTGAGTGTGCTCGGTGTGGGTGTGAGTGTGCTCGGTGTGTGTGTGCTCGGTGTGGGTGTGCTCGGTGTGGGTGCGAGTGTGCTTGGTGTGAGTTTGTGTGTGCTCGGTGTGGGTGTGAGTGTGCTGGGTTTGGGTGTGAGTGTGCTCGGTGTGAGTGTGAGTGTGCTCGGTGTGGGTGTGAGTGTGCTCGGTGTGGGTGGGACTGTGCTCGGTGTGGGTGTGAGTCTGCTCGGTGTGAGTGTGAGTGCGCTCGGTGTGGGTGTGAGTGTGCTCGGTGTGGGTGTGAGTGTGCACGGTGTGGGTGTGAGTGTGCTCGGTGTGGGTGTGAGTCTGCTCGGTTTGGGTGTGTGTGTGCACGGTGTGGGTGTGAGTGTGCTCGGTGTGGGTGTGAGTGTTTTCGGTGTGGGTGTGAGTGTGCTCGGTGTGGGTGTGAGTGTGCTCGGTGTGGGTGTGAGTGTGCTCGGTGTGGGTGTGAGTCTGCTCGGTGTGAGTGTGAGTGCGCTCGGTGTGGGTGTGAGTGTACTCGGTGTGGGTGTGAGTGTGCTCGGTGTGGGTGTGAGTGTGCTCGGAGTGGGTGTGAGTGTGCACGGTGTGGGTGTGCGTGTGCTCGGTGCGGGTGAGTGTGCTCGGTGTTGGTGTGAGTGTGCTCGTTGTGGGTGTGAGTGTGCTCGGTGTGGGTGTGAGTGTGTTCGGTGTGAGTGTGAGTGTGCGCAGTGTGGGTGTGAGTGTGCTCGGTGTGAGTGTGAGTGTGCGCAGTGTGGGTGTGAGTGTGCTCGGTGTGAGTGTGTGTGTGCTCGGTGTGGGTGTGAGTGTGTTCGGTGTGAGTGTGAGTGTGCGCAGTGTGGGTGTGAGTGTGCTCGGTGTGAGTGTGTGTGTGCTCGGTGTGGGTGTGAGTGTGCTCGGTGTGGGTGTGAGTGTGCTCGCTGTGGGTGTGAGTGTGCGCGGTCTGGGTGTGTGTGTGCTCGGTCTGGGTGTGTGTGTGCTCGGTGTGGGTGTGGGTGTGGGTGTGGGTGTGAGTGTGCTCGTTGTGAGTGTGAGTGTGCGCGGTGTGGGTGTGTGTGTGTTCGGTGTGAGTGTGAGTGTGCTCGGTGTGGGTGTGTGTGCTCGGTGTGGGTGTGTGTGCTCGGTGTGGGTGTGAGTGTGCTCGGTGTGGGTGTGAGTGTGCTCGGTGTGGGTGTGAGTGTGCTCGGTGTGGGTGTGCTCGGTGTGGGTGTGAGTGTGCTCGGTGTGGGTGTGAGTGTGCTCGGTGTGGGTGTGCTCGGTGTGGGTGTGAGTGTATTCGGTGTGAGTGTGAGTGTGCTCGGTGTGGGTGTGAGCGTGCTCGGTGTGAGTGTGAGTGTGCTCGGTGTGGGTGTGAGTGTGCTCCGTGTGGGTGTGAATGTGTGCGGTGTGGGTGTGAGTGTGCTCAGTGTGGGTGTGAGTGTGTGTGCTCGGTGTGGGTGTGAGTGTGTTCGTTGTGGGTCTGTGTGTGCTCGGTGTGGGTGTGAGTGTGCTCGGTGTGGGTGTGAGTGTGCTCGGTGTGGGTGTGAGTGTGGTCGATGTGGGTGTGAGTGTGCTCGGTGTGGGTGTGAGTGTGCTCGGTGTGGGTGTGAGCGTGGTCGATGTGGGTGTGAGTGTGCTCGGTGTGGGTGTGAGTGTGCTCGGTGTGGGTGTGAGTGTGCTCGGTGTGAGTGTGAGTGTGCTCGGTGTGGGTGTGAGTGTGCTCGGTGTGGGTGTGAGTGTGCTCGGTGTGGGTGTGAGTGTGCTCGGTGTGGGTGTGAGTGTGCTCGGTGTGGGTGTGGGTGTGTGTGTGCTCGGTGTGAGTGTGAGTGTGCGCGGTGTGGGTGTGGGTGTGTGTGTGCTCGGTGTGAGTGTCAGTGTGCGCGGTGTGGGTGTGTGTGTGCTCGGTGTGGGTGTGAGTGTGCTCGGTGTAGGTGTGCTCGGTGTGGGTGTGAGTGTGCTCGGTGTGGGTGTGAGTGTGCTCGGTGTGAGTGTGAGTGTGCTCGGTGTGGGTGTGAGTGTGCTCGGTGTGGGTGTGAGTGTGCTCGGTGTGGGTGTGAGTGTGCTTGGTGTGGGTGTGAGTGTGCACGGTGTGGGTGTGTGTGTGCTCGGTGTGGGTGTGAGTGTGCTCGGTGTGGGTGTGAGTGTGCTCGGTGTGGGAGTGAGTGTGCTCGGTGTGGGTGTGAGTGTGCTCGGTGTGGGTGTCAGTGTGCTCGGTGTGAGTGTGAGTGTGCTCGGTGTGTGTGTGCACGGTGTGGGTGTGAGTGTGCTCGGTGTGGGTGTGAGTGTGCTCGGTGTGTGTGTGCACGGTGTGGGTGTGAGTGTGCTCGGTGTGAGTGTGAGTGTGCTCGGTGTGGGTGTGAGTGTGCTCGGTGTGGGTGTGTGTGTGCTCGGTGTGGGTGTGAGTGTGCTCGGTGTGGGTGTGAGTGTGCTCGGTGTGGGTGTGAGTGTGCTCGGTGTGGGTGTGTGTGTGCTCGGTGTGTGTGTGTGTGTGTACGGTGTGGGTGTGAGTGTGCTCGGTGTGGGTGTGAGTGTGCGCGGTGTGGGTGTGTGTGTGAGTGTGCTCGGTGTGGGTGTGAGTGTGCTCGGTGTGAGTGTGTGTGCTCGGTGTGGGTGTGAGTGTGCTCGGTGTGGGTGTGAGTGTGCTCGGTGTGGGAGTGAGTGTGCTCGGTGTGGGTGTGAGTGTGCTCGGTGTGGGTGTCAGTGTGCTCGGTGTGAGTGTGAGTGTGCTCGGTGTGGGTGTGTGTGTGCTCGGTGTGGGTGTGAGTGTGCTCGGTGTGGGTGTGTGTGTGCACGGTGTGGGTGTGAGTGTGCTCGGTGTGGGTGTGAGTGTGCTCGGTGTGGGTGTGAGTGTGCGCGGTGTGGGTGTGAGTGTGCTCGGTGTGAGTGTGAGTGGGCTCGGTGTGGGTGTGAGTGTGCTCGGTGTGGGTGTGAGTGTGCTCGGTGTGGGTGTGAGTGTGCTCGGTGTGGGTGTGAGTGTGCTCGGTGTGAGTGTGAGTGTGCTCGGTGTGGGTGTGAGTGTGCTCGGTGTGGGTGTGAGTGTGCTCGGTGTGGGTGTGAGTGTGCTTGCTGTGGGTGTGTGTGTGCTCGGTGTGGGTGTGAGTGTGCGCGGTGTGGGTGTGGGTGTGTGTGTGCTCGGTGTGTGTGTGTGTGTGCACGGTGTGGGTGTGAGTGTGCTCGGTGTGGGTGTGAGTGTGCGCGGTGTGGGTGTGTGTGTGAGTGTGCTCGGTGTGGGTGTGAGTGTGCTCGGTGTGAGTGTGTGTGCTCGGTGTGGGTGTGAGTGTGCACGGTGTGGGTGTGTGTGTGCACGGTGTGGGTGTGAGTGTGCTCGGTGTGGGTGTGTGTGTGCACGGTGTGGGTGTGAGTGTGCTCGGTGTGGGTGTGAGTGTGCTTGCTGTGGGTGTGTGTGTGCTCGGTGTGGGTGTGAGTGTGCGCGGTGTGGTTGTGGGTGTGTGTGTGCTCGGTGTGTGTGTGTGTGTGCACGGTGTGGGTGTGAGTGTGCTCGGTGTGGGTGCGAGTGTGCTCGGTGTGGGTGTGAGTGTGCTCGGTGTGGGTGTGAGTGTGCTCGGTGTGGGTGTGAGTGTGCTCGGTGTGGGTGTGAGTGTGCTCGGTGTGGGTGTGCGTGTGCTCGGTGTGGGTGTGAGTGTGCTCGGTGTGGGTGTGAGTGTGCGCGGTGTGGTTGTGGGTTTGCTCGGTGTGGGTGTGAGTGTGCTCGGTGTGGGTGTGTGTGTGCTCGGTGTGGGTGTGAGTGTGCTCGGTGTGAGTGTGAGTGTGCTCGGTGTGGGTGTGAGTGTGCTCGGTGTGGGTGTGCGTGTGCTCGGTGTGGGTGTGCGTGTGCTCGGTGTGGGTGTGTGTGTGCTCGGTGTGGGTGTGAGTGTGCTCGTTGTGGGTGTGAGTGTGCTCGGTGTGGGTGTGAGTGTGCTCGGTGTGGGTGTGAGTGTGCTCGGTGTGGGTGTGAGTGTGCTCGTTGTGGGTGTGAGTGTGCTCGGTGTGGGTGTGAGTGTGCTCCGTGTGTGTGTGAGTGTGCTCGTTGTGGGTGTGAGTGTGCTCGGTGTGGGTGTGAGTGTGCTCCGTGTGTGTGTGAGTGTGCTCGGTGTGGGTGTGAGTGTGCTCGGTGTGGGTGTGAGTGTGCTCGTTGTGGGTGTGAGTGTGCTCGGTGTGGGTGTGAGTGTGCTCGTTGTGGGTGTGAGTGTGCTCGGTGTGGGTGTGAGTGTGCTCGGTGTGGGTGTGAGTGTGCTCGGTGTGGGTGTGAGTGTGCTCGTTGTGGGTGTGAGTGTGCTCGGTGTGGGTGTGAGTGTGCTCGGTGTGGGTGTGAGTGTGCTCAGTGTGGGTGTGAGTGTTCTCGGTGTGGGTGTGTGTGTGCTCGGTGTGGGTGTGTGTGTGCTCGGTGTGGGTGTCAGTGTGCTCGGTGTGGGTGTGAGTGTGCACGGTGTGGGTGTGTGTGTGCTCGGTGTGGGTGTGAGTGTGCTCGGTGTGGGTGTGAGTGTGCACGGTGTGGGTGTGAGTGTGCTCGGTGTGGGTGTGAGTGTGCTCGGTGTGGGTGTGAGTGTGCACGGTGTGGGTGTCAGTGTGCTCGGTGTGGGTGTGTGTGTGCTCGGTGTGAGTGTGAGTGTGCTCGGTGTGGGTGTGTGTGTGCTCGGTGTGGCTGTGAGTGTGCGCGGTGTGGGTGTGAGTGTGCTCGGTGTGGGTGTGAGTGTGCTCGGTGTGGGTGTGAGTGTGCTCGGTGTGGGTGTGCTCGGTGTGGGTGTGTGTGTGCTCGGTGTGAGTGTGAGTGTGCTCGGTGTGGGTGTGAGTGTGCTCGGTGTGGGTGTGTGTGTGCTCGGTGTGGGTGTGAGTGTGCTCGGTGTGGGTGTGAGTGTGCTCGGTGTGGGTGTGAGTGTGCACGGTGTGGGTGTGAGTGTGCTCGGTGTGAGTGTCAGTGTGCGCGGTGTGGGTGTGTGTGTGCTCGGTGTGGGTGTGAGTGTGCTCGGTGTGGGTGTGAGTGTGCTCGGTGTGGGTGTGAGTGTGCGCGGTGTGAGTGTGAGTGTGCTCGGTGTGAGTGTGCTCGGTGTGGGTGTGTGTGTGCTCGGTGTGAGTGTCAGTGTGCGCGGTGTGGGTGTGAGTGTGCTCGGTGTGGGTGTGAGTGTGCTCGGTGTGGGTGTGAGTGTGCTCGGTGTGGGTGTGTGTGTGCTCGGTGTGGGTGTGAGTGTGCTCGGTGTGGGTGTGAGTGTGCTCGGTGTGGGTGTGAGTGTGCTCGGTGTGAGTGTCAGCGTGCGCGGTGTGGGTGTGAGTGTGCTCGGTGTGGGTGTGAGTGTGCACGGTGTGGGTGTGTGTGTGCTCGGTGTGGGTGTGAGTGTGCTCGGTGTGGGTGTGAGTGTGCTCGGTGTGGGTGTGAGTGTGCTCGGTGTGGGTGTGAGTGTGCTCGGTGTGGGTGTGAGTGTGCTCGGTGTGGGTGTGAGTGTGCGCGGTGTGGGTGTGAGTGTGCTCGGTGTGGGTGTGAGTGTGCTCGGTGTGGGTGTGAGTGTGCTCGGTGCGAGTGTGAGTGTGCTCGGTGTGGGTGTGAGTGTGCTCGTTGTGGGTGTGAGTGTGCTCGTTGTGAGTGTGCTCGGTGTGGGTGTGAGTGTGCTCGGTGTGGGTGTGAGTGTGCTCGGTGTGGGTGTGCTCGGTGTGGGTGTGAGTGTGCTCGGTGTGGGTGTGAGTGTGCTCGGTGTGGGTGTTATTGTGCTCAGTGTGGGTGTGAGTGTGCTCGGTGTGGGTGTGAGTGTGCTCGGTGTGGGGGTGAGTGTGCTCGGTGTGAGTGTGGGTGTGCTCGGTGTGGGTGTGTGTGTGCTCGGTGTGGGTTTGAGTGTGCTCGGTGTGGGTGTGAGTGTGCTCGTTATGGGTGTGGGTGTGCTCGGTGTGGGTGTGTGTGTGCTCGGTGTGAGTGTGGGTGTGCTCGGTGTGGGTGTGTGTGTGCTCGGTGTGGGTGTGAGTGTGCTCGGTGTGGGTGTGAGTGTGCGCGGTGTGGGTGTGAGTGTGCTCGGTGTGGGTGTGAGTGTGCTCGTTATGGGTGTGGGTGTGCTCGGTGTGGGTGTGAGTGTGCGCGGTGTGGGTGTGAGTGTGCTCGGTGTGGGTGTGAGTGTGCTCGGTGTGGGTGTGAGTGTGCTCGTTGTGGGTGTTAGAGCGCTCGGTGTGGGTGTGAGTGTGCTCGGTGTGGGTGTGAGTGTGCTCGGTGTGGGTGCGAGTGTGCTCGGTGTGGGTGTGAGTGTGCTCGGTGTGGGTGTGAGTGTGCTCGGTGTGGGTGTGAGTGTGTGCGTTGTGGGTGTGAGTGTGCTCGGTGTGAGTGTGTGTGTGCGCAGTGTGGGTGTGTGTGTGCTCGGTGTGGGTGTGAGTGTGCAGTGTGGGTGTGTGTGTGCTCGGTGTGGGTGTGAGTGTGCTCGGTGTGGGTGTGAGTGTGCTCGGTGTGGGTGTGAGTGTGCTCGGTGTGGGTGTGAGTGTGCTCGGTGTGGGTGTGGGTGTGCTCGGTGTGGGTCTGAGTGTGCTCGGTGTGGGTGTGCTCGGTGTGGGTGTGAGTGTGCTCGGTGTGGGTGAGTGTGCTCGGTGTGGGTGTGTGTGCTCCGTGTGTGTGTGAGTGTGCTCGGTGTGGGTGTGAGTGTGCTCGGTGTGGGTGTGAGTGTGCTCGGTGCGGGTGTGAGTGTGCTCGGTGTAGGTGTGAGTGTGCTCGGTGTGGGTGTGAGTGTGCTCGTTGTGGGTGTGAGTGTGCTCGGTGTGGGTGTGAGTGTGCTCGGTGTGGGTGTGAGTGTGCTCGGTGCTGGTGTGAGTGTGCTCGGTGTGGGTGTGAGTGTGCTCGGTGTGGGTGTGGGTGTGCTCGGTGTGGGTGTGAGTGTGCGCGGTGTGGGTGTGAGTGTGCGCGGTGTGGGTGTGAGTGTGCTCGGTGTGGGTGTGAGTGTGCTCGGTGTGGGTGTGAGTGTGCTCGGTGTGAGTGTGAGTGTGCTCGGTGTGGGTGTGAGTGTGCTCGGTATGGGTGTGAGTGTGCTCAGTGTGGGTGTGTGTGTGCTCGGTGTGGGTGGGTGTGTGCTCGGTGTGGGTGTGAGTGTGCTCGGTATGGGTGTGAGTGTGCTCGGTGTGAGTGTGAGTGTGCTCGGTGTGGGTGTGAGTGTGCTCGGTATGGGTGTGAGTGTGCTCGGTGTGGGTGTGAGTGCACGGTGTGTGTGTGAGTGTGCTCGGTGTGAATGTGAGTGTGCTCGGTGTGGGTGTGAGTGCACGGTGTGGGTGTGAGTGTGCTCGGTGTGGGTGTGAGTGCACGGTGTGGGTGTGAGTGTGCTCGGTGTGGGTGTTAGTGTGCTCGGTATGGGTGTGAGTGTGCTCGTTGTGGGTGTGTGTGTGCTCGGTGTGGGTGTGAGTGTGCTCGGTGTGGGTGTGAGTGCACGGTGTGGGTGTGAGTGTGCTCGGTGTGGGTGTTAGTGTGCTCGGTATGGGTGTGAGTGTGCTCGTTGTGGGTGTGTGTGTGCTCGGTGTGGGTGTGTGTGTGCTCGGTGTGGGTGTGAGTGTGCTCGGTGTGAGTGTGAGTGTGCTCGGTGTGGGTGTGAGTGTGCTCGGTATGGGTGTGAGTGTGCTCGGTGTGGGTGTGAGTGCACGGTGTGTGTGTGAGTGTGCTCGGTGTGAATGTGAGTGTGCTCGGTGTGGGTGTGAGTGCACGGTGTGGGTGTGAGTGTGCTCGGTGTGGGTGTGAGTGCACGGTGTGGGTGTGAGTGTGCTCGGTGTGGGTGTGAGTGTGCTCGGTGTGGGTGTTGGTGTGCTCGGTTTGGGTGTGAGTGTGCGCGGTGTGGGTGTGAGTGTGCTCGGTGTGAGTGTGAGTGTGCTCGGTGTGGGTGTGAGTGTGCTCAGTGTGTGTGTGCTCGGTGTGAGTGTGAGTGTGCTCGGTGTGGGTGTGAGTGTGCTCGGTGTGGGTGTCAGTGTGCTTGGTGTGGGTGTGAGTGTGCTCGGTGTGGGTGTGAGAGTGCTCGGTGTGGGTGTGAGTGTGCTCGGTGTGAGTTTGTGTGTGCTCGGTTTGGATGTGAGTCTGTGCAGTGTGGGTGTGAGTGTGTGCAGTGTGGGTGTGAGTGTGCTCGGTGTGTGTGCGAGTGTGCTCGGTGTGGGTGTGAGTGTGTGCGTTGTGGGTGTGAGTGTGCTCGGTGTGTCTGTGAGTGTGCTCGGTGTGGGTGTGAGTGTGCGCGGTGTGGGTGTGAGTGTGCGCGGTGTGGGTGTGAGTGTGCTCGGTGTGGGTGTGAGTGTGCTCGGTGTGTGTGTGCTCGGTGTGGGTGTGCTCGGTGTGGGTGCGAGTGTGCTTGGTGTGAGTTTGTGTGTGCTCGGTGTGGGTGTGAGTGTGCTGGGTTTGGGTGTGAGTGTGCTCGGTGTGAGTGTGAGTGTGCTCGGTGTGGGTGTGAGTGTGCTCGGTGTGGGTGGGACTGTGCTCGGTGTGGGTGTGAGTCTGCTCGGTGTGAGTGTGAGTGCGCTCGGTGTGGGTGTGAGTGTGCTCGGTGTGGGTGTGAGTGTGCACGGTGTGGGTGTGAGTGTGCTCGGTGTGGGTGTGAGTCTGCTCGGTTTGGGTGTGTGTGTGCACGGTGTGGGTGTGAGTGTGCTCGGTGTGGGTGTGAGTGTTTTCGGTGTGGGTGTGAGTGTGCTCGGTGTGGGTGTGAGTGTGCTCGGTGTGGGTGTGAGTGTGCTCGGTGTGGGTGTGAGTCTGCTCGGTGTGAGTGTGAGTGCGCTCGGTGTGGGTGTGAGTGTACTCGGTGTGGGTGTGAGTGTGCTCGGTGTGGGTGTGAGTGTGCTCGGAGTGGGTGTGAGTGTGCACGGTGTGGGTGTGCGTGTGCTCGGTGCGGGTGAGTGTGCTCGGTGTTGGTGTGAGTGTGCTCGTTGTGGGAGTGAGTGTGCTCGGTGTGGGTGTGAGTGTGTTCGGTGTGAGTGTGAGTGTGCGCAGTGTGGGTGTGAGTGTGCTCGGTGTGAGTGTGAGTGTGCGCAGTGTGGGTGTGAGTGTGCTCGGTGTGAGTGTGTGTGTGCTCGGTGTGGGTGTGAGTGTGTTCGGTGTGAGTGTGAGTGTGCGCAGTGTGGGTGTGAGTGTGCTCGGTGTGAGTGTGTGTGTGCTCGGTGTGGGTGTGAGTGTGCTCGGTGTGTGTGTGAGTGTGCGCGGTGTGGGTGTGAGTGTGCTCGGTGTGGGTGTGTGTGTGCTCGGTGTGGGTGTGAGTGTGCTCGGTGTGAGTGTGTGTGTGCTCGGTGTGAGTGTGAGTGTGCTCGGTGTGGGTGTGAGTGTGCTCGGTTTCAGTGTGCTCGGTGTGAGTGTGAGTGTGCTCGGTGTGAGTGTGAGTGTGCGCGGTGTGAGTGTGAGTGTGATGGGTGTGGGTGTGAGTGTGCTCGGTGTGGGTGTGAGTGTGTTCGGTGTGAGTGTGAGTGTGCTCGGTGTGAGTGTGAGTGTGCGCGGTGTGGGTGTGAGTGTGCTCGGTGTGAGTGTGTGTGTGCTCGGTGTGGGTGTGAGTGTGTTCGGTGTGAGTGTGAGTGTGCGCAGTGTGGGTGTGAGTGTGCTCGGTGTGAGTGTGTGTGTGCTCGGTGTGGCTGTGAGTGTGCTCGGTTTCAGTGTGCTCGCTGTGAGTGTGAGTGTGCGCGGTGTGGGTGTGAGTGTGCTCGGTGTGGGTGTGAGTGTGCTCGGTGTGGGTGTGAGTGTGCTCGGTTTCAGTGTGCTCGGTGTGAGTGTGAGTGTGCTCGGTGTGAGTGTGTGTGTGCTCGGTGTGAGTGTGAGTGTGCGCGGTGTGAGTGTGAGTGTGCTCGGTGTGGGTGTGAGTGTGCTCGGTGTGGGTGTGAGTGTGTTCGGTGTGAGTGTGAGTGTGCTCGGTGTGAGTGTGAGTGTGTTCGCTGTGGGTGTGAGTGTGCTCGGTGTGGGTGTGGGTGTGCTCGTTGTGGGTGTGCTCGGTGTGGGTGTGTGTGTGCACGGTGTGGGTGTGAGTGTGCTCGGTGTGGGTGTGGGTGTGCTCGGTGTGGGTGTGCTCGGTGTGGGTGTGCTCGGTGTGGGTGCGAGTGTGCTCGGTGTGGTTGTGAGTGTGCTCGGTGTGGGTGTGAGTGTGCTCGGTGTGTGTGTGAGTGTGTGTGTGCTCGGTGTGGGTGTGAGTGTGCTCAGTGTGGGTGTGAGTGTGCTCGGTGTCAGTGTGCTCGGTGTGGGTGTGCGTGTGCTCGGTGTGGGTGTGAGTGTGCTCGGTGTTGGTGTGAGTGTGCTCGGTGTGGGTGTGAGTGTGCACGGTGTGGCTGTGAGTGTGCTCGGTGTGGGTGTGAGTGAGCTCGCTGTGTGTGTGTGCTCGGTGTGGGTGTGAGTGTGCTCGGTGTGGGTGTGAGTGTGCTCGGTGTGGGTGTGAGTGTGCACGGTGTGGGTGTGAGTGTGCTCGGTGTGAGTGTGAGTGTGCTCGGTTTGGGTGTGAGTGTGCTCGGTGTGAGTGTGAGTGTGCTCGGTGTGGGTGTGAGTGTGCTTGCTGTGGATGTGAGTGTGCTTGGTGTTGGTGTGAGTGTGCTCGGTGTGGGTGTGAGTGTGCTCGGTGTGGGTGTGAGTGTGCTCGGTGAGCGTGTGAGTGTGTTCGGTGTGGGTGTGAGTGTGCTCGGTGTGGGTGTGCTCGGTGTGAGTGTGAGTGTGATCGGTGTGGGTGTGATTGTGCTCGGTGTGGGTGTGAGTGTGCTTGGTGTGGGTGTGAGTGTGCACGGTGTGGGTGTGTGTGTGCTCGGTGTGGGTGTGAGTGTGCACGGTGTGGGTGTGTGTGTGCTCGGTGTGGGTGTCAGTGTGCTCGGTGTGGGTGTGAGTGTGCTCGGTGTGAGTGTGAGTGTGCTCGGTGTGGGTGTTAGTGTTCTCGGTGTGGGTGTGAGTGTGCTCGGTGTGAGTTTGTGTGTGCTCGGTGTGGGTGTGAGTGTGCTCGGTGTGGGTGTGTGTCTGCTCGGTGTGGGTGTGTGTGTGCTCGGTGTGGGTGTGAGTGTGCTCGGTGTGGGTGTGAGTGTGCTCGGTGTGGGTGTGAGTGTGCTCGGTGTGGGTGTGTGTCTGCTCGGTGTGGGTGTGTGTGTGCTCGGTGTGGGTGTGTGTGTGCTCGGTGTGGGTGTGAGTGTGCTCGGTGTGGGTGTGAGTTTGTGCAGTGTGGGTGTGAGTGTGCTCGGTGTGAGTGTGAGTGTGCTCGGTGTGTGTGTGAGTGTGTGTGTGCTCGGTGTGTGTGTGAGTGTGTGTGTACTCGGTGTGAGTGTGATCGGTGTGGGTGTGAGTCTGTGCAGTGTGGGTGTGAGTGTGTGCAGTGTGGGTGTGAGTGTCCTCGGTGTGAGTGTGAGTGTGCTCGGTGTGGGTGTGACTGTGTGCGTTGTGGGCGTGAATGTGCTCGGTGTTAGTGTGAGTGTGTTCGGTGTAGGTGTGAGTGTGCTCGGTGTGGGTGTGAGTGTGCACAGTGTGTGTGTGTGTGCTCGGTGTGTGTGTGAGTGTGCTCGGTGTGGGTGTGAGTGTGCTCGGTGTGGATGTGAGTGTGCTCGGTGCTGGTGTGACTGTGTGCAGTGTGGGTGTGAGTGTGCTCGGTGTGGATGTGAGTGTGTGCGGTGTGTGTGTGTGTGTGCTCGGTGTGGGTGTGAGTGTGCTCGGTGTGGGTGTGGGTGTGCTCGGTGCGGGTGTGAGTGTGCTCCGTGTGGGTGTTAGTGTGCTCGGTGTGGGTGTGAGTGTGCTCGGTGTGAGTGTGAGTGTGCTCAGTGTGGGTGTGAGTGTGCTCAGTGTCAGTGTGCTCGGTGTGAGTGTGAGTGTGCTCGGTGTGAGTGTGAGTGTGCTCACTGTGAGTGTGAGTGTGCTCGGTGTGGGTGTGAGTGTGCTCGGTTTCAGTGTGCTCGGTGTGAGTGTGAGTGTGATCGGTGTGGGTGTGAGTGTGTTCGGTGTGAGTGTGAGTGTGCTCGGTGTGAGTGTGATGGGTGTGAGTGTGCTTGGTGTGGGTGTGAGTGTGCTCGATGTGGGTGTGAGTGTGCTCGGTGTGGGTGTGAGTGTGCTCAGTGTCGGTGTGAGTGTGCTCTTTGTGGGTGTGTGTGCTCGGTGTGAGTGTGAGTGTGCACGGTGTGGGTGTGAGTGTGCTCGTTGTAGGTGTGGGTGTGAGTGTGCTCGGTGTGGGTGTGCTCGGTGTGTGTGTGAGTGTGCTCGGTGTGAGTGTGAGTGTGCTCGGTGTGGGTGTGAGTGTGCTCGGTGTGTGTGTGAGTGTGCTCGGTGTGTGTGTGTGTGTGCTCGGTGTGGGTGTGAGTGAGTGTGCTCGGTGTGTGTGTAAGTGTGCTCGGTGTGTGTGTGTCTGTGCTCGGTGTGGGTGTGAGTCTGTGCAGTGTGGGTGTGAGTGTGTGCAGTGTGGGTGTGAGTGTGCTCGGTGTGAGTGTGAGTGTGCTCGGTGTGAGTGTGAGTGTGCTCGGTGTGGGTGTGAGTGTGCTCGGTGTGGGTGTGAGTGTGCTCGGTGTGGGTGTGAGTGTGCTCGGTGTGAGTGTGAGTGTGCTCGTTGTGGGTGTGAGTGTGCTCGGTGTGAGTGTGAGTGTGCTCGTTGTGGGTGTGAGTGTGCTCGGTGTGTCTGTGAGTGTGCTCGGTGTGTGTGTGAGTGTGCTCGGTGTGGGTGTGAGTGTGCTCGGTGTGAGTGTGAGTGTGCTCGGTGTGGGTGTGAGTGTGCTCGGTGTGGGTGTGAGTGTGCTCGGTGTGTGTGTGAGTGTGCTCGGTGTGTGTGTGAGTGTGCTCGGTGTGTCTGTGAGTGTGCTCGGTGTGTGTGTGAGTGTGCTCGCTGTGGGTGTGAGTGTGCTCGGTGTGAGTGTGAGTGTGCTCGGTGTGGGTGTGAGTGTGCTCGGTGTGTGTGTGAGTGTGCTCGCTGTGGGTGTGAGTGTGCTCGGTGTGGGTGTGAGTGTGCTCGGTGTGGGTGTGAGTGTGCTCGGTGTGGGTGTGAGTGTGCTCGGTGTGAGTGTGAGTGTGCTCGGTGTGGGTGTGAGTGTGCTCGGTGTGTGTGTGAGTGTGCTCGCTGTGGGTGTGAGTGTGCTCGGTGTGGGTGTGAGTGTGCTCGGTGTGTGTGTGAGTGTGCTCGCTGTGGGTGTGAGTGTGCTCGGTGTGAGTGTGAGTGTGCTCGGTGTGGGTGTTAGTGTGCTCGGTGTGGGTGTGAGTGTGCTCGGTGTGGGTGTGTGTGTGCTCGGTGTGGGTGTGAGTGTGCTCGGTGTGGGTGTGAGTGTGCTCGGTGTGGGTGTGAGTGTGCTCGGTGTGGGTGTGAGTGTGCTCGGTGTGGGTGTGAGTGTGCTCGGTTTGGGTGTGTGTGTGCTCGTTGTGGGTGTGAGTGTGCGCGTTGTGGGTGTGAGTGTGCTCGGTGTGAGTGTGAGTGTGCTCGGTTTCAGTGTGCTCGGTGTGGGTGTGAGTGTGCACGGTGTGGGTGTGAGTGTGCGCAGTGTGAGTGTGAGTGTGATCGGTGTGGGTGTGAGTGTGCTCGGTGTGGGTGCGAGTGTGTTCGGTGTGAGTGTGAGTGTGCTCGGTGTGGGTGTAAGTGTGCTCAGTGCGAGTGAGCTCGGTGTGGGTGTGATTGATTTTGGTGTGAGTCTGAGTGTGCTCGGTGTGGGTGTGAGTGTGCTCGGTGTGAGTGTGAGTGTGCGCGGTGTGGGTGTGAGTGTGCTCGGTGTGGGTGTGAGTGTGCTCGGTGTGGGTGTGAGTGTGCTCGGTGTGGGTGTGAGTGTGCTCGGTGTGGGTGTGAGTGTGCTCGGTGTGGGTGTGAGTGTGCTCGGTGTGGGTGTGAGTGTGCTCGGTGTGGGTGTGAGTGTGCTCGGTGTGGGTGTTGGTTTGCTCGGTGTGGGTGTGAGTGTGCTCGGTGTGGGTGTGAGTGTGCTCGGTGTGGGTGTGAGTGTGCTCGGTGTGGGTGTGAGTGTGCTCGGTGTGGGTGTGAGTGTGCTCGGTGTGGGTGTGAGTGTGCTCAGTGTGGGTGTGAGTGTGCACGGTGTGGGTGTGAGTGCGCTCGGTGTGGGTGTGAGTGCGCTCGGTGTGGGTGTGAGTGCGCTCGGTGTGAGTGTGAGTGTGCTCGGTGTGGGTGTGAGTGTGCTCGGTGTGGGTGTGAGTGTCCTCGGTGTGGGTGTGAGTGTGCTCGGTGTGGTTGTGAGTGTGCTCGGTGTGGGTTTGAGTGTGCTCGGTGTGGGTGTGAGTGTGCTCGGTGTGGGTGTGCGTGTGCTCGGTGTGGGTGTGAGTGTGCTCGGTGTGGGTGTGAGTGTGCTCGGTGTGGGTGTGAGTGTGCGCGGTCTGGGTGTGGGTGTGCTCGGTGTGCGTGTGAGTGTGCTCTTTGTGGGTGTGAATGTGCTCGGTGTGTGTGTGAGTGTGTGTGTGCTTGGTGTGAGTGTGAGTGTGAGTGTGCTCGGTGTGGGTGTGAGTCTGTGCAGTGTGGGTGTGAGTGTGTGCAGTGTGGGTGTGAGTGTGCTCGGTGTGAGTGTGAGTGTGCTCGGTGTGGGTGTGCTCAGTGTGGGTGTGAATGTGTGCTCGGTGTAGGTGTGAGTGTGCTCGGTGTGGGTGTGTATGCTCGATGTGTCTGTGAGTGTGCTCGGTGTGGTTGTGAGTGTGCTCGGTGTGGGTGTGAGTGTGCTCGGTGTGGGTGTGAGTGTGCTCGGTGTGGGTGTGAGTGTGCTCGGTGTGGGTGTGAGTGTGCTCGGTGTGGGTGTGCTCAGTGTGGGTGCGAGTGTGCTCGGTGTGGGTGTGAGTGTGCTCGGTGTGGGTGTCAGTGTGCTCAGTGTCGGTGTGAGTGTGCGCGGTGTGGGTGTGAGTGTGCGCGGTGTGGGTGTGAGTGTGCTCGGTGTGAATGTGTGTGTGCTCGGTGTGTGTGTGAGTGTGTGTGTGCTAGGTGTGAGTGTGAGTGTGCTCGGTGTGGGTGTGAGTGTGCTCGGTGTGGGTGTGAGTGTGTTCGGTCTGAGTGTGAGTGTGCACGGTGTGGGTGTGAGTGTGCGCGGTGTGAGTGTGATGGGTGTGAGTGTGCTCGGTGTGGGTGTGAGTGTGCTCGGTGTGGGTGTGAGTGTGCTCGGTGTGGGTGTGAGTGTGTTCGGTGTGAATGTGAGTGTGCTCGGTGTGGGTATGAGTGTGCTGAGTGCGAGTGAGCTCGGTGTGAGTGTGATTGATTTTGGTGTGAGTCTGAGTGTGCTCGGTGTGGGTGTGAGTGTGAGCGGTGTGGCTGTGAGTGTGCTCGGTGTGGGTGTGTGTGTGCTCGGTGTGGGTGTGGGTGTGAGTGTGCTCGGTGTGAGTGTGAGTGTGCTCGGTGTGGGTGTGAGTGTGCGCGGTCTGGGTGTGGGTGTGCTCGGTGTGGGTGTGAGTGTGCTCGGTGTGGGTGTGAGTGTGCTCGGTGTGTGTGTGAGTGTGCTCGGTGTGGGTGTGAGTGCGCTCGGTGTAGGTGTGGGTGTGCTCGGTGTGGGTGTGCTCGGTGTGGGTGCGAGTGTGCTCGGTGTGGATGTGAGTGTGCTCGGTGTGGGTGTGAGTGTGCTCGGTGTGGGTGTGAGTGTGCTCGGTGTGGGTGTGATTGTGCTCAGTGTCGGTGTGAGTGTGCTCGGTGTGAATGTGTGTGTGCTCGGTGTGAATGTGCGTGTGCTCGGTGTGAGTGTGAGTGTGCCCGGTGTGGGTTTGAGTGTGCTCGGTGTGGGTGTGAGTGTGCTCGGTGTGAATGTGCGTGTGCTCGGTGTGAGTGTGAGTGTGCTCGGTGTGGGTTTGAGTGTGTTCGGTGTGGGTGTGAGTGTGCTCGGTGTGGGTGTGAGTGTGCTCGGTGTGGGTGTGTGTGTGCTCGGTGTGGGTGTGTGTGTGCACGGTGTGGGTGTGTGTGTGCTCGGTGTGGGTGTGAGTGTGCTCGGTGTGGGTGTGAGTGTGCTCGGTGTGGGTGTGAGTGTGCCCGGTGTGGGTGTGAGTGTGCTCGGTGTGGGTGTGAGTGTGCTCGGTGTGAGTTTGTGTGTGCTCGGTGTGGGTGTGAGTGTGCTCGGTGTGGGTGTGAGTCTGTGCAGTGTGGGTTTGAGTGTGCTCGGTGTGAGTGTGAGTGTGTGTGTGCTTGGTGTGAGTGTGAGTGTCTGTGTGCTAGTTGTGTGTGTGAGTGTGTGTGTGCTTGGTGTGGGTGTGAGTCTGTGCAGTGTGGGTGTGAGTGTGTGCAGTGTGGGTGTGAGTGTGCTCGGTGTGGGTGTGAGTCTGTGCAGTGTGGGTGTGAGTGTGCTCGGTGTGAGTGTGAGTGTGCTCGGTGTGGGTGTGAGTCTGTGCTGTGTGGGTGTGAGTGTGCTCGGTGTGAGTGTATGTGTGCACGGTGTGTGTGTGCTTGGTGTGAGTGTGAGTGTGAGTGTGCTCGGTGTGGGTGTGAGTGTGTGTGTGCTTGGTGTGAGTGTGAGTGTGAGTGTGCTCGGTGTGGGTGTGAGTCTGTGCAGTGTGGGTGTGAGTGTGTGCGTTGTGGGTGTGAGTGTGCTCGGTGTGTCTGTGAGTGTGCTCGGTGTTGGTGTGAGTGTGCTCGGTGTGAGTGTGAGTGTGCTCGGTGTGGGTGTGTGTGTGCTCGGTGTGGGTGTGAGTGTGCTCAGTGTGTCTGTGAGTGTGCTTGGTGTGAGTGTGAGTATGGTCGGTGTGGGTGTGAGTGTGTGCGTTGTGGGTGTGAGTGTGCTCGGTGTGTCTGAGAGTGTGCTCGGTGTTGGTGTGAGTGTGCTTGGTGTGGGTGTGAGCGTGCTCGGTGTGTCTGTGAGTGTGCTCGGTGTGTGTGTGAGTGTGCTCGCTGTGGGTGTGAATGTGCACGGTGTGGGTGTGGGTGTGCTCGGTGTGTGTGTGTGTGTGCGCGGTGTGGGTGTGAGTGTGCTCGGTGTGAGTGTGAGTGTGCGCGGTGTGGGTGTGGATGTGCTCGGTGTGGGTGTGTGTGTGCTCGGTGTGGGTGTGAGTGTGCTCGGTGTGGATGTGAGTGTGCTCGGTGTGGGTGTGAGTGTGCTCGGTGTGGGTGTGAGTGTGTGTGTGCTTGGTGTGAGTGTGAGTGTGAGTGTGCTCGCTGTGAGTGTGAGTGTGATCGGTGTGGGTGTGAGTGTCTGTGTGCTTGGTGTGAGTGTGAGTGTGAGTGTGCTCGGTGTGAGTGTGAGTGTGCTCGGTGTGGGTGTGAGTGTGCTCGGTGTGGGTGTGAGTGTGCTCGGTGTGGGTGTGTGTGTGCTCGGTGTGGGTGTGAGTGTGCTCAGTGTGGGTGTGAGTGTGCTCGGTGTGAGTGTGAGTGTGCTCGTTGAGGGTGTGAGTGTGCTCGGTGTGGGTGGGAGTGTGCACGGTGTGAGTGTGTGTGTGCTCGGTGTGGGTGTGAGTGTGCTCGGTATGAGTTTGAGTGTGCTCGGTGTGGGTGTGATTGTGCTCGGCGTGAGTGTGAGTGTGCTCCGTGTGGGTGTGAGTGTGCTCGCTGTGGGTGTGAGTGTGCTCGGTGTGAGTGAGTGTGCTCGGTATTGGTGTGAGTGTGCTCGGTGTGGGTGTGCGTGTGCTCGGTGTGGGTGTGAGTGTGCTCGGTGTGAGTGTGAGTGTGCTCGTTGAGGGTGTGAGTGTGCTCGGTGTGAGTGTGAGTGTGCGCGGTGTGGCTGTGAGTGTGCTCGTTGAGGGTGTGAGTGTGCTCAGTGTGAGTGTGAGTGTGCTCGTTGAGGGTGTGAGTGTGCTCGGTGTGAGTGTGAGTGTGCTCGGTGTGGGTGTGAGTGTGCTCGGTGTGAGTGTGAGTGTGCTCGTTGTGGGTGTGAGTGTGCTCGGTGTGGGTGTGAGTGTGCTCGGTGTGGGTGTGAGTGTGCGCGGTGTGGGTGTGTGTGTGCTCGGTGTGAGTGTGAGTGTGCTCGGTGTGGGTGTGAGTGTGCTCGGTGTGGGTGTGAGTGTGCTCGGTGTGGGTGTGAGTGTGCTCGGTGTGGGTGTGAGTGTGCTCGGTGTGGGTGTGTGTGTGCTCGGTGTGGGTGTGAGTGTGCGCGGTGTGGGTGTGAGTGTGCTCGGTGTGGGTGTGTGTGTGCTCGGTGTGAGTGTGCTCGGTGTGGGTGTGTTTGATGTGAGTGTGAGTGTGCTCGATGTGAGTGTGCTCGGTGTAGGTGTGTTTGATGTGAGTGTGAGTGTGCTCGATGTGAGTGTGAGTGTGCTCGGTGTGGGTGTGAGTGTGCTCGGTGTGGGTGTGAGTGTGCTCGATGTGAGTGTGAGTGTGTGCAGTGTGGGTGTGAGTGTGCTCGGTGTGGGTGAGTGTGCTCGGTGTGGGTGTGAGTGTGCTCGGTGTGGGTGTGAGTGTGCTCGGTGTGAGTGTGAGTGTGCTCGGTGTGAGTGTGAGTGTGCTCGGTGTGGGTGTGAGTGTGCTCGGTGTGGGTGTGAGTGTGCGCGGTGTGGGTGTGAGTGTGCTCGGTGTGGGTGAGTGTGCTCGGTGTGGGTGTGAGTGTGCTCGGTGTGGGTGTGAGTGTGCTCGGTGTGGGTTTGAGTGTGCTCGGTGTGGGTGTGAGTGTGCGCGGTGTGGGTGTGAGTGTGCTCGGTGTGGGTGTGAGTGTGCTGGTGTGGGTGTGTGTGTGCTCGGTGTAGGTGTGAGTGTGTTCGGTGTGGATGTGAGTGTGCGCGGTGTGGGTGTGAGTGTGCTCAGTGTGGGTGTGAGTGTGCTCGGTGTGGGTGTGAGTGTGCTCGGTGTGGGTGTGAGTGTGCTCGGTGTGGGTGTGTGTGTGCTCGGTGTGGGTGTGAGTGTGCTCGGTGTGGGTGTGAGTGTGTTCGGTGTGGATGTGAGTGTGCGCGGTGTGGGTGTGAGTGTGTTCGGTGTGGATGTGAGTGTGCGCGGTGTGGGTGTGAGTGTGCTCAGTGTGGGTGTGAGTGTGCTCGGTGTGGGTGTGAGTGTGCTCGGTGTGGGTGTGCTCGGTGTGGGTGTGAGTGTGCTCGGTGTGGGTGTGAGTGTGCTCGGTGTGGGTGTGAGTGTGCTCGGTGTGGGTGTGAGTGTGCTCGGTGTGGGTGTGAGTGTGCTCGGTGTGGGTGTGAGTGTGCTCGGTGTGGGTGTGAGTGTGCTTGGTGTGGGTGTGAGTGTGCTTGGTGTGGGTGTGAGTGTGCTCGGTGTGGGTGTGAGTGTGCGCGGTGTGAGTGTGAGTGTGCTCGGTGTGAGTGTGCTCGGTGTGGGTGTGAGTGTGCTCGGTGTGGGTGTGAGTGTGCTCGGTGTGGGTGTGCGTGTGCGCGGTGTGAGTGTGAGTGTGCTCGGTGTGGGTGTGAGTGTGCTCGGTGTGAGTGTGAGTGTGTGCGGTGTGGGTGTGAGTGTGCTCGGTGTGGGTGTGCGTGTGAGCGGTGTGAATGTGAGTGTGCGCGGTGTGGGTGTGAGTGTGCGCGGTGTGGGTGTGAGTGTGCTCGGTGTGGGTGTGAGTGTGCTCGGTGTGGGTGTGAGTGTGTTCGGTGTGGGTGTGAGTGTGCTCGGTGTGGGTGTGAGTGTGCTCGGTGTGGGTGTGAGTGTGCTCGGTGTGGGTGTGCATGTGCGCGGTGTGAGTGTGAGTGTGCATGGTGTGGGTGTGAGTGTGCTGGTGTGGGTGTGTGGGTGCTCGGTGTTGGTGTGAGTGTGTTCGATGTGGATGTGAGTGTGCGCGGTGTGGGTGTGCGTGTGCTCGGTGTGGGTCTGAGTGTGCTCGGTGTGGGTGTGAGTGTGCTCGGTGTCAGTGTGCTCGGTGTGGGTGTGAGTGTGCGCGTTGTGGGTGTGAGTGTGCTCGGTGTGGGTCTGAGTGTGCTCGGTGTGGGTGTGAGTGTGCTCGGTGTGGGTGTGAGTGTGCTCGGTGTGGGTGTGAGTGTGCGCGTTGTGGGTGTGAGTGTGCTCGGTGTGGGTGTGAGTGAGCTCGGTGTGGGTGTGAGTGTGCTCGGTGTGGGTGTGTGTGTGCTCGGTGTGGGTGTGAGTGTGCGCGTTGTGGGTGTGAGTGTGCTCGGTGTGGGTGTGAGTGTGCTCGGTGTGGGTGTGAGTGTGCTCGGTGTGAGTGTGTGTGTGCTCGGTGTGAGTGTGAGTGTGCTCGGTGTGGGTGTGAGTATGCTCGGTGTGAGTGTGAGTGTGCTCGGTGTGGGTGTGAGTGTGCTCGGTGTGAGTGTGAGTGTGCTCGGTGTGGGTGTGAGTGTGCTCGGTGTGGGTGTGAGTGTGCTCGGTGTGGGTGTGAGTGTGCTCGGTGTGGGTGTGAGTGTGCTCGGTGTGGGTGTGAGTGTGCTCGGTTTGAGTGTGAGTGTGTGTGTGCTCGGTGTGGGTGTGAGTGTGCTCGGTGTGAGTGTGTGTGTGAGTGTGCTCGGTGTAGGTGTGCTCGGTGTGGGTGTGAGTGTGCTCGGTGTGGGTGTGAGTGTGCTCGGTGTGGGTGTGAGTGTGCTCGATGTGAGTGTGAGTGTGCTCGGTGTGGGTGTGAGTGTGCGTGGTGTTTGTGTGTGCTCGGTGTAGGTATGAGTGTGCTCGATGTGAGTGTGAGTGTGCTCGGTGTGGGTGTGAGTGTGCGTGGTGTGGGTGTGAGTGTGCTCGGTGTGGGTGTGAGTGTGCTCGGTGTGGGTGTGAGTGTGCTCGGTGTGGGTGTGAGTGTGCTCGGTGTGGGTGTGAGTGTGCTCGGTGTGGGTGTGAATGTACTCGGTGTGGGTGTGTGTGTGTTCGGTGTGGGTGTGAGTGTGTTCGGTGTGGATGTGAGTGTGCTCGGTGTGTGTGTGAGTGTGCTCGGTGTGGGTGTGAGTGTGCTCGGTGTGGGTGTGAGTGTGCTCGGTGTGGGTGTGAGTGTGCTCGGTGTGGGTGTCAGTGTGCTCGGTGTGGGTGTGAGTGTGCTCGGTGTCAGTGTGCTCGGTGTGGGTGTGAGTGTGCGCGCTGTGGGCATGAGTGTGCTCGGTGTCGGTGTGAGTGTGCTCGGTGTGGGTGTGAGTGTGCTCGGTGTGGGTGTGAGTGTGCTCGGTGTGGGTGTGAGTGTGCTCGGTGTGGGTGTGAGTGTGCTCGGTGTGGGTGTGAGTGTGCTCGGTGTGGGTGTGAGTGTGCTCGGTGTGGGTGTGAGTGTGCTCAGTGTGGGTGTGAGTGTGCTCGGTGTCTGTGTGAGTGTGCTCGGTGTGGGTGTGAGTGTGCTCGGTGTGAGTGTATGTGTGTGTGTGCTCGGTGTAGGTGTGCTCGGTGTGGGTGTGAGTGTGCTCGGTGTGGGTGTGCTCGGTGTGGGTGTGAGTGTGCTCGGTGTGAGTGTGTGTGTGCTCGGTGTGGGTGTGAGTGTGCTCGGTGTGGGTGTGAGTGTGCGCGTTGTGGGTGTGTGTGTGCTCGGTGTGGGTGTCAGTGTGCTCGGTGTGGGTGTGAGTGTGCTCGGTGTGGGTGTGAGTGTGCTCGGTGTGGGTGTGAGTGTGCTCGGTGTGGGTGTGTGTGTGCTCGGTGTGGGTGTGAGTGTGCTCGGTGTGGGTGTGAGTGTGCTCGGTGTGGGTGTGAGTGTGCTCGGTGTGGGTGTGAGTGTGCTCGGCGTGGGTGTGTGTGTACTCGGTGTGGGTGTGTGTGTGCTCGGTGTGGGTGTGAGTGTGCTCGGTGTGGGTTTGAGTGTGCTCGGTGTGAGTGTGAGTGTGCTCGGTGTGGGTGTGAGTGTGCTCGGTGTGGGTGTGAGTGTGCTCGGTGTTGGTGTGTGTGTGCTCGGTGTGGATGTGAGTGTGCGCGTTGTGGGTGTGATTGTGCTCGGTGTGAGTGTGAGTGTGCTCGGTGTGCGTGTGAGTGTGCTCGGTGTGGGTGTGAGTGTGCTTGGTGTCAGTGTGCTCGGTGTGGGTGTGAGTGTGCTCGGTGTGGGTGTGAGTGTGCTCGGTGTGGGTGTGTGTGTGCTTGGTGTCAGTGTGCTCGGTGTGGGTGTGTGTGTGCTCGGTGTGGGTGTGAGTGTGCGCGGTGTGAGTGTGAGTGTGCTCGGTGTGGGTGTGAGTGTGCGCGGTGTGAGTGTGAGTGTGCTCGGTGTGGGTGTGTGAGCTCGGTGTGGGTGTGAGTGTGCTCGGTGTGAGTGTGAGTGTGCTCGGTCTGGGTGTGACTGTGTTCGGTGTGGGTGTGAGTGTGCTCGGTGTGAGTGTGAGTGTGCTCGGTGTGGGTGTGAGTGTGAGCATTGTGGGTGTGAGTGTGCGCGTTGTGGGTGTGAGTGTGCTCGGTGTGGGTGTGAGTGTGCTCGGTGTGGGTGTGAGTCTGCTTGGTGTGGGTGTGAGTGTGCTCGGTGTGGGTGTGTGTGAGCTCGGTGTGGGTGTGAGTGTGCTCGGTGTGGGTGTGAGTGTGCTCGGTGTGGGTGTGAGTGTGCTCGGTGTGGGTGTGAGTGTGCTCAGTGTCGGTGTGTGTGTGCTCGGTGTGGGTGTGTGTGTGCTCGGTGTGGGTGTGAGTGTGAGTGTGCTCGGTGTGAGTGTGAGTGTGCGCGGTGTGGGTGTGTGTGTGCACTGTGTGGGTGTGTGTGTGCTCGGTGTGGGTGTGAGTGTGCTCGGTGTGGGTGTGAGTGTGCGCGTTGTGGGTGTGTGTGTGCTCGGTGTGTGTGTGAGTGTGCTCGGTGTGGGTGTGAGTGTGCTCGGTGTGGGTGTGAGTGTGCTCGGTGTGGGTGTGTGTGTGCTCGGTGTGGGTGTGTGTGTGCTCGGTGTGGGTGTGAGTGTGCTCGGAGTGAGTGTGAGTGTGCTCGTTGTGGGTGTGAGTGTGCTCGGTGTGGGTGTGAGTGTGCTCGGTGTGGGTGTGAGTGTGCTCGGTGTGGGTGTGAGTGTGCTCGGTGTGGGTGTGAGTGTGCTCAGTGTGGGTGTGAGTGTGCTCGGTGTGGGTGTGAGTGTGCTCGGTGTGGGTGTGTGTGTGCTCGGTGTGGGTGTGAGTGTGCTCAGTGTGGGTGTGAGTGTGCGCGGTGTGAGTGTGAGTGTGCTCGGTGTGAGTGTGCTCGGTGTGGGTGTGAGTGTGCTCGGTGTGGGTGTGAGTGTGCTCGGTGTGGGTGTGCGTGTGCGCGGTGTGAGTGTGAGTGTGCTCGGTGTGGGTGTGAGTGGGCTCGGTGTGAGTGTGAGTGTGTGCGGTGTGGGTGTGAGTGTGCTCGGTGTGGGTGTGCGTGTGAGCGGTGTGAATGTGAGTGTGCGCGGTGTGGGTGTGAGTGTGCGCGGTGTGGGTGTGAGTGTGCTCGGTGTGGGTGTGCATGTGCGCGGTGTGAGTGTGAGTGTGCATGGTGTGGGTGTGAGTGTGCGCGGTGTGGGTGTGTGTGTGCTCGGTGTGGGTGTGTGTGTGCTCGGTGTTGGTGTGAGTGTGCTCGGTGTGGGTGTGACTGTGCTCGGTGTGGGTCTGAGTGTGCTCGGTGTGGGTGTGAGTGTGCTCGGTGTGGGTGTGAGTGTGCTCGGTGTGTGTGTGAGTGTGCTCGGTGTGGGTGTGAGTGTGCTCGGTGTGTGTGTGAGTGTGCTCGGTGTGAGTGTGAGTGTGCTCGGTGTGGGTGTGAGTGTGCTCGGTGTGGGTGTGAGTGTGCTCAGTGTGGGTGTGAGTGTGCTCGGTGTGGGTGTGAGTGTGCTCGGTGTGGGTGTGAGTGTGCTCGGTGTGAGTGTGCTCGGTGTGAGTGTGTGTGTGCGCGTTGTGGGTGTGAGTGTGCTCGGTGTGGGTATGACGGTGCTCGGTGTGGGTGTGAGCGTGCGCGGTGTGGGTGTGAGTGTGCGCGCTGTGGGTGTGAGTGTGCTCGGTGTGGGTGTGAGTGTGCGCGTTGTGGGTGTGAGTGTGCTCGGTGTGGGTGTGATTGTGCTCAGTGTGGGTGTGAGTGTGCTCGGTTTAAGTGTGAGTGTGCTCGGTGTGGGTGTGAGTGTGCTCGGTGTGGCTGTGAGTGTGCTCGATGTGAGTGTGAGTGTGCTCGGTGTGGGTGTGAGTGTGCGTGGTGTGGGTGTGAGTGTGCGCGGTGTTTGTGTGTGCTCGGTGTAGGTATGAGTGTGCTCGGTGTGAGTGTGAGTGTGCTCGGTGTGGGTGTGAGTGTGCTCGGTGTGGGTGTGAGTGTGCTCGGTGTGGGTGTGAGTGTGCTCGGTGTGGGTGTGAGTGTGCTCGGTGTAGGTGTGCTCGGTGTGGGTGTGAGTGTGCTCGGTGTGGGTGTGAGTGTGCTCGGTGTGGGTGTGAGTGTGCTCGATGTGAGTGTGAGTGTGCTCGGTGTGGGTGTGAGTGTGCGTGGTGTGGGTGTGAGTGTGCGTGGTGTGGGTGTGAGTGTGCGCGGTGTTTGTGTGTGCTCGGTGTAGGTATGAGTGTGCTCGATGTGAGTGTGAGTGTGCTCGGTGTGGGTGTGAGTGTGCTCGGTGTGAGTGTGAGTGTGTTCGGTGTGTGTGTGTGTGTGCTCGGTGTCAGTGTGAGTGTGCTCGGTGTGGGTGTGAGTGTGCTCGGTGTGGGTGTGAGTGTGCGCGTTGTGGGGGTGAGTGTGCTCGGTGTGGTTGTGAGTGTGCTCGGTTTGAGTGTGAGTGTGCTCGGTTTGAGTGTGAGTGTGTGTGTGCTCGGTGTGGGTGTGAGTGTGCTCAGTGTGGGTGTGAGTGTGCTCGGTGTGAGTGTGTGTGTGTGTGTGCTCGGTGTGGGTGTGCTCGGTATGGGTGTGAGTGTGCTCGGTGTGGGTGTGAGTGTGCTCGGTGTGGGTGTGCTCGGTGTGGGTGTGAATGTGCTCGGTGTGGGTGTGAGTGTGCTCGGTGTGGGTGTGAGTGTGCTCGGTGTGGGTGTGAGTGTGCTCGGTGTGGGTGTGTGTGTGCTCGGTGTGAGTGTGAGCGTGCTCGGTGTGGGTGTGTGTGTGCTCGGTGTGTGTGTGTGTGTGCTCGGTGTGGGTGTGAGTGTGTGCTCGGTGTGAGTGTGAGCGTGCTCGGTGTGGGTGTGAGTGTGCTCGGTGTGGGTGTGTGTGTGCTCGGTGTGAGTGTGAGCGTGCTCGGTGTCGGTGTGAGTGTGCTCGGTGTGGGTGTGAGTGTGCTCGGTGTGGGTTTGAGTGTGCTCGGTGTGAGTGTGAGTGTGCTCGGTGTGGGTGTGAGTGTGCTCGGTGTGGGTGTGAGTGTGCTCGGTGTTGGTGTGTGTGTGCTCGGTGTGGATGTGAGTGTGCGCGTTGTGGGTGTGATTGTGCTCGGTGTGGGTGTGAGTGTGTGCGGTGTGGGTGTGAGTGTGCTCGGTGTGGGTGTGAGTGTGCTCGGTGTGAGTGTGAGTGTGCTCGGTGTGCGTGTGAGTGTGCGCATTGTGGGTGTGAGTGTGCGCGTTGTGGGTGTGAGTGTGCTCGGTGTGAGTGTGAGTGTGCTCGGTGTGGGTGTGAGTGTGCTCGGTGTGGGTGTGAGTGTGCTCGGTGTGGGTGTGAGTGTGCTCGGTGTGGGTGTGAGTGTGCTCGGTGTGGGTGTGAGTGTGCTCGGTGTGGGTGTGAGTGTGCTCAGTGTGGGTGTGAGTGTGCTCGGTGTCTGTGTGAGTGTGCTCGGTGTGGGTGTGAGTGTGCTCGGTGTGAGTGTATGTGTGTGTGTGCTCGGTGTAGGTGTGCTCGGTGTGGGTGTGAGTGTGCTCGGTGTGGGTGTGCTCGGTGTGGGTGTGAGTGTGCTCGGTGTGAGTGTGTGTGTGCTCGGTGTGGGTGTGAGTGTGCTCGGTGTGGGTGTGAGTGTGCGCGTTGTGGGTGTGTGTGTGCTCGGTGTGGGTGTCAGTGTGCTCGGTGTGGGTGTGAGTGTGCTCGGTGTGGGTGTGAGTGTGCTCGGTGTGGGTGTGAGTGTGCTCGGTGTGGGTGTGTGTGTGCTCGGTGTGGGTGTGAGTGTGCTCGGTGTGGGTGTGAGTGTGCTCGGTGTGGGTGTGAGTGTGCTCGGTGTGGGTGTGAGTGTGCTCGGCGTGGGTGTGTGTGTACTCGGTGTGGGTGTGTGTGTGCTCGGTGTGGGTGTGAGTGTGCTCGGTGTGGGTTTGAGTGTGCTCGGTGTGAGTGTGAGTGTTCTCGGTGTGGGTGTGAGTGTGCTCGGTGTGGGTGTGAGTGTGCTCGGTGTTGGTGTGTGTGTGCTCGGTGTGGATGTGAGTGTGCGCGTTGTGGGTGTGATTGTGCTCGGTGTGAGTGTGAGTGTGCTCGGTGTGCGTGTGAGTGTGCTCGGTGTGGGTGTGAGTGTGCTTGGTGTCAGTGTGCTCGGTGTGGGTGTGAGTGTGCTCGGTGTGGGTGTGAGTGTGCTCGGTGTGGGTGTGTGTGTGCTTGGTGTCAGTGTGCTCGGTGTGGGTGTGTGTGTGCTCGGTGTGGGTGTGAGTGTGCGCGGTGTGAGTGTGAGTGTGCTCGGTGTGGGTGTGAGTGTGCGCGGTGTGAGTGTGAGTGTGCTCGGTGTGGGTGTGTGAGCTCGGTGTGGGTGTGAGTGTGCTCGGTGTGAGTGTGAGTGTGCTCGGTCTGGGTGTGACTGTGTTCGGTGTGGGTGTGAGTGTGCTCGGTGTGAGTGTGAGTGTGCTCGGTGTGGGTGTGAGTGTGAGCATTGTGGGTGTGAGTGTGCGCGTTGTGGGTGTGAGTGTGCTCGGTGTGGGTGTGAGTGTGCTCGGTGTGGGTGTGAGTCTGCTTGGTGTGGGTGTGAGTGTGCTCGGTGTGGGTGTGTGTGAGCTCGGTGTGGGTGTGAGTGTGCTCGGTGTGGGTGTGAGTGTGCTCGGTGTGGGTGTGAGTGTGCTCGGTGTGGGTGTGAGTGTGCTCAGTGTCGGTGTGTGTGTGCTCGGTGTGGGTGTGTGTGTGCTCGGTGTGGGTGTGAGTGTGAGTGTGCTCGGTGTGAGTGTGAGTGTGCGCGGTGTGGGTGTGTGTGTGCACTGTGTGGGTGTGTGTGTGCTCGGTGTGGGTGTGAGTGTGCTCGGTGTGGGTGTGAGTGTGCGCGTTGTGGGTGTGTGTGTGCTCGGTGTGTGTGTGAGTGTGCTCGGTGTGGGTGTGAGTGTGCTCGGTGTGGGTGTGAGTGTGCTCGGTGTGGGTGTGTGTGTGCTCGGTGTGGGTGTGTGTGTGCTCGGTGTGGGTGTGAGTGTGCTCGGAGTGAGTGTGAGTGTGCTCGTTGTGGGTGTGAGTGTGCTCGGTGTGGGTGTGAGTGTGCTCGGTGTGGGTGTGAGTGTGCTCGGTGTGGGTGTGAGTGTGCTCGGTGTGGGTGTGAGTGTGCTCAGTGTGGGTGTGAGTGTGCTCGGTGTGGGTGTGAGTGTGCTCGGTGTGGGTGTGTGTGTGCTCGGTGTGGGTGTGAGTGTGCTCAGTGTGGGTGTGAGTGTGCGCGGTGTGAGTGTGAGTGTGCTCGGTGTGAGTGTGCTCGGTGTGGGTGTGAGTGTGCTCGGTGTGGGTGTGAGTGTGCTCGGTGTGGGTGTGCGTGTGCGCGGTGTGAGTGTGAGTGTGCTCGGTGTGGGTGTGAGTGGGCTCGGTGTGAGTGTGAGTGTGTGCGGTGTGGGTGTGAGTGTGCTCGGTGTGGGTGTGCGTGTGAGCGGTGTGAATGTGAGTGTGCGCGGTGTGGGTGTGAGTGTGCGCGGTGTGGGTGTGAGTGTGCTCGGTGTGGGTGTGCATGTGCGCGGTGTGAGTGTGAGTGTGCATGGTGTGGGTGTGAGTGTGCGCGGTGTGGGTGTGTGTGTGCTCGGTGTGGGTGTGTGTGTGCTCGGTGTTGGTGTGAGTGTGCTCGGTGTGGGTGTGACTGTGCTCGGTGTGGGTCTGAGTGTGCTCGGTGTGGGTGTGAGTGTGCTCGGTGTGGGTGTGAGTGTGCTCGGTGTGTGTGTGAGTGTGCTCGGTGTGGGTGTGAGTGTGCTCGGTGTGTGTGTGAGTGTGCTCGGTGTGAGTGTGAGTGTGCTCGGTGTGGGTGTGAGTGTGCTCGGTGTGGGTGTGAGTGTGCTCAGTGTGGGTGTGAGTGTGCTCGGTGTGGGTGTGAGTGTGCTCGGTGTGGGTGTGAGTGTGCTCGGTGTGAGTGTGCTCGGTGTGAGTGTGTGTGTGCGCGTTGTGGGTGTGAGTGTGCTCGGTGTGGGTATGACGGTGCTCGGTGTGGGTGTGAGCGTGCGCGGTGTGGGTGTGAGTGTGCGCGCTGTGGGTGTGAGTGTGCTCGGTGTGGGTGTGAGTGTGCGCGTTGTGGGTGTGAGTGTGCTCGGTGTGGGTGTGATTGTGCTCAGTGTGGGTGTGAGTGTGCTCGGTTTAAGTGTGAGTGTGCTCGGTGTGGGTGTGAGTGTGCTCGGTGTGGCTGTGAGTGTGCTCGATGTGAGTGTGAGTGTGCTCGGTGTGGGTGTGAGTGTGCGTGGTGTGGGTGTGAGTGTGCGCGGTGTTTGTGTGTGCTCGGTGTAGGTATGAGTGTGCTCGGTGTGAGTGTGAGTGTGCTCGGTGTGGGTGTGAGTGTGCTCGGTGTGGGTGTGAGTGTGCTCGGTGTGGGTGTGAGTGTGCTCGGTGTGGGTGTGAGTGTGCTCGGTGTAGGTGTGCTCGGTGTGGGTGTGAGTGTGCTCGGTGTGGGTGTGAGTGTGCTCGGTGTGGGTGTGAGTGTGCTCGATGTGAGTGTGAGTGTGCTCGGTGTGGGTGTGAGTGTGCGTGGTGTGGGTGTGAGTGTGCGTGGTGTGGGTGTGAGTGTGCGCGGTGTTTGTGTGTGCTCGGTGTAGGTATGAGTGTGCTCGATGTGAGTGTGAGTGTGCTCGGTGTGGGTGTGAGTGTGCTCGGTGTGAGTGTGAGTGTGTTCGGTGTGTGTGTGTGTGTGCTCGGTGTCAGTGTGAGTGTGCTCGGTGTGGGTGTGAGTGTGCTCGGTGTGGGTGTGAGTGTGCGCGTTGTGGGGGTGAGTGTGCTCGGTGTGGTTGTGAGTGTGCTCGGTTTGAGTGTGAGTGTGCTCGGTTTGAGTGTGAGTGTGTGTGTGCTCGGTGTGGGTGTGAGTGTGCTCAGTGTGGGTGTGAGTGTGCTCGGTGTGAGTGTGTGTGTGTGTGTGCTCGGTGTGGGTGTGCTCGGTATGGGTGTGAGTGTGCTCGGTGTGGGTGTGAGTGTGCTCGGTGTGGGTGTGCTCGGTGTGGGTGTGAATGTGCTCGGTGTGGGTGTGAGTGTGCTCGGTGTGGGTGTGAGTGTGCTCGGTGTGGGTGTGAGTGTGCTCGGTGTGGGTGTGTGTGTGCTCGGTGTGAGTGTGAGCGTGCTCGGTGTGGGTGTGTGTGTGCTCGGTGTGTGTGTGTGTGTGCTCGGTGTGGGTGTGAGTGTGTGCTCGGTGTGAGTGTGAGCGTGCTCGGTGTGGGTGTGAGTGTGCTCGGTGTGGGTGTGTGTGTGCTCGGTGTGAGTGTGAGCGTGCTCGGTGTCGGTGTGAGTGTGCTCGGTGTGGGTGTGAGTGTGCTCGGTGTGGGTTTGAGTGTGCTCGGTGTGAGTGTGAGTGTGCTCGGTGTGGGTGTGAGTGTGCTCGGTGTGGGTGTGAGTGTGCTCGGTGTTGGTGTGTGTGTGCTCGGTGTGGATGTGAGTGTGCGCGTTGTGGGTGTGATTGTGCTCGGTGTGGGTGTGAGTGTGTGCGGTGTGGGTGTGAGTGTGCTCGGTGTGGGTGTGAGTGTGCTCGGTGTGAGTGTGAGTGTGCTCGGTGTGCGTGTGAGTGTGCGCATTGTGGGTGTGAGTGTGCGCGTTGTGGGTGTGAGTGTGCTCGGTGTGAGTGTGAGTGTGCTCGGTGTGGGTGTGAGTGTGCTCGGTGTGGGTGTGAGTGTGCTCGGTGTTGGTGTGTGTGTGCTCGGTGTGGATGTGAGTGTGCGCGTTGTGGGTGTGATTGTGCTCGGTGTGAGTGTGAGTGTGCTCGGTGTGCGTGTGAGTGTGCGCATTGTGGGTGTGAGTGTGCGCGTTGTGGGTGTGAGTGTGCTCGGTGTGGGTGTGAGTGTGCTCGGTGTGGGTGTGAGTGTGCTCGGTGTGGGTGTGTGTGTGCTCGGTGTGGGTGTGTGTGTGCTCGGTGTGGGTGTGAGTGTGCTCGGAGTGAGTGTGAGTGTGCTCGTTGTGGGTGTGAGTGTGCTCGGTGTGGGTGTGAGTGTGCTCGGTGTGGGTGTGAGTGTGCTCGGTGTGGGTGTGAGTGTGCTCGGTGTGGGTGTGAGTGTGCTCAGTGTGGGTGTGAGTGTGCTCGGTGTGGGTGTGAGTGTGCTCAGTGTGGGTGTGAGTGTGCGCGGTGTGAGTGTGAGTGTGCTCGGTGTGAGTGTGCTCGGTGTGGGTGTGAGTGTGCTCGGTGTGGGTGTGAGTGTGCGCGGTGTGAGTGTGAGTGTGCTCGGTGTGGGTGTGAGTGTGCTCGGTGTGGGTGTGCGTGTGCGCGGTGTGAGTGTGAGTGTGCTCGGTGTGGGTGTGAGTGGGCTCGGTGTGAGTGTGAGTGTGTGCGGTGTGGGTGTGAGTGTGCTCGGTGTGGGTGTGCGTGTGAGCGGTGTGAATGTGAGTGTGCGCGGTGTGGGTGTGAGTGTGCGCGGTGTGGGTGTGAGTGTGCTCGGTGTGGGTGTGCATGTGCGCGGTGTGGGTGTGTGGGTGCTCGGTGTTGGTGTGAGTGTGCTCGGTGTGGGTGTGACTGTGCTCGGTGTGGGTCTGAGTGTGCTCGGTGTGGGTGTGAGTGTGCTCGGTGTGGGTGTGAGTGTGCTCGGTGTGTGTGTGAGTGTGCTCGGTGTGGGTGTGAGTGTGCTCGGTGTGTGTGTGAGTGTGCTCGGTGTGAGTGTGAGTGTGCTCGGTGTGGGTGTGAGTGTGCTCGGTGTGGGTGTGAGTGTGCTCAGTGTGGGTGTGAGTGTGCTCGGTGTGGGTGTGAGTGTGCTCGGTGTGGGTGTGAGTGTGCTCGGTGTGAGTGTGCTCGGTGTGAGTGTGTGTGTGCGCGTTGTGGGTGTGAGTGTGCTCGGTGTGGGTATGACGGTGCTCGGTGTGGGTGTGAGCGTGCGCGGTGTGGGTGTGAGTGTGCGCGCTGTGGGTGTGAGTGTGCTCGGTGTGGGTGTGAGTGTGCGCGTTGTGGGTGTGAGTGTGCTCGGTGTGGGTGTGATTGTGCTCAGTGTGGGTGTGAGTGTGCTCGGTTTAAGTGTGAGTGTGCTCGGTGTGGGTGTGAGTGTGCTCGGTGTGGGTGTGAGTGTGCTCGATGTGAGTGTGAGTGTGCTCGGTGTGGGTGTGAGTGTGCGTGGTGTGGGTGTGAGTGTGCGCGGTGTTTGTGTGTGCTCGGTGTAGGTATGAGTGTGCTCGGTGTGAGTGTGAGTGTGCTCGGTGTGGGTGTGAGTGTGCTCGGTGTGGGTGTGAGTGTGCTCGGTGTGGGTGTGAGTGTGCTCGGTGTGGGTGTGAGTGTGCTCGGTGTAGGTGTGCTCGGTGTGCGTGTGAGTGTGCTCGGTGTGGGTGTGAGTGTGCTCGGTGTGGGTGTGAGTGTGCTCGATGTGAGTGTGAGTGTGCTCGGTGTGGGTGTGAGTGTGCGTGGTGTGGGTGTGAGTGTGCGTGGTGTGGGTGTGAGTGTGCGCGGTGTTTGTGTGTGCTCGGTGTAGGTATGAGTGTGCTCGATGTGAGTGTGAGTGTGCTCGGTGTGGGTGTGAGTGTGCTCGGTGTGGGTGTGAGTGTGCTCGGTGTGGGTGTGAGTGTGTTCGGTGTGTGTGTGTGTGTGCTCGGTGTCAGTGTGAGTGTGCTCGGTGTGGGTGTGAGTGTGCTCGGTGTGGGTGTGAGTGTGCGCGTTGTGGGGGTGAGTGTGCTCGGTGTGGGTGTGAGTGTGCTCGGTTTGAGTGTGAGTGTGCTCGGTTTGAGTGTGAGTGTGTGTGTGCTCGGTGTGGGTGTGAGTGTGCTCAGTGTGGGTGTGAGTGTGCTCGGTGTGAGTGTGTGTGTGTGTGTGCTCGGTGTGGGTGTGCTCGGTATGGGTGTGAGTGTGCTCGGTGTGGGTGTGAGTGTGCTCGGTGTGGGTGTGCTCGGTGTGGGTGTGAATGTGCTCGGTGTGGGTGTGAGTGTGCTCGGTGTGGGTGTGAGTGTGCTCGGTGTGGGTGTGAGTGTGCTCGGTGTGGGTGTGAGTGTGCTCGGTGTGGGTGTGTGTGTGCTCGGTGTGAGTGTGAGCGTGCTCGGTGTGGGTGTGTGTGTGCTCGGTGTGTGTGTGTGTGTGCTCGGTGTGGGTGTGAGTGTGTGCTTGGTGTGGGTGTGAGTGTGCTCGGTGTGGGTGTGTGTGTGCTCGGTGTGAGTGTGAGCGTGCTCGGTGTCGGTGTGAGTGTGCTCGGTGTGGGTGTGAGTGTGCTCGGTGTGGGTTTGAGTGTGCTCGGTGTGAGTGTGAGTGTGCTCGGTGTGGGTGTGAGTGTGCTCGGTGTGGGTGTGAGTGTGCTCGGTGTTGGTGTGTGTGTGCTCGGTGTGGATGTGAGTGTGCGCGTTGTGGGTGTGATTGTGCTCGGTGTGAGTGTGAGTGTGCTCGGTGTGCGTGTGAGTGTGCGCATTGTGGGTGTGAGTGTGCGCGTTGTGGGTGTGAGTGTGCTCGGTGTGAGTGTGAGTGTGCTCGGTGTGGGTGTGAGTGTGCTCGGTGTGGGTGTGAGTGTGCTCGGTGTTGGTGTGTGTGTGCTCGGTGTGGGTGTGAGTGTGCTCGGTGTGGGTGTGTGTGTGCTCGGTGTGGGTGTGATTGTGCTCAGTGTGAGTGTGAGTGTGCTCGGTGTGCGTGTGAGTGTGCGCATTGTGGGTGTGAGTGTGCGCGTTGTGGGTGTGAGTGTGCTCGGTGTGGGTGTGAGTGTGCGCGTTGTGGGTGTGAGTGTGCTCGGTGTGAGTGTGAGTGTGCTCGGTGTGGGTGTGAGTGTGCTCGGTGTGGGTCTGTGTGTGCTTGGTGTCAGTGTGCTCGGTGTGGGTGTGAGTGTGCGCGGTGTGAGTGTGAGTGTGCTCGGTGTGGGTGTGTGAGCTCGGTGTGGGTTTGAGTGTGCTCGGTGTGAGTGTGCGTGTGCTCGGTGTGGGTGTGAGTGTGCTCGGTGTGGGTGTGTGTGTGCTCGGTGTGGGTGTGAGTGTGCTCGGTGTGAGTGTGAGTGTGCTCGGTGTGGGTGTGAGTGTGCGCATTGTGGGTGTGAGTGTGCGCGTTGTGGGTGTGAGTGTGCTCGGTGTGGGTGTGAGTGTGCTCGGTGTGAGTGTGAGTGTGCTCGGTGTGGGTGTGAGTGTGCTCGGTGTGGGTGTGAGTGTGCTCGTTGTGGGTGTGAGAGTGCTCGGTGTGGGTGTGTGTGTGCTCGGTGTGGGTGTGAGTGTGCTCGGTGTGGGTGTGAGTGTGCTCGGTGTGGGTGTGAGTGTGCTCGTTGTGGGTGTGAGAGTGCTCGGTGTGGGTGTGAGTCTGCTTGGTGTGGGTGTGAGTGTGCTCGGTGTGGGTGTGAGTGTGCTCGGTGTGGTTGTGAGTGTGCTCGGTGTGGGTGTGAGTGTGCTCGGTGTGGGTGTGAGTGTGCTCGGTGTGGGTGTGAGTGTGCTCGGTGTGGTTGTGAGTTTGCTCGGTGTGGGTGTGTGTGTGCTCGGTGTGGGTGTGTGTGTGCTCGGTGTGGGTGTGAGTGTGCTTGGTGTGAGTGTGCTCGGTGTGGGTGTGTGTGTGCTCGGTGTGGGTGTGAGTGTGCTCGGTGTGGGTGTGAGTGTGCTCGGTGTGTCTGTGAGTGTGCTCGGTGTGGGTGTGGGTGTGCTCGGTGTGGGTGTGAGTGTGCTCGGTGTGTGTGTGAGTGTGCTCGGTGTGAGTGTGAGTGTGCTCGGTGTGAGTGTGAGTGTGCTCGGTGTGGGTGTGGGTGTGCTCGGTGTGGGTGTGAGTGTGCTCGGTGTGGGTGTGTGTGTGCTCGGTGTGTGTGTGAGTGTGCTCGGAGTGAGTGTGAGTGTGCTCGGTGTGGGTGTGAGTGTGCGCGTTGTGGGTGTGAGTGTGCTCGGTGTGGGTGTGAGTGTGCGCATTGTGGGTGTGTGTGTGCTCGGTTTCAGTGTGCTCGGTGTGGGTGTGAGTGTGCTCGGTGTGGGTGTGAGTGTGCTCGGTGTGGGTGTGTGTGTGCTCGGTGTGAGTGTGAGTGTGCGCGGTGTGGGTGTGAGTGTGCTCGGTGTGAGTGTGAGTGTGCGCGGTGTGGGTGTGGGTGTGCTCGGTGTGTGTGTGAGTGTGCTCAGTGTGGGTGTGTGTGTGCTCGTTGTGGGTGTGAGTGTGCTCGGTGTGGGTGTGAGTGTGCTCGGTGTGGGTGTGAGTGTGCTCAGTGTGAGTGTGAGTGTGCGCGGTGTGGGTGTGAGTGTGCTCGGTGTGGGTGTGAGTGTGCTCGGTGTGAGTGTGAGTGTGCGCGGTGTGGGTGTGAGTGTGCTCGGTGTGAGTGTGAGTGTGCGCGGTGTGGGTGTGGGTGTGCTCGGTGTGTGTGTGAGTGTGCTCGGTGTGAGTGTGAGTGTGCTCAGTGTGGGTGTGTGTGTGCTCGGTGTGGGTGTTAGTGTTCTCGGTGTGAGTGTGAGTGTGCGCATTGTGGGTGTGAGTGTGCTCGGTGTGGGTGTGGGTGTGCTCGGTGTGGGTGTGAGTGTGCTCGGTGTGGGTGTGAGTGTGCTCGGTGTGTGTGTGAGTGTGCTCGGTGTGGGTGTGAGTGTGCTCGGTGTGGGTGTGAGTGTGCTCGGTGTGAGTGTGCTCGGTGTGAGTGTGCTCGGTTTGGGTGTGAGTGTGCTCGGTGTGGGTGTGAGTGTGCTCGGTGTGGGTGTGAGTGTGCGCGGTGTGGGTGTGAGTGTGTTCGGTGTGGATGTGAGTGTGCTCGGTGTGGGTGTGAGTGTGCTCGGTGTGGGTGTGTGTGTGCTCGGTGTGGGTGTGAGTGTGCGCGCTGTGGGTGTGAGTGTGCTCGGTGTGAGTGTGAGTGTGCTCGGTGTGGGTGTGATTGTGCTCGGTGTGGGTGTGAGTGTGCTCGGTGTGGGTGTGAGTGTGCTCGGTGTGAGTGTGCTCGGTTTGAGTGTGAGTGTGTGTGTGCTCGGTGTGGGTGTGAGTGTGCTCAGTGTGGGTGTGAGTGTGCTCGGTGTGAGTGTGTGTGTGTGTGTGCTCGGTGTGGGTGTGAGTGTGCTCGGTGTGGGTGTGAGTGTGCTCGGTGTGGGTGTGAGTGTGCTCGGTATGGGTGTGAGTGTGCTCGGTGTAGGTGTGAGTGTGCTCGGTGTGTGTGTGAGTGTGCTCGGTGTGGGTGTGAGTGTGCTCGGTGTGTGTGTGAGTGTGCTCGGTGTGGGTGTGCTCGGTGTGGGTGTGAGTGTGCTCGGTGTGGGTGTGAGTGTGCTCGGTGTGGGTGTGCTCGGTGTGGGTGTGAGTGTGCTCGGTGTGGGTGTGAGTGTGCTCGGTGTGGGTGTGTGTGTGCGCGGTGTGGGTGTGAGTGTGCGCGGTGTGGGTGTGAGTGTGCTCGGTGTGGGTGTGTGTGTGCTCGGTGTGGGTGTGAGTGTGCTCGGTGTGGGTTTGAGTGTGCTCGGTGTGAGTGTGAGTGTGCTCGGTGTGGGTGTGAGTGTGCTCGGTGTGGGTGTGAGTGTGCTCGGTGTGAGTGTGAGTGTGCTCGGTGTGGGTGTGAGTGTGCTCGGTGTGGGTGTGTGTGTGCTCGGTGTGAGTGTGAGTGTGCTCGGTGTGGGTGGTGTGTGCCCGGTGTGGGTGTGAGTGTGCTCGGTGTGGGTGTGAGTGTGCTCGGTGTGGGTGGTGTGTGCTCGGTGTGGGTGTGAGTGTGCTCGGTGTGGGTGTGAGTGTGCTCGGTGTGAGTGTGAGTGTGCTCGGTGTGGGTGTGAGTGTGCTCGGTGTGGGTGTGAGTGTGCTCGGTGTTGGTGTGTGTGTGCTCGGTGTGGATGTGAGTGTGCGCGTTGTGGGTGTGATTGTGCTCGGTGTGAGTGTGAGTGTGCTCGGTGTGCGTGTGAGTGTGCGCATTGTGGGTGTGAGTGTGCGCGTTGTGGGTGTGAGTGTGCTCGGTGTGTGTATGAGTGTGCTCGGTGTGGGTGTGAGTGTGCTTGGTGTGTGTGTGAGTGTGCTCGGTGTGGGTGTGAGTGTGCTCGGTGTGGGTGTGAGTGTGCTCGGTGTGGGTGTGTGTGTGCTTGGTGTCAGTGTGCTCGGTGTGGGTGTGTGTGTGCTCGGTGTGGGTGTGAGTGTGCGCGGTGTGAGTGTGAGTGTGCTCGGTGTGGGTGTGTGAGCTCGGTGTGGGTTTGAGTGTGCTCGGTGTGAGTGTGAGTGTGCTCGGTGTGGGTGTGACTGTGCTGGGTGTGAGTGTGAGTGTGCTCGGTGTGGGTGTGAGTGTGCGCATTGTGGGTGTGAGTGTGCTCGGTGTGGGTGTGAGTGTGCTCGTTGTGGGTGTGAGAGTGCTCGGTGTGGGTGTGAGTCTGCTTGGTGTGGGTGTGAGTGTGCTCGGTGTGGGTGTGAGTGTGCTCGGTGTGGGTGTGTGTGTGCTCGGTGTGGGTGTGAGTGTGCTCGGTGTGGGTGTGAGTGTGCTCGGTGTGGGTGTGAGTTTGCTCGGTGTGGGTGTGTGTGTGCTCGGTGTGGGTGTGAGTGTGCTTGGTGTCAGTGTGCTCGGTGTGGGTGTGACTGTGCGCGTTGTGGGTGTGTGTGTGCTCGGTGTGTGTGTGAGTGTGCTCGGAGTGAGTGTGAGTGTGCTCGGTGTGGGTGTGAGTGTGCTCGTTGTGGGTGTGAGTGTGCTCGGTGTGGGTGTGAGTGTGCGCGTTGTGGGTGTGAGTGTGCTCGTTGTGGGTGTGAGTGTGCTCGTTGTGGGTGTGAGTGTGCTCGGTGTGGGTGTGCGTGTGCTCGGTGTGGGTGTGTGTGTGCTCGGTGTGGGTGTGATTGTTCTCGGTGTGCGTGTGAGTGTGCTCGGTGTGGGTGTGAGTGTGCTCGGTGTGGGTGTGTGTGTGCTCGGTGTGGGTGTGAGTGTGCTCAGTATGGGTGTGAGTGTGCGCGGTGTGAGTGTGAGTGTGCTCGGTGTGAGTTTGAGTGTGCTCGGTGTGGGTGTGAGTGTGCTCGGTGTGGGTGTGTGTGTGCTCGGTGTGGGTGTGAGTGTGCTCGGTGTGGGTGTGAGTGTGCGCGGTGTGAGTGTGAGTGTGCTCGGTGTGAGTGTGCTCGGTGTGGGTGTGAGTGTGCTCGGTGTGGGTGTGAGTGTGCTCGGTGTGGGTGTGCGTGTGCGCGGTGTGAGTGTGAGTGTGCTCGGTGTGGGTGTGAGTGTGCTCGGTGTGAGTGTGAGTGTGTGCGGTGTGGGTGTGAGTGTGCTCGGTGTGGGTGTGCGTGTGAGCGGTGTGAATGTGAGTGTGCGCGGTGTGGGTGTGAGTGTGCGCGGTGTGGGTGTGAGTGTGCTCGGTGTGGGTGTGCGTGTGCGCGGTGTGAGTGTGAGTGTGCATGGTGTGGGTGTGAATGTGCTCGGTGTGGGTGTGTGTGTGCTCAGTGTGGATGTGAGTGTGCTCGGTGTGAGTCTGATTGTGCTCGGTGTGAGTGTGTGTGTGCGCGGTGTGGGTGTGCGTGTGCGCGGTGTGGGTGTGAGTGTGCGCGGTGTGGGTGTGAGTGTGCGCGGTGTGGGTGTGAGTGTGCTTGGTGTGGGTGTGCGTGTGCGCGGTGTGAGTGTGAGTGTGCGCGGTGTGGGTGTGTGTGTGCTCGGTGTGGGTGTGAGTGTGCTCGGTGTGGGTGTGAGTGTGTTCGGTGTGAGTGTGAGTGTGCGCGGTGCGAGTGTGAGTGTGCTCGGTGTGGGTGTGAGTGTGCGCGGTGTGGGTGTGAGTGTGCGCGGTGTGGGTGTGAGTGTGCACGGTGTGGGTGTGAGTGTGCGCGGTGTGGGTGTGAGTGTGCGCGGTGTGGGTGTGAGTGTGCTCGGTGTGGGTGTGAGTGTGCGCGGTGTGGGTGTGTGTGTGCGCGGTGTGGGTGTGTGTGTGCTCGTTGTGGGTGTGAGTGTGCTCGGTGTGAGTGTGAGTGTGCGCGGTGTGGGTGTGAGTGTGCGCGGTGTGGGTGTGAGTGTGCTCGGTGTGGGTGTGAGTGTGCGCGGTGTGGGTGTGTGTGTGCTCGGTGTGAGTGTGAGTGTGCTCGGTGTGGGTGTGTGTGTGCTCGGTGTGAGTGTGAGTGTGCTCGGTGTGGGTGTGTGTGTGCTCGGTGTGAGTGTGAGTGTGCGCGGTGTGGGTGTGAGTGTGCGCGGTGTGGGTGTGAGTGTGCTCGGTGTGGGTGTGAGTGTGCGCGGTGTGGGTGTGAGTGTGCGCGGTGTGGGTGTGAGTGTGCGCGGTGTGGGTGTGAGTGTGCTTGGTGTGTGTGTGGGTGTGCTCGGTGTGGGTGTGAGTGTGCTCGGTGTGGGTGTGAGTGTGCTCGGTGTGGGTGTGAGTGTGCTCGGTGTGAGTGTGAGTGTGCGCGGTGTGGGTTTGAGTGTGCTCGGTGTGGGTGTGAGTGTGCTCGGTGTGGGTGTGAGTGTGCTCGGTGTGGGTGTGAGTGTGCTCGGTGTGGGTGTGTGTGTGCGCGGTGTGGGTGTGGGTGTGCTCGGTGTGGGTGTGAGTGTGCTCGGTGTGAGTGTGAGTGTGCTCGGTGTGGGTGTGAGTGTGCTCGGTGTGGGTGTGAGTGTGCTCGGTGTGGGTAGGATGGTGATCGGTGTGGGTGTGAGTGTGCTCGGTGTGGGTGTGAGTGTGCTCGGTGTGGGTGTGAGTGTGCTCGGTGTGAGTGTGAGTGTGCGCGGTGTGGGTGTGAGTGTGCTCGGTGTGGGTGTGAGTGTGCTCGGTGTGGGTGTGAGTGTGCTCGGTGTGAGTGTGAGTGTGCTCGGTGTGGGTGTGAGTGTGCTCGGTGTGAGTGTGAGTGTGCTCGGTGTGGGTGTGAGTGTGCTCGGTGTGAGTGTGAGTGTGCTCGGTGTGGGTGTGAGTGTGCTCGGTGTGAGTGTGAGTGTGCGCGGTGTGGGTGTGGGTGTGCTCGGTGTGGGTGTGAGTGTGCTCGGTGTGGGTGTGAGTGTGCTCGGTGTGGGTAGGATGGTGATCGGTGTGGGTGTGAGTGTGCTCGGTGTGGGTGTGAGTGTGCTCGGTGTGGGTGTGAGTGTGCTCGGTGTGAGTGTGAGTGTGCACGGTGTGGGTGTGGGTGTGCTCGGTGTGAGTGTGAGTGTGCTCGGTGTGGGTGTGAGTGTGCTCGGTGTGAGTGTGAGTGTGCTCGGTGTGGGTGTGAGTGTGCTCGGTGTGAGTGTGAGTGTGCTCGGTGTGGGTGTGAGTGTGCTCGGTGTGGGTGTGAGTGTGCTCGGTGTGAGTGTGAGTGTGCTCGGTGTGGGTGTGAGTGTGCTCGGTGTGAGTGTGAGTGTGCTCGGTGTGGGTGTGAGTGTGCTCGGTGTGGGTGTGAGTGTGCTCGGTGTGGGTGTGAGTGTGCTCGGTGTGGGTGTGAGTGTGCTCGGTGTGGGTGTGAGTGTGCTCGGTGCGGCTGGGACGGTGCTCGATTTGGGTGGGTCGGTGCTCGGTGTTGGTGTGCGTCTGTGCGGTGTGGGTGGGACGGTGCGCGGTGTGGGTGGGGCGGTGCGCGGTGTGGGTGGGGCGGTGCGCGGTGTGGGTGGGACGGTGCGCGGTGTGGGTGGGACTGTGCGCGGTGTGGGTGGGACTGTGCGCGGTGTGGGTTTTTGTGTGCGCGGTGTGGGTGTTTGTGTGCGCGGTGTGGGTGTGAGTGTGCTCGGTGTGGGTGTGTGTGTGCGCGGTGTGGGTGTGAGTGTGCGCGGTGTGGGTGTGAGTGTGCTCGGTGTGGGTGTGAGTGTGCTCGGTGTGGGTGTGTGTGTGCGCGGTGTGGGTGTGAGTGTGCGCGGTGTGGGTGTGAGTGTGCTCGGTGTGGGTGTGAGTGTGCACGGTGTGGGTGTGAGTGTGCTCGGTGTGGGTGTGAGTGTGCTCGGTGCGGGTGTGAGTGTGCATGGTGTGGGTGTGAGTGTGCTCGGTGTGGGTGTGAGTGTGCACGGTGTGGGTGTTTGTGTGCGCAGTGTGGGTGTGGGTGTGAGGGTACCGGGTGTCGGTGCAAGCCAGCTCGGTTTGACCCCTACCTCCTCCGTTCACTCCAGGCACTGCCCGCGGGATTGTGATATTCACCGGCGATCGGACTGTAATGGGTCGCATCGCTACCCTGGCTTCCGGGTTAGACACGGGGAAGACGCCCATCGCCAAGGAAATTGAGCATTTCATCCACATCATCACGGGTGTGGCTGTGTTCCTGGGAGTTACCTTCTTTATTCTCTCCATCATCCTGGGCTATAGCTGGCTGGAGGCTGTGATCTTCCTGATCGGAATCATTGTCGCTAACGTCCCTGAGGGTTTACTGGCTACAGTAACGGTGAGTGTCAGGCTGACCCCTGACTGGCTGACCCCTGCCCATTGACCATCCACACCATCCAGGTTCATGCAATAGGAGGGTCAGGGTCAGCTTGGAGGAAACAATTGGTTTATGGACAGAGAACAGGGAGTTGTGGTAAACGGTGGTTGTTCAGACTGGGCGTTGGTGGACAGTGGTGTTCCCCAAGAGTCAGTGTCTGGAGCACTGCTTTTTCCTGATATATATAAATATCTTCAATGTGGGAATACACAGTAAAAGTTCAAAACCTGCCGATGATGCCAGGCTTGGAGGAGTGTCAGACGGTGAGGATGGTACCAATCGACTGCAACAGGACATAGATAGAGTGTCAGAATGGGCAGAGCAGTGGCAGATAGAATTGAATAAAGGAGTGGGAGCTGATGGATTTTGGCAGAGGGGATAGGGAGAGGCTATAAAGACTTAATGACCCTGCTCTAAAGAGTGAGCAGGGACAGAGGGGTCTGGGGTGGGGGTGGACGGTTTATGTGTACAGATCAGGTAGCAGAATGTATTGAGAGAGTGGTTAGCAAAGCGAATGGGATCCCAGGCTTCATAAATAGAGAGATTAAGTAGAAAAGCAGAGAGCCTAGGCTGAGCCTTTGTAATGCTCTGGTTAGGTCACAACTAGAGAATTGAGGCCAGCTCTGCTCACCACACTTTAGGAAGGATGGGAGGGTCCTTGCGAGGTTGCGGAGGGAGATTTACCAGAATGGTTCCGGGGATGAGGGGGTTTTAGTTACAGGGTTAGGTTGGAGAAGCTGGGTTTGTTCTCCTTGGAGTGAAGGAGATCGAGGGGAGATTTAATCGAGGCGCCCAAGGTTAGGACAGGTTCAGACAAGATAGAGAAAGGAAAGCAGTTAATTGATGCTACAAGGAGCAGGGAACACAAGTGTAAAGATTTGGGGAAGGGATGCAGGGGGGATTTGTGTGGATGAACATTTTTACACAGCAAGTGCTGACAACCTGCAGGATTCACAGGAGAGTTGGGGTGGAAGTGGAGACGATGACAGGGAACTTGGACAGGCGCTTGAAGGATATCAGCGTGCAGGGTTATGGGGGGGAGACTGGGGGAATGGGATAGACCCAGTTGCCCCTCGGAAGGCTGACACAGACTCGACGGGCTGAATGGCCTCTCTCAGTGGCCTAAGTGACCCTGTGAGGCTTGATGCAGCCGAGTTGTCTCCTGGAGGAGTTGGGGTGGGTCATCACTGTCACCACAGGGGCCTCCACCCTCTGTCAGGCCCCTCCTGGGTCCAGGGTGGGTAGGGGGTGGGATTTGAGGGCCTGTTAGTCGAGTCCAGTAGGGCTGAACACCGAGTGTCACTCCCGCAGGTCTGCCTGACGCTGACTGCAAAGCGCATGGCCAGGAAGAACTGCCTGGTGAAGAACCTGGAGGCTGTGGAGACCCTGGGATCGACCTCGACCATCTGCTCAGACAAGACCGGGACCCTGACCCAGAACAGGATGACCGTGGCCCACATGTGGTTCGATAACCAGATCCACGAGGCCGACACCACCGAGGACCAGTCCGGTAAACAGGCGGGGGGGTGGGGGTGGGGGGGGGTGGGGGTGGGAGCGGGGCAGACCCTCACCCCCAGCCCCCTCCCCAACACCACTCCTCACACCCCAACACAGTACTCACCCCCCCCAACACCGTACTCACCCCCCCAACACCGTACACACCCCCCCCGACACCGTACACACCCCCCCCGACACCGTACACACCCCCCCCGACACCGTACACACCCCCCCGACACCGTACTCACCCCGACACCCGTACTCACCCCCTCCAACACCATACTCACCCCCCCCAACACCGTACTCACCCCCCCCGACACCGTACACACCCCCCCCCGACACCGTACACACCCCCCCCAACACCGTACTCACCCCCCCAACACCATATACACCCCCTCAACACCGTACTCACCCCTTCCAACACCGTACAAACCCCCCCAACACCATACACACCCCCCCAACACCGTACACACCCCCCCCAACACCGTACACATGCCTGCAACACCGTACTCACCCCCCAACACCGGATACACCCACCCAACACCGTACTCACCCCCCCCAACACCATACACACCCCCCAACACCGTACTCAAACCCCAACATCGTACACACCCCCGAACACCGTACACAACCCCCCAACACCGTACACACCCCCCCAACACCGTACACATGCCTGCAACACCGTACTCACCCCCCCCGACACCATACTCACCCCCCCAACACCGTACTCTCCCCCTCCAACACCGTACTCACCCCCCCCAACACCGTACGCACCCCCCCAACACCGTACACACCTCCCAACACCGTGCACAACACCCCCCAACACCGTACTCAGCCCTCCAACACCGTACACACCCCCCCCAACACCGTACACACCCCCCAACACCGTACACAACCCCCCAACACCGTACTCACACCCCCGACACCGTACACACCCCCCCCGACACCGTACTCAGCCCTCCAACACCGTACTCAGCCCTCCAACACCGTACACACCCCCCAACACCGTACACAACCCCCCAACACCGTACTCACCCCCCCTGACACCGTACTCACCCCCCCAATACTCACCCCCCCAATACTCAACCCCCCAACACCGTACTCACCCCCCCAACACCGTACTCACCCCCCCCAACACCGTACTCACCCCCCCAACACCGTACACACCCCCCCCGACACCGTACACACCCCCCCCGACACCGTACACACCCCCCCCGACACCGTACACACCCCCCCGACACCGTACTCACCCCGACACCGTACTCACCCCCTCCAACACCATACTCACCCCCCCCAACACCGTACTCACCCCCCCCGACACCGTACACACCCCCCCCGACACCGTACACACCCCCCCCAACACCGTACTCACCCCCCCAACACCATATACACCCCCTCAACACCGTACTCACCCCTTCCAACACCGTACAAACCCCCCCAACACCATACACACCCCCCCAACACCGTACACACCCCCCCAACACCGTACACATGCCTGCAACACCGTACTCACCCCCCAACACCGGATACACCCACCCAACACCGTACTCACCCCCCCCAACACCATACACACCCCCCAACACCGTACTCAAACCCCAACATCGTACACACCCCCGAACACCGTACACAACCCCCCAACACCGTACACACCCCCCCAACACCGTACACATGCCTGCAACACCGTACTCACCCCCCCGACACCATACTCACCCCCCCAACACCGTACTCTCCCCCTCCAACACCGTACTCACCCCCCCAACACCGTACGCACCCCCCCAACACCGTACACACCTCCCAACACCGTGCACAACACCCCCCAACACCGTACTCAGCCCTCCAACACCGTACACACCCCCCCCAACACCGTACACACCCCCCAACACCGTACACAACCCCCCAACACCGTACTCACACCCCCGACACCGTACACACCCCCCCCGACACCGTACTCAGCCCTCCAACACCGTACTCAGCCCTCCAACACCGTACACACCCCCCAACACCGTACACAACCCCCCAACACCGTACTCACCCCCCCTGACACCGTACTCACCCCCCCAATACTCACCCCCCCAATACTCAACCCCCCAACACCGTACTCACCCCCCCCAACACCGTACTCACCCCCCCAACACCGTACTCACCCCCCCAACACTGTACACACTCCCCCAACACTGTACTCACGCCCCCCAACACCGTACACACCCCCAACACCGTACTCACCCCCCCAACACCGTACACACCCCCCCGACACCGTACACACCCCCCCCGACACCGTACACACCCCCCCGACACCGTACACACCCCCCCCCGACACCGTACTCACCCCCTCCAACACCATACTCACCCCCCCAACACCGTACTCACCCCCCCGACACCGTACTCACCCCCCCAACACCGTACTCACCCCCCCGACACCGTACACACCCCCCCTGACACCGTACTCAGCCCTCCAACACCGTACTCAGCCCTCCAACACCGTACACACCCCCCAACACCGTACACAACCCCCCAACACCGTACTCACCCCCCCTGACACCGTACTCACCCCCCCAATACTCACCCCCCCAATACTCAACCCCCCAACACCGTACTCACCCCCCCAACACCGTACTCACCCCCCCAACACCGTACTCACCCCCCCAACACCGTACTCACCCCCCCAACACAGTACTCACAGCCCCCAACACCGTACTCACGTCCCCCAACACCGTACACACCCCCCCCGACACCGTACACACCCCCCCGACACCGTACTCACCCCCCCAACACTGTACACACTCCCCCAACACTGTACTCACGCCCCCCCAACACCGTACACACCCCCAACACCGTACTCACCCCCCCAACACTGTACTCACCCCCCCAACACTGTACACACTCCCCCAACACTGTACTCACGCCCCCCCAACACCGTACACACCCCCAACACCGTACTCACTCCCCCAACACCGTACTCCCCCCCCAACACCGTACTCCCCCCCCAACACCGTACTCACCCCCCCCAACACCGTACTCACCCCCCCAACACCGTACTCACCCCCCCAACACCGTACTCACCCCCCCAACACCGTACTCACCCCCCCAACACTGTACTCACCCCCCCAACACCGTACACACTCCCCCA
>JANJGN010001035.1:5000-95000 GCA_026770705.1 Isurus oxyrinchus | reverse complement strand
TGATGGGGACAGTGTAGAGGGAGCTTTACTCTGTATCTAACCCCGTGCTGTACCTGTCCTGGGAGTGTTTGATGGGGACAGTGTAGAGGGAGCTTTACTCTGTACCTAACCCTGTGCTGTACCTGTCCTGGGAGTGTTTGATGGGGATGGTGTAGAGGGAGCTTTACTCTGTATCTAACCCCGTGCTGTACCTGTCCTGGGAGTGTTTGATGGGGACAGTGTAGAGGGAGCTTTACTCTGTATCTAACCCCGTGCTGTACCTGTCCTGGGAGTGTTTGATGTGGACAGTGTAGAGGGAGATTTACTCTGTATCTAACCCCGTGCTGTACCTGTCCTGGGAGTGTTTGATGGGGACAGTGTAGTGGGAGCTTTACTCTGTATCTAACCACGTGCTGTACCTGTCCTGGGAGTGTTTGATGGGGACAGTGTAGAGGGAGATTTACTCTGTATCTAACCCCGTGCTGTACCTGTCCTCGGAGTGTTAGATGGGGACAGTGTAGAGGGAGCTTTACTCTGTATCTAACCCCGTGCTGTACCTGTCCTGGGAGTGTTTGATGGGGACGGTGTAGAGGGAGATTTACTCTGTATCTAACCCCGTGCTGTACCTGTCCTGGGAGTGTTTGATGGGGACAGTGTAGAGGGAGCTTTACTCTGTATCTAACCCCGTGCTGTACCTGCCAGGACTAGTATCAGGCCTGAGTTTAAGATTCGACAACCCATACAAACAGCCTGTGTGTCCCTGGCTGGTTACAGTTTCCCCTGTGAATGTGCCGTTCCTTTCGCCACACATTTGGATTGAATTTTAGCCCGTATCCAGCCTCCCGCCTGTCTGAAACTCTGTTCACCCCACTAAAACGGAAAAGGTGGGGCAGGGTCAATGAAGGATGGGCAACCAGTGAAGCCCAGGTCTCCCACATGAGCAAGGAAAAGAGAAGAGGGAGAGACGACACTTATAACTGGCAGGCTGGAGCCTCTCTCTCTCTCTCTCTCTCTCTCCCTCGAAACGAGAGTTCCCATGGGGTGTGCTGAGGTCTTTAACTAACTGGACGGGGCTGACATCCTGAGCGTAGTGAAGATGTTTACAGTGCAGGAAGCAGCACCCAGTGGGGCCATCGTCATAAAAGAAGATCATTGATAAATCCAATCGGGAATTCTGGGGAGGTTTCTTTACCGAGAGGGTGGGGAGAATGTGTAGCTGCTGGTCACAGGGGGTAGCAGCTGGAGGGGATGGACAGAGACATCTTTAACGGGAAAGGTGGATAACCACACGAGGGAGGAGGGGTATGGTGCTGAGGTGCGATGAATTGACCGGGAGGAGTGCTCGTGTGGAGGGCTAGCACAGGCTGCGTGGGCTGAAGGGCCTGTTTCTGCCTTCTAAACGCTCTTGGTCACTCCTTTGGGACACTGTGGGCTGTTTCTCAAAGGGGAGGTACCGGGGGACTGGAGAAATGCAAACGTAGTTCCATTGTTTAAAAAGGGATCAAAGGAAATGCCAAACAATTACAGGCCAGTTAGTCTTACATCGGCGGTGAGCAAATCAGTAGAATCAATCCCGAGAGATAGGATCATGTGGATGGGCACGGACGAGTCAGGGATGGTCAGCATGGATTTGTTAAAGGAAGGTCTTGCTCACAAATTTGATTGAATTCTTTGAGGAAGTGACAAGAAGGGTTGATGAAGGTAGTGCGGTGGATGTTGTGTACATGGATTTCAACAAGGCATTTGACAAGGACCCACATGGCAGATTGGTCAGGAAAGTAAAAGCCCATGGGATTCAGGGTAATGTGGCAAACTGGATAAAAGGTCGGCTTTGTAACAAGAAATAAAGGGTAATGATTGATGGATGTCCTTGCAAATGGAAAGTTGTCTCAAGTGGTTCCACAGGGCTTGCTGTTTGTGTTATATATTAATGATTTGGACTTGAACGTAGGGGGCACGATTGGGAAATTTGCAGATGACACAAAGATTGGCTGAGTAGTGGATAATGTAGAGGATAGCCATAATGTCCAAAACCATATAGATGGGTTGGTGGAGTGGGCGGTAAAGTGGCAGATGGATTTTAACATAGAGAAGTGTGAGGTCATTCACTTAGGAAGGTCAAACAGTAACAGGGATTACCCAATAAATGGGAATATACTAAGAGGGGTAGATGAAGTGAGAGATCTTGGTGTACAAGTACACAGGGCCCTGAAGGCAGCAGTTCAAGCAGACAAGGTTGTAAAGAATTCATATGGAATGCTCCCCTTCATTGGCAGAGCTTTAGAATATAAAAGTAAGGATATAAGGTTGGAATTGTATAAAACACTGGTGAGGCCACAACTAGAGTATTGTGTGCAGTTCTGGTCACCACATCACAGGAAGGATGTAATTGCTCTGGAGAGAGTGCAGAGGGGGTTTACAAGAATGTTGCCAGGGTTAGAAAAGTGTAGCTACGAGGAGAGATTGGATAGGTTGGGGTTATTTTCCTTAGGACAAAGAAGGCTGAGGGGTGAGCTGATTGAGGTGTACGAAATTATGAGGGGAATAGATAGAGTGGACAGGATAAAATTGTTTCTCTTGGTGGAGAATTCTAGAACCAGGGGACATAGATTCAGGATAAGTGACAGAAGGTGTAGGGGGGACATGAGGAAGGATCTTTACCTAGAGGGCAGTGGGTGTCTGGAATTCACTGCCCAAGTTGGTGGTAGAGGCAGAAACTTTCAACTCTTTTAAAAAGTACCTGGATCTGAACCTAAAGTGCTGTAAGCTGCAGGGTTATGGGCCAGGTGCAGGAAGGTGGGATTAGAAAGGGCACCTGGGTGTCCTCGGGCTGGCATGGACAAGATGGGCCGAATGGCCTCCTGCTAAGCTGTAACTTTTCTCTGGTTCTATGGGTTGTGAGGAGGTGGGGAGAGAGACAGTTTGTCTGAAAGGTGGTTTCTTTATTGCCCAGCTCTCCATCCACGAGACAGAAGACCCGAATGATAAGAGATACCTGCTGGTGATGAAGGGAGCCCCAGAGAGAATCCTTGACCGAAGCTCAACCATCATGATACAGGGCAAAGAGCAGCAACTGGATGAGGAGATGAAGGAGGCTTTCCAGAATGCATACATGGAGCTGGGAGGACTGGGAGAACGGGTACTGGGTGAGTTCAACCGGGAGACAAGGATTGGGGTGAGGTGCAGCATTCCCTCAGTACTGACCCCCCGACAGTGCAGCACTCCCTCAGTACTGACCCTCTGACACTGCAGCACTCCCTCAGTACTGACCCTCTGACACTGCAGCACTCCCTCAGTACTGACCCTCCGACAGTGCAGCACTCCCTCAGTACTGACCCTCCGACAGTGCAGCACTTCCTCAGTACTGACCCTCCGACAGTGCAGCATTCCCTCAGTACTGACCCTCTGACAGTGCAGCACTCCCTCAGTACTGACCCTCTGACAGTGCAGCACTCCCTCAGTACTGACCCTCTGACAGTGCAGCATTCCCTCAGTACTGACCCTCTGACAGTGCGGAACTCCCTCAGTACTGACCCTCTGACAGTGCAGCACTCCCTCAGTACTGACCCTCTGACAGTGCAGCATTCCCTCAGTACTGACCCTCTGACAGTGCGGAACTCCCTCAGTACTGACCCTCTGACAGTGCAGCACTCCCTCAGTACTGAGTCTCTGACAGTGCAGCACTCCCTCAGTACTGACCCTCCGACAGTGCAGCACTCCCTCAGTACTGACCCTCCGACAGTGCAGCACTCCCTCAGTACTGACCCTCTGACAGTGCAGCACTCCCTCAGTACTGACCCTCTGACAGTGCAGCACTCCCTCAGTACTGACCCTCTGACAGTGCGGCACTCCCTCAGTACTGACCCTCCGACAGTGTAGCACTCCCTCAGTACTGACCCTCTGACAGTGCGGAACTCCCTCAGTACTGACCCTCCGACAGTGCAGCACTCCCTCAGTACTGACCCTCTGACAGTGCAGCACTCCCTCAGTACTGACCCTTTGACAGTGCTGCACTCCCTCAGTACTGACCCTCTGACAGTGCTGCACTCCCTCAGTACTGACCCTCTGACAGTGCAGCACGCCCTCAGTACTGACCCTCTGACAGTGCAGCACTCCCTCAGTACTGATCCTCTGACAGTGCAGCACGCCCTCAGTACTGACCCTCTGACAGTGCAGCACTCCCTCAGTACTGATCCTCTGACAGTGCTGCACTCCCTCAGTACTGACCCTCTGACAGTGCTGCACTCCCTCAGTACTGACCCTCTGACAGTGCAGCACTCCCTCAGTAATGCACTGGAGCCTGGGTTCCTGCACTGAAGTCTCTGGAGTGGGATTGGAGCCCCAGAACCCTGCAGCTCAGAGACAAGAGCTGAGCAAACGCTGACTCCACGCACTCGGGCCTGAGATTGCTCTTTACAATGAAGAACCTTTCCGACTGAGGTAGGGAGTGTTTTCCGACTGAGGTAGGGAGTGTTTCCAGGTGTCAGGAATCAGTGGGAGCAGATTTGCAGTGACCAGTGGAAGGAGCCAGGTGAATATTTGTGAAAACCTTTAATGTTGAGTTTGCGCTGGCCTGGAACAGGTTAAATAATCCCGTGTGGATACAGACTGACTGGCAAGTTTTAAAAGCCGTTTGGAGAAAGGCTTGAAGCATAGAACCATAGAACACTACAGCACAGAAAACAGGCCATTCAGCCCTTCTAGTCTGTGCCGAAATATTATTCCGCTAGTCCCATTGACCTGCACCCAGTCCATAACCCTCCAGACCTCTCCCATCCATGTATCTATCCAATTTATTCTTCAAACTTAAGAGTGAGCCCACATTTACCACGTCAGATGGCAGCTCGTTCCACACTCTCACCACTCTCTGAGTGAAGAAATTCCCCCTAATGTTCCCCTAAACCTTTCCCCTTTCACCCTAAAGCCATGTCGTCTCGTGTTTATCTCTCCTAATCTAAGTGGAAAGAGCCTGCTCGCATTTACTCTGTCTGTACCCCTCATCATTTTGTAAACTTCTATCATATCTCCCCTCATTCTTCTACGCTCCAAGGAATAAAGTCCTAACCTGTTTAATCTTTCCCTGTAACTCAACTCCTGAAGACCCGGCAACATCCTAGTAAATCTTCTCTGCTCTCTCTCAATCTTACTGATATCCTTCCTGTAGTTAGGCGACCAGAACTGTACACAATACTCCAAAGTTGGCCTCACCAATGTCTTATACAACCTCACCGTAACATCCCAACTCCTATACTCAATACTTTGATGTATGAAGGCCAGTATGCCAAAAGCTTTCTTTACAACCCTGTGTACCTGTGACGCCACCTTCAGGGAATTATGTATCTGAACTCCCGGATCCCTTTGTTCCTCCACACTCCTCAGTTCCCTACCATTTAATTTACTTTAATTTAATTCACTTGAAGGGGAACCAATTGCAGGGAGAAGGAGAAAGGCAATGCGGGTGGGACTATCTTGATTGGAAGTTGATGGGCTGAATGGTCCCTTTCTGTGCTGTACTGTGCTGAGAGCACGCCTGGTGCACTGTGCCCAGTTCTCCTTACCGAGGGAGGGATGGACTTCCATTGGAACCAGTTCGGAGAAGAGTGGCTGGGCTGATTCCTGGGATGAGGGGGGGTGGTTTCTTGTGAGGACATGTTGAGCAGGTTGGGTCTGTACCCAGTGGAGTTTAGAATGAGAGGCGATCTTATTGAAACATAAGATCCTGAGGCGGGGGGTTTGATAGGGGTGGAGGCTGAGAGGCTGTTTTGTCTGGTGGGGGAATCTAGAACGAGAGGGGGTCGGAGGGGGAGTTTAAAAATAAGAGGAAGGGTCTCTCATTTAAGATGGAGATGAGGAGAAAGCTTCCTCTCGGTGGGGTGGGGGGGGGGATTGTTAGTCTGTGTAATTCTCCTCCGCAGAGAGCAGCGGGGAGTGGGGTCACCGAGTATATTCAGGGGCGAGATGGAGAGATTTCTGATCGACGAGAGTTGTTGGGCAGGTAGGAGAGTGACCATGACCAGATCAGCCATGATGGTTACTGAACGGGGGAGCAGCCTCGAGGGGCCGAATGGACTCCTCCCCGCCTCTTGTTGGATGTGGGATGGGGCGAGGAAAGCTCCTGCTGATGGCTTGCTGTCTGTGTCCCTCTGCTCTCCAGGTTTCTGCCACTTCTTCTTGCCTGAGGAACAGTTCCCAAAAGGATTCGCCTTCGACACGGACGATGTCAACTTCCCCACCGAGAACCTGTGCTTCATCGGCCTGATGTCCATGATCGACCCCCCGAGGGCAGCCGTGCCCGATGCTGTGGGCAAGTGCCGGAGCGCGGGCATCAAGGTACCCAGAGAGAGGAGGACCCCCCCACCCCTGACAACAGAGAGAGGTGTGGGGTCAGAATAAGGCAGCACGGCGGAGGTAGAGACAACGTGAGGCTCAGGGTAGAGAGAGAGACAGAGAGAGACGGGGAGAGAGAGTCAGCACCTTCAGGGGAGGGGGAGAGAGAGTCAGCACCTTCAGCAGAGGGGGAGAGAGAGTCAGCACCTTCAGGGGAGGGGGAGAGAGAGTCAGCACCTTCAGGGGAGGGGGAGAGAGAGTCAGCACCTTCAGGGGAGGGGGAGAGAGAGTCAGCACCTTCAGGGGAGGGGCAGAGAGAGTCAGCACCTTCAGGGGAGGGGGAGAGAGAGTCAGCACCTTCAGGGGAGGGGGAGAGAGAGTCAGCACCTTCAGGGGAGGGGGAGAGAGAGTCAGCACCTTCAGGGGAGGGGGAGAGAGAGTCAGCACCTTCAGGGGAGGGAGAGAGAGTCAGCACCTTCAGGGGAGGGGGAGAGAGAGTCAGCACCTTCAGGGGAGGGGGAGAGAGAGTCAGCACCTTCAGGGGAGGGGGAGAGAGAGTCAGCACCTTCAGGGGAGGGGGAGAGAGAGTCAGCACCTTCAGGGGAGGGGGAGAGAGAGTCAGCACCTTCAGGGGAGGGGGAGAGAGAGTCAGCACCTTCAGGGGAGGGGGAGAGAGAGTCAGCACCTTCAGGGGAGGGGGAGAGAGAGTCAGCACCTTCAGGGGAGGGGGGTGGTAATGGGAAACACATTTAGACTCTGGGTGGGAGTTGCCTAGCCGGTGTGGGGGGCGGGGGAGGGTGAGGGGTGTTCGTACTCTGCAGCCTGAGGCCTAACTCTGGTTTCCCCACAGGTTATCATGGTGACCGGAGACCATCCGATTACAGCGAAGGCCATCGCCAAGGGAGTGGGGATCATATCAGAAGGAAATGAGACAGTGGAAGATATCGCTGCCCGGCTGAATATCCCAGTCAGCCAGGTGAACCCACGGTGAGATGCAGGATACGCACATTCTCACCCAGACTTGCCGCAGCTCGGTACATCCCAAACCCTTTCATCAGCTTCACTTTGTGAAGTCTAGACCCTGTTGTAATTCCGAAACTGCAGCGAACATTCAGCACTGAGCAAGATCCCACAATATCCCAGGGAATTTAATTTCACCACATTGGCTCAGGAATAAATATCCGCCCCGTACACAAGGCCAAACTTGCCCATTCCTCCCAGAGTAACCGTGGGACCTTCCATATCCAGGTACAATGGCCAATCAGGATTAGGTTTAACTCCTCAAATGAGAAATAGCACATTGGACAGTGCAGCACTCCCTCAGTACTGACCCTCTGACAGTGCAGCACTCCCTCAGTACTGACCCTCCGACACTGCAGCACTCCCTCAGTACTGACCCTCTGACAGTGCAGCACTCCCTCAGTACTGACCCTCTGACAGTGCAGCACTCCCTCAGTACCGACCCTCTGACAGTGCAGCATTCCCTCAGTACTGACCCTCTGACAGTGCAGCACTCCCTCAGTGCTGACCCTCTGACAGTGCAGCACTCCCTCAGTACTGACCCTCTGACAGTGCAGCACTCCCTCAGTACCGACCCTCTGACAGTGCAGCATTCCCTCAGTACTGACCCTCTGACAGTGCAGCACTCCCTCAGTACTGACCCCCCGACAGTGCAGCACTCCCTCAGTACTGACCCTCTGACAGTGCAGCACTCCCTCTGTACTGACCCTCCGACAGTGCGGCAGTCCCCCAGTAGTTGCTGATTTTGATTGCCTCTATCATATCACCCAGTTAACCTTCTCTGCGCTATAGAAAACAATCCCAGCTTCTCTCGTCGCTGTGTGTAAACCAATTCCCTCAGTCCTGGTACCATTCTGCTGAATCAGCTCCCCACCCTCTCCAAGCCCTCTACTCCCTTCCTGAGGCGCCGTTCCCAGAATTGCACCAGTCTTTTCTCTGTGGTTTAGTGTGAATCCCTTCCTTTTGTCCTCAGCCCCTTAATAAAGCTGATGATGCCATCTGCTTTAGCAACTGAGCTTCCTTTACATAGTCACAACACCCATCAATCTCTCCCTCCCATCATCCCCGTTAATACTCAGCTATTTAAATCATCGCTTGCTCATACAGAACTAGATTGTTACTGAAAAGAGATGCCCTGTGCCAGGTTTTTGCCTTGCATAGTTCGCAAGAATACCAAAGGGAACAACAATTTATACTTCCTGAGAAGAGAGTGCTGATTGGTTGGCAATGGTCTCTGATCCGTAGACGCATTACCATGGAGAATGCACCAGGGAGCAGTTAACTGCCAAGCTTTTGTTCAAATTCAAACCAGGCAGCTCAACTCTGATTGGTCAAGGCATTGCCATGGGGAATGAACCAGGGAATGGCTGTCCCCCAAGCTTTTGATTAGTTGAAAAAGGCTCGAAGCATGGACACGTTCCTTCGGTCTGCAATGGACAGGTCTCTGTGTGTGTGAATACAGGAGGCTCCTAGCATGTGTAAGTGGGCCGCCACCTCGTGCCCCCATGGATAATCTAAAATTGGTTTTCAGTGTAATTCCCAGCACAATCAGGATTGTTTGGCCAGTTCTGTCCAACTGCAGAATCGCATCGAGAGCCGGACGCTGCGTTTTGGTTTTAGCAAGCACGGGCTGGTTGGGCACAGCCCATACTTTGCCTGTTGCGAATAGCGGAAGCGACGTGCTATTTGGTCCGATCCACCAGTCTTAAGGATGCGCAGCCCACATGCTTGGCATCGCATCGGCACTCAAATTCATGCACCGTGTTGCATTCTCCATGGCAACGCCTCTACAATCAGAGAGCACTTGCCAGCTAATCAGCTCTCTCTTCTCATGCAGTGTAAATTGTTGTTCCCTTTACGAATGGCATTTTTTGTCCATTGTCCTGATGAGTGCAAGACAAAAACCTTTGACAGCATGTCTCTTTTTTCAGCAATTCTGCTCTTTTCATCTCTATTGGCTTTCTTCATTCTTCCTGTCCGGGTCTTGTAATTCCAGAGATGCCAAGGCATGTGTGATCCACGGAACTGACCTGAAGGACCTGACTGGGGAGCAGATTGATGACATCCTGCGGAATCACACGGAAATTGTCTTCGCCCGAACCTCACCACAACAGAAACTCATCATCGTGGAGGGCTGTCAGAGGCAGGTCAGAGTTCAGAGAGTGAATCACCAACCAATGGAGGGCCGTCAGGGACAGGTCATAGTTCAGAGAGTCGATAATCGCCCAATGGAGAGGCCGGAGACAGGGTCAGAGAGCTCACAGCATGAATAACTCGGCCGAGGGAGAGGCCAGGGACGGAGGTCAGAGTTCAGAGAGGAAATAACCAGCCATTGGAGAGGCGAGACAAAGGTCGGAGTTCAGGGAACAAATAAGCATCCAATGGAGAGGTCAGAGGCAGGGTCAGAGTTCAGACAGTGAATAATCGGCCAATGTGGAGGCCAAAGATGGGTCAAAGTTCAGCATGCGTATGAACAGCCAATGGAGAGGCCAGCGACAGGGTCAGAGTTCAGAGTGTGAATAATTGGCCAATGGAAAGACCAGAGAGTGGTCAGAGTTCAGAGCACGAACACCAAGCCAACAGAACAGAGGTCTATCTGAGATGAGTCAGAGTTCAGTGTCCACCTCCCTAGGGTGCTATAGTCCCTGCGACTGGTGCCAGTCCCTCACTGAGTCTCTGTGTCTGTCTCCCTATGGTGCTATAGTCCCTGCGACTGGTGCCAGTCCCTCACTGAGTCTCTGTGTCTGTCTCACTAGGGTGCTATAGTCCCTGTGACTGGTGCCAGTCCCTCACTGAGTCTCTGTGTCTGTCTCCCTAGGGTGCTATAGTCCCTGTGACTGGTGCCAGTCCCTCACTGAGTCTCTGTGTCTGTCTCCCTAGGGTGCTATAGTCCCTGTGACTGGTGCCAGTCCCTCACTGAGTCTCTGTGTCTGTCTCCCTAGGGTGCTATAGTCCCTGTGACTGGTGCCAGTCCCTCACTGAGTCTCTGTGCCTGTCTCCCTAGGGTGCTATAGTCCCTGTGACTGGTGCTAGTCCCTCACTTAGTCTCTGTGTCTGTCTCCCTAGGATGCTATAGTCCCTGTGACTGGTGCTAGTCCCTCACTTAGTCTCTGTGTCTGTCTCCCTAGGATGCTATAGTCCCTGTGACTGGCGCCAGTCCCTCACTGAGTCTATGTGTCTGTCTCCCTAGGGTGCTATACTCCCTGTGACTGGTGCCAGTCCCTCACTGAATCTCTGTGTCTGTCTCTCTAGGGTGCTATAGTCCCTGTGACTGGCGCCAGTCTCTCACTGAGTCTCTGTATCTGTCTCCCTACGGTGCTATAGTCCCTGTGACTGGTGCCAGTCCCTCACTGAGTCTCTGTGTCTGTCTCCCTAGGGTGCTATAGTCCCTGTGACTGGCGCCAGTCCCTCACTGAGTCTCTGTGTCTGTCTCCCTAGGGTGCTATAGTCCCTGTGACTGGTGCCAGTCCCTCACTGAGTCTCTGTGTCTGTCTCCCTAGGGTGCTATAGTCCCTGTGACTGGTGCTAGTCCCTCACTGAGTCTCTGTGTCTGTCTCTCTAGGGTGCTATAGTCCCTGTGACTGGTGCCAGTCCCTCACTGAGTCTCTGTATCTGTCTCCCTAGGGTGCTATAGTCCCTGTGACTGGTGCTAGTCCCTCACTGAGTCTCTGTGTCTGTCTCCCTAGGGTGCTAAAGTCCCTGCGACTGGTGCCAGTCCCTCACTGAGTCTCTGTATCTGTCTCCCTAGGGTGGTATAGTCCCTGCGACTGGTGCTAGTCCCTCACTGAGTCGCTGTGTCTGTCTCCCTAGGGTGCTATAGTCCCTGCGACTGGTGCCAGTCCCTCACTGAGTCTCTGTGTCTGTCTCCCTAGGGTGCTATAGTCCCTGCGACTGGTGCCAGTCCCTCACTGAGTCTCTGTGTCTGTCTCACTAGGATGCTATAGTCCCTGCGACTGGTGCCAGTCCCTCACTGAGTCTCTGTATCTGTCTCCCTAGGGTGGTATAGTCCCTGCGACTGGTGCTAGTCCCTCACTGAGTCTCTGTGTCTGTCTCCCTAGGGTGCTATAGTCCCTGTGACTGGTGCCAGTCCCTCACTGAGTCTCTGTGTCTGTCTCCCTAGGGTGCTATAGTCCCTGTGACTGGTGCCAGTGCCTCACTGAGTCTCTGTGTCTGTCTCACTATGGTGCTATAGTCCCTGTGACTGGTGCCAGTCTCTCACTGAGTCTATGTGTCTGTCTCACTATGGTGCTATTGTAGCTGTGACTGGTGCTAGTCCCTCACTGAGTCTCTGTGTCTGTCTCACTATGGTGCTATAGTCCCTGTGACTGGTGCCAGTCTCTCACTGAGTCTATGTGTCTGTCTCACTATGGTGCTATTGTAGCTGTGACTGGTGCTAGTCCCTCACTGAGTCTCTGTATCTGTCTCACTATGGTGCTATTGTAGCTGTGACTGGTGCTAGTCCCTCACTGAGTCTCTCTCCCTGTTGGTCTCCCTAGGGTGCTATTGTAGCTGTGACTGGAGATGGTGTCAATGACTCTCCTGCCCTGAAGAAGGCTGACATTGGGGTGGCGATGGGAATTGCTGGATCAGATGTATCCAAACAGGCAGCGGACATGATCCTGCTCGATGACAACTTTGCTTCCATCGTCACAGGAGTGGAGGAAGGTATGCGGTCAGAACGAGGGTTTAAGGTTCAGGGCAGTTTCTCTGAGGGTCAGTGTGGTCTCTCTCTCTCTCTCAGGGTCAGTGCGGTCTCTCTCTCTCTCTCAGGGACAATGCGGTCTCTCTCTCAGAGTCAGTGCAGTCTCTCTCTCTCTCTCTCTCAGGGTCAGTGCGGTCTCTCTCTCTCTCTCAGAGTCAGTGCAATCTCTCTCTCTCTCTCTCTCTCAGGATCAGTGCGGTCTCTCTCTCTCTCTCTCTCAGGGACAGTGCGGTCTCTCTCTCTCTCTCTCTCAGGGTCAGTGTGGTCTCTCTCTCTCAGGGACAGTGCAGTCTCTCTCTCTCTCTCTCAGGGACAATGCGGTCTCTCTCTCAGAGTCAGTGCGGTCTCTCTCTCTCTCTCAGAGTCAGTGCGGTCTCTCTCTCTCTCTCTCTCTCAGGGACAGTGCAGTCTCTCTCTCTCTCTCTCTCAGGGACAGTGCGCTCTCTCTCTCTCTCTCTCTCTCTCTCTCAGGGACAGTGCGCTCTCTCTCTCTCTCAGGGACAGTGCGCTCTCTGTCTCTCTCTCAGGGACAGTGCGGTCTTTCTCTCTCTCTCAGGGACAGTGCGGTCTCTCTCTCTCCGGAACAGTGCAGTCTCTCTCTCTCTCTCTCTCTCTCTCTCAGGTTCAGTGCGCTCTCTCTCTCTCAGAGTCAGTGCGCTCTCTCTCTCTCAGAGACAGTGCGGTCTCTCTCTCTCAGGGACAGTGCGGTCTCTCTCTCTCTCTCTCAGGGACAGTGCGGTCTCTCTCTCTCAGGGACAGTGCGGTCTCTCTCTCTCTCTCAGGGACAGTGCAGTCTCTCTCTCTCTCTCTCAGGGACAGTGCAGTCTCTCTGTCTCTCTCTCTCAGGGACAGTGCGGTCTCTCTCTCTCTCTCAGGGACAGTGCGGTCTCTCTCTGTCTCTCAAGGACAGTGCGGTCTCTCTCTCTCTCTCTCTCAGGGACAGTGCGGTCTCTCTCTCTCAGGGAAAGTGCAGTCTCTCTCTCTCACTCTCAGGGTCAGTGCGCTCTCTCTCTCTCAGGGTCAGTGCGGTCTGTCTCTCTCTCTCTCTCAGGGACAGTGCGGTCTCTCTCTCTCTCAGGAACAGTGCGGTCTCTCTCTCTCTCTCAGGGACAGTGCAGTCTCTCTCTCTCAGGGTCAGTGCGGTCTCTCTCTCTCTCTCAGGGACAGTGCGCTCTCTCTCTCTCTCTCTCTCAGGGACAGTGCGGTCTCTCTCTCTCTCTCTCTCAGAGTCAGTGCGGTCTCTCTCTCTCTCTTTCTCTCAGGGACAGTGTGCTCTCTCTCTCTCTTGCTCTCTCAGGGACAGTGCGCTCTCTGTCTCTCTCTCAGGGACAGTGCGGTCTTTCTCTCTCTCTCAGGGACAGTGCGGACTCTCTCTCTCCGGAACAGTGCAGTCTCTCTCTCTCTCTCTCTCTCTCAGGTTCAGTGCGCTCTCTCTCTCTCAGAGTCAGTGCGCTCTCTCTCTCTCAGAGTCAGTGCGCTCTCTCTCTCTCAGGGACAGTGCGGTCTCTCTCTCTCAGGGACAGTGCGGTCTCTCTCTCTCTCTCAGGGACAGTGCGGTCTCTCTCTCTCAGGGACAGTGCGGTCTCTCTCTCTCTCTCTCTCTCAGGGACAGTGCGGTCTCTCTCTCTCAGGGACAGTGCACTCTCTCTCTCTCTCTCTCAGGGACAGTGCAGTCTCTCTGTCTCTCTCTCTCAGGGACAGTGCGGTCTCTCTCTCTCTCTCAGGGACAGTGCGGTCTCTCTCTCTCTCAAGGACAGTGCGGTCTCTCTCTCTCTCTCAGGGACAGTGCGGTCTCTCTCTCTCAGGGAAAGTGCGGTCTCTCTCTCTCACTCTCAGGGTCAGTGCGCTCTCTCTCTCTCTCTCAGGGTCAGTGCGGTCTGTCTCTCTCTCTCTCCGGGACAGTGCGGTCTCTCTCTCTCTCAGGAACAGTGCGGTCTCTCTCTCTCTCTCTCAGGGACAGTGCAGTCTCTCTCTCTCAGGGTCAGTGCGGTCTCTCTCTCTCTCTCTCTCTCTCAGGGTCAGTGCGGTCTGTCTCTCTCTCTCTCAGGGACAGTGCGGTCTCTCTCTCTCTCAGGAACAGTGTGGTCTCTCTCTCTCAGGGACAGTGCAGTCTCTCTCTCTCAGGGTCAGTGCGGTCTCTCTCTCTCTCTCTCTCTCTCTCAGGGACAGTGCATTCTCTCTCTCTCTCTCAGGGACAGTGCAGTCTCTCTCTCTCAGGGACAGTGCGGGCTCTCTCTCTCAGGGTCAGTGCGGTCTCTCTCTCTCAGGACAGTGCGGTCTCTCTCTCTTTCTCTCTCTCTCTCGCTCAGGGACAGTGCGGTCTCTCTCACTCTCTTGCTCAGGGACAGTGCTGTCTCTCTCAGGGACACTGCGGTCTCTCTCTCTCTCTCTCTCTCAGGGACAGTGCGGTCTCTCTCTCGCTCAGGGACAGTGCGGTCTCTCTCTCTCTCTCAGAGTCATTGCGGTCTCTCTCTCTCTCTCTCTCTCAGGGACAGTGCAGTCTCTCTCTCTCTCTCTCTCTCTCAGGGACAGTGCAGTCTCTCTCTCTCTCTCAGGGACAGTGCGGTCTCTCTCTCTCTCTCTCTCAGGGACAGTGCGGTCTCTCTCTCTCTGTCTCGCTCAGGGACAGTGCGGTCTCTCTCTCTCTCTCTCTTTGATTTGAATATTTACAAACAAAGCTTTACCATTGGTTGACAATTCCTGTTCCATGATTCGCTAATTGGGCTTAACCCACAGGTCGATTGATTTTTGACAATTTGAAGAAATCCATTGCCTACACATTGACCAGTAACATTCCGGAGATCACCCCCTTCCTTCTCTTCATCATGGCCAACATCCCTCTGCCACTCGGGACCATCACCATCCTGTGCATCGACCTGGGAACGGACATGGTGAGTACCACAACGCCCAGGAGGGATCTGTCACTGTCAGGCACCTGTCAGCTAATGGGTGTACCTGGAGAGAGGGAGGGTTATATGTGTGTGGGTAATTTACGTATCGCAGAATCATAGTGCAGAAGAAGCCCTTCGGCCCATCGAGTCTGCACCGACACGTGAGAAACATCTGACCTACCTACCTAATCCCATTTACCAGCACTTGGCCCATAGCCTTGAATGTTATGACGTGCCAAGTGCTCATCCAGGTACTTTTTAAAGGATGTGAGGCAACCCGCCCCCACCACCCTCCCAGGCAGCACATTCCAGACCATCACCACCCTCTGGGTAAAAATGTTTTTCCTCACATCCCCCCTAAACCTCCTGCCCCTCACCTTGAACTTGTGTCCCCTTGTGACTGACCCTTCAACTAAGAGGAACAGCTGCTCCCTATCCACCCTGTCCATGCCCCTCATAATCTTGTACACCTCGATCAGGTCGCCCCTCAGTCTTCTCTGCTCCAACGAAAACAACCCAAGTCTATCCAACCTCTCTTCATAACTTCAATGTTTCATCCCAGGCAACATCCTGGTGAATCTCCTCTGTACCCCCTCCAGTGCCATCACATCCTTCCTATAATGTGGTGACCAGAACTGCACACACTACTCCAGCTGTGGCCTCACCAAGGTTCTATACAACTCCAACATGACCTCCCTACTTTTGTAATCTACGCCTCGATTGATAAAGGCAAGTGTCCCATATGCCTTTTTCACCACCTCACTAACATGCCCCTCTGCCTTCAGAGATCTATGGACACACGCCAAGGTCCCTTTGTTCCTCAGAACTTCCTAATGTCATGCCGTTCATTGAATACTTCCTTGTCAAATTATTCCTTCCAAAATGTATCACCTCACACTTTTCACCTCACATTGGATTCCAGTCACTAAAGCATCCTCCTGTCATCACCCTCCGTCTCCTACAACTAAGCCAATTTTGAATCTAAATTATCAAATTACCCTGTATCCCATGTACATTTGCCTTCTTTACAAGTCTCCCATGTGGGACCTTGACAAAGGCTTTGCTGAAATCCATATAAACTACATCAACTGCACTACCCTCATCTACACACCTGGTCACCTCCTCAAAACATTCAATCAAATTTGTTAGGCATGACCTCCCTCTGACAAAGCCATGCTGACTATCCCTGATCAAACCTTGCCTCTCCAAGTGGAGATATATTCTCTCCTTCAGAATTTTCTCCAGTAGTTTCCCTACCACTGATGTGAGACTCACTGCCCTGTGGTTCCCAGGCTTATCTCTACAACCCTTCTTAAATAGCGGAACCACACTAGCTGTTCTCCAGTCCTCTGGCACATCCCCTGTGGCCAGAGAGAAAATAAAAATTTGGGTCAGAGCCCCTGCGATCTCCTCCCTTGCCTCACTCAGCAGTCTGGGACACAAATCATCCGGACCTGGGGTTTTGTCCACTTTTAAGCCTACCAACACCACTAATACCTTGTCACTCCCTATATCAAATTGCTTAAGAACTTCGCCATCTCTCTCCCCAAGTTTGATACCTTCATCCTCATTCTCTTGGGTGAAGACGGATGTGAAGTATTTGTTCAACACCCTACCGATGTCCTCTGGGTTTACCCATAGATTGCCCCCTTGGTCCCTTATGGGTCCTACTCTTTCCCTGGTTATCCTTTTCCCAATGATATACTTATAGAATATCTTGGGATTTTCCCCACTTTTACCAGCCAGAGCTTTCTCATATCCCCTCCTTACTCTCCCAATTGCTTTCTTATGCTCCACCCTGCACTTTATGTACTCTACTAATGGCTCCGCTGATTTGTTCCCCTTGTAACTGCTAAAAGCCTCTATTTTCCTTCTCATCATTTCCTGAATATCTCTGGTCAACCCTGATTCTCAGGGTTTGTTACTCCTTCCTATCACCCTAGAGGGAACATGTTTTCCTGTACCCTCCCCATTTCCTTTTTCAACGACCATCTCCCCCCTCCTCTCACCCCCCCCCCCCCCACCTCCGCCCACACTGCTCCTCTGTAGATTTCCCCACAAGTAGCTGTTCCCAGTCTACCTTGGCCAGATCCTGCCTTATTTTACTAAAATCCACTCTCCCTCAATCCAAAACATTTTTTTGCAGCTTGTCAATTTCTTTGTCCATAACAAACTTAAACTGTACCGTGTTGTGGTCGCTATTACTAAATTGCTCCCCCACCACCACCTCAGCCTCTTGTCCGGCTGTGTAGGTCAGTTTGGTTCATGTGAGCATGCACACGGTGTGAGTGGGTGGGTGCTGCACTGTCAGAGGGTCAGTACTGAGGGAGTGCTGCACGGTCAGAGGGTCAGTACTGAGGGAGTGCTGCACTGTTGGAGGGTCAGTACTGAGGGAGTGCTGCACTGTCAGAGGGTCAGTACTGAGGGAGTGCTGCACTGTCAGAGGGTCAGTACTGAGGGAGTGCTGCACTGTCAGAGGGTCAGTACTGAGGGAGTGCTGCACTGTCAGAGGGTCAGTACTGAGGGATTGCTGCACTGTCGGAGGGTCAGTACTGAGGGAGTGCCGCACTGTCACAGGGTCAGTACTGAGGGAGTGCTGCACTGTCGGAGGGTCAGTACTGAGTGAGTGCTGCACTGTCGGAGGGTCAGTACTGAGGGAGCGCTGCACTGTCGGAAAGTCAGTACTGAGGGAGTGCTGCACTGTCAGAGGGTCAGTACTGAGGGAGTGCTGCACTATCAGAGGGTCAGTACTGAGGGAGTGCTGCACTGTCAGAGGGTCAGTACTGAGGGAGTGCTGCACTGTCAGAGGGTCAGTACTGAGGGAGTGCTGCACTGTCAGAGGGTTAGTACGGAGGGAGTGCCGCACTGTCGGAGAGTCAGTACTGTGGGAGTGCTGCACTGTCAGAGGGTCAGTACTGAGGGAGTGGTGCACTGTCAGAGGGTCAGTACTGAGGGAGCGCTGCACTGTCAGAGGGTCAGTACTGAGGAAGGGCTGCACTGTCAGAGGGTCAGTACTGAGGGAGAGCCGCACTGTCGGAGGGTCAGTACTGAGGGAGTGCTGCACTGTCAGAGGGTCAGTACTGAGGGAGTGCTGCACTGTCAGAGGGTCAGTACTGAGGGAGTGCCGCACTGTCAGAGGGTCAGTACTGAGGGAGTGCTGCACTGTCGGAGGGTCAGTACTGAGGGAGTGCTGCACTGTCAGAGAGTCAGTACTGAGGGAGTGCTGCACTGTCGGAGGTGGGGTTCCACAGATGGGAAACGGAGGGCACATCTGTGCAGCCTCTTGGCTGTGAGGATTCCCTGGTCTCTCTTGGATGAAGAGCTGGAGTGGAGAATACCTGCTTCGTCTCCTGATCTTCATCGCTGGCAGAGCAGCAAATGCTGTCATCATCTCAATTCTCTTCATGGGATCTTGCTGTGCGTGAATTCGCTGCCACCTCTTCCCCCATTCAGCCACACTTCAAAGAGGTGTCTGGCCGAGTGTCCTGAGAGCTCCTGATGAGGGTTTGCCATGTTCAAGGAGGGGTCTCTCTCCGGCCCTCTCTCCTCCTCCCAGGGTCGATGACCCGGCTGCGAGTCGGACTGTGATTGGTCAGTTGGGTGTTGCCAGCGAGTGTAGACGTGGTCCTGGACCAATCACTGATGCTCGCCCCCCACCCCCCTCTCCCTGGGGCATGTGCCTTGTGTTGCAGGTTCCTGCCATCTCATTGGCCTATGAAGCCGCGGAGAGTGACATCATGAAGAGACAGCCTCGAAACCCACGAATGGACAAACTGGTGAACGAGAGGTTAATCAGCATCGCGTACGGCCAGATTGGTATGTCATGACTGAGGAGTGAGGGAGAGGGGTCAGGGGAGCGAGAGAGAGAGAGAGAGGCAGGGGTCAGGGTGACCGGTGAGAGAGTGACAGGGATCAGGTTGACCGGTGAGTGAGAGACAGGGGTCAGAGTGACCAGGGAGAGGGAGACACGGGTCAGAGTGACCGGGGAGTGGGAGACAGGGGTCAGAGTGACCAGGGAGTGGGAGACAGGGGTCAGAGTGACTGGGGAGTGAGAGACAGGGGTCAGAGTGACTGAGGAGAGAGAGACAGGGGTCAGAGTGACCGGGGAGTGAGAGACAGGGGTCAGAGTGACTGGGGAGTGAGAGACAGGGGTCAGAGTGACCGGGGAGTGAGAGACAGGGGTCAGAGTGACCGGGGAGTGAGAGACAGGGGTCAGAGTGACCGGTGAGAGAGTGACAGGGGTCAGGGTGACCGGTGAGTGAGAGACAGGGGTCAGAGTGACCAGGGAGAGAGAGACACGGGTCAGAGTGACCGGGGAGTGGGAGACAGGGGTCAGAGTGACCGGGGAGTGGGAGACAGGGGTCAGAGTGACCGGGGAGTGAGAGACAGGGGTCAGAGTGACCGGGGAGTGAGAGACAGGGGTCAGAGTGACTGAGGAGAGAGAGACAGGGGTCAGAGTGACCGGGGAGTGAGAGACAGGGGTCAGAGTGACCGGTGAGAGAGTGACAGGGGTCAGAGTGACTGAGGAGAGAGAGACAGTGGTCAGAGTGACTGAGGAGAGAGAGACAGGGGTCAGAGTGACTGAGGAGAGAGAAACAGGGGTCAGAGTGACCGGGGAGTGAGAGACAGGGTCAGAGTGACCGGGGAGTGAGAGAGGGGTCAGAGTGACTGAGGAGAGAGAGACAGTGGTCAGAGTGACTGAGGAGAGAGAGACAGGGGTCAGAGTGACCGGGGAGTGAGAGACAGGGTCAGAGTGACCGGGAAGTGAGAGACAGGGGTCAGAGTGATTGGGGAATGAGAGACAGGGGTCAGAGTGACTGGGGAGTGAGAGACAGGGGTCAGAGTGACCGGGGAGTGAGAGACAGGGGTCAGAGTGACAGGGGTCAGAGTGACCGGGGAGTGAGAGACAGGGGTTAGAGTGACCGGGGAGTGAGAGACAGGGGTCAGAGTGACTGAGGAGTGAGAGACAGGGGTCAGATTGACTGAGGAGAGAGAGACAGGGGTCAGAGTGACTGGAGAGACAGGGGTCAGAGTGACCGGGGAGTGAGAGACAGGGGTCAGAGGACAGGGGTCAGAGTGACTGGAGAGTCAGAGGACAGGAGTCAGAGTGACTAAGGAGTGAGGGACAGGGGTCAGAGTGACCGGGGAGTGAGAGACAGGGGTTAGAGTGACCGGGGAGTGAGAGACAGGGGTCAGAGTGACTGAGGAGTGAGAGACAGGGGTCAGATTGACTGAGGAGAGAGAGACAGGGGTCAGAGTGACTGGAGAGACAGGGGTCAGAGTGACCGGGGAGTGAGAGACAGGGGTCAGAGGACAGGGGTCAGAGTGACTGGAGAGTCAGAGGACAGGGGTCAGAGTGACTAAGGAGTGAGGGACAGGGGTCAGAGTGACTGGAGAGTCAGAGGACAGGGGTCAGAGTGAGGGATTGTCATCGGTGGACTGAGGGGCGATGAGTCAGGACGTGAGGGATGGTGAGAGATGGACAGATGGATGGACCATGGACGGAGGGTTGGACGGATAGAGAGATGAAGAGACAGAGGGATGGTGAGAGTCAGAGAGAGGGATGATGGTAGAGCGATGGATGGAGGGATGGACAGATATTTGGATAGTGGGATGGAGGGATGGAGGGACGGATGGATGGAGAGATAGAGGGATATTTGGATAGCGGGAGGGAGGGAGGGAGGGATGGATGGATGGAGGTGGAGAAGGAATGTGAGAGACAGAGAGAGGGATGATGGTAGAGCGATGGATAGAGGGACAGATGGATAGTGGGAGGGATGGAGGGAGGGAGGGATGGAGGTGGGGAAGGAATGTGAGAGATGGAGAGAGGGACAGAAGCAGGTTGACAATCCGTTTCCCATGTTTCAGGAATGATCCAGGCTCTGGGAGGATTCTTCGCCTATTTTGTGATCCTGGCTGAGAACGGCTTCCTCCCCAAGAACCTGGTGGGAATTCGGCTGCACTGGGACGATCGCAGTGTTAATGACCTGGAGGACAGTTACGGACAGCAGTGGGTGAGTGACAGACTGACCCCGCACCGGCCCCGCCCCTCACTGTCCCCGCCCCCTCACTGGGCCCACCCCCCTCACTGGGCTCACCCCTCACTGGGCACACCCCTCACCGGCCCCGCCCCTCACTGTCCCCACCCCCTCACTGTCCCCACCCCCTCACTGTCCCCACCCCTCACTGTCCCCGCCCCCTCACTGGGCCCACCCCCTCACTGGGCTCACCCCTCACTGGGCACACCCCTCACCGGCCCTGCCCCCTCACTGTCCCCGCCCCCTCACTGTCCCCGCCCCTCACTGTCCCCGCCCCCTCACTGTCCCCGCCCCCTCACTGGGCACACCCCCAGCGGCCCTGCCCCCTCACTGTCCCCGCCCCTCACCGTCCCCGCCCCCTCACTGGGCACACCCCTCACTGGGCACACCCCCTCACTGTCCCCACACCCTCACTGTCCCTGCCCCCTCACTGTCCCCGCCCCTCACTGTCCCAGCCCCCTCAACAGCCACGCCCCCTCACTGTCCTGGTACTCTCACTGGCCACAGTTCCTCACCGGCCACGCCCCCTCATAGACCCGACCACCTTATGGGCCCCACCCTCCTCACAGGCCCCACCCCCTCACAGGCCCCACCCCCTCACAGGCCCCACCCCCTCACAGGCCCCACCCCCTCACTGGGCCCACCCCCTCACCCAGCCACTCAATTCCCTCTTGCTCTCTTCTCACCCATCCCTCTGCTCCCAATCTGCCCCTCTCACCCTCACCTCCTTCATCTCTCCCTCCCCAGGCCCTCCATTCCCGTGCTGTAGCTGTCCTGGGAGTGTTTGATGGATGTTCCTCTTCACAGTGCCTTGAGCTGATAGACGTGATGTGTGACTCTGGGCTGTCTCTTTCAGATCTGTCTTATTCCTGCTATTTCCTTCTCTTCCCTCACAGACATACGAACAACGGAAGATAGTGGAATTTACCTGCCACACAGCTTTCTTCGTCAGTATTGTGGTGGTACAATGGGCTGATCTGGTGATCTGTAAGACCAGGAGGAACTCTATATTCCAGCAAGGCATGAAGTAAGTCAGCAGACCAGCCAGGGGGTGTGGGTGCTTGTGGCCGGGAGTGCCCAGGTCCGGAAGCTACTCTGCCGGAGGGAGTGCTGCACTGTCGGAGGGTCAGTACTGAGGGAGTGCTGCACTGTCGGAGGGTCAGTACTGAGGGAGCGCTGCACTGTCGGTGGGTCAGTACTGAGGGAGTGCTGCACTGTCGGAGGGTCAGTACTGAGGGAATTCTGCACTGTCGGACGGTCAGTACTGAGGGGAGTGCTGCACTGTCAGAGGGTCAGTACTGAGGGAGTGCTGCACTGTCAGAGGGTCAGTACTGAGGGAGTGCTGCACTGTCGGGGGGTCAGTACTGAGGGAGTGCTGCACTGTCGGAGGGTCAGTACTGAGGGAGTGCTGCACTGTCGGAGAGTAAGTACTGAGGGAGCGCCGCACTGTCAGAGGGTCAGTACTGAGGGAGCACTGCACTGTCAGAGGGTCAGTACTGAGGGAATGCTGCACTGTCAGAGGGTCAGTACTGAGGGAATGCTGCACTGTCGGAGGGTCAGTACTGAGGGAGCGCCGCACTGTCAGAGGGTCAGTACTGAGGGAGTGCTGCACTGTCAGAGGGTCAGTACTGAGGGAGTGCTGCACTGTCAGAGGGTCTGGGTTGAGGGAGTGCTGCACTGTCAGAGGGTCAGTACTGAGGGAGTGCTGCACTGTCAGAGGGTCAGTACTGAGGGAGTGCTGCACTGTCGGAGGGTCAGTACTGAGGGAGTGCTGCACTGTCAGAGGGTCAGTACTGAGGGAATGCTGCACTGTCAGAGGGTCAGTACTGAGGGAATGCTGCACTGTCAGAGGGTCAGTACTGAGGGAGTGCTGCACTGTCAGAGGGTCAGTACTGAGGGAGTGCCGCACTGTCAGAGGGTCAGTACTGAGGGAGTGCTGCACTGTCGGGGGGGTCAGTACTGAGGGAGTGCTGCACTGTCAGAAGGTCAGTACTGAGGATGTGCTGTACTGTCAGAGGGTCAGTACTGAGGGAGTGCTGCACTGTCGGGGGGTCAGTACTGAGGGAGTGCTGCACTGTCAGAAGGTCAGTACTGAGGGAGTGCTGCACTGTCAGAGGGTCAGTACCGAGGGAGTGCTGCACTGTCGGGGGGGTCAGTACTGAGGGAGGACTGCACTGTCAGAGGGTCAGTACTGATGGAGTGCTGCACTGTCGGAGTGTCAGTACTGAGGGAGCACTGCACTGTCAGAGGGTCAGTACTGAGGGAGTGCTGCACTGTCAGAGTGTCAGTACTGAGGGAATGCTGCACTGTCAGAGGGGCAGTACTGAGGGAGTGCTGCACTGTCAGAGGGTCAGTACTGAGGGAGTGCTGCACTGTCAGAGGGTCAGTACCCGAGGCGAGTGCTGCACTGTCAGAGGGTCAGTACCGAGCGAGTGCTGCACTGTCAGAGGGTCAGTACTGAGGGAGTGCTGCACTGTCAGAGGGTCAGTACTGAGGGAGTGCTGCACTGTCGGAGGGTCAGTACTGCGGGAGTGCAGCACTGTCAGAGGGTCAGTACTGAGGGAGTGCTGCACTGTCAGAGGGTCAGTACTGCGGGGAGTGCAGCACTGTCAGAGGGTCAGTACTGAGGGAGTGCTGCACTGTCGGAGGGTCAGTACTGAGGGAGTGCTGCACTGTCAGAGGGTCAGTACTGAGGGAGTGCTGCACTGTCAGAGGGTCAGTACTGAGGGAGTGCTGCACTGTCAGAGGGTCAGTACTGAGGGAGTGCTGCACTGTCAGAGGGTCAGTACTGAGGGAGTGCTGCACTGTCGGAGGGTCAGTACTGAGGGAGTGCTGCACTGTCGGAGGATCAGTACTGAGGGAGTGCTGCACTGTCAGAGGGTCAGTACTGAGGGAGTGCTGCACTGTCGGAGGGTCAGTACTGAGGGAGTGCTGCACTGTCAGAGGGTCAGTACTGAGGGAGTGCTGCATTGTCAGAAGGTCAGTACTGAGAGACTGCTGCACTGTCAGAGGGTCAGTACTGAGGGAGTGCCGCACTGTTGGAGGGTCAGTACTGAGGGAGTGCTGCACTGTCGGAGATGTAGCCCAGGCGAGAGCAGTCAGTCACTGGAGGGAATGATTTCTGAGTGCGAGACTGAAGGTGAAAGTGCGAGTCTGAAAGAGAGAGAAAAGGATAGAGATTTAGGGAGAAGCAGAGGGATGTACAGGGAGAGAGAGGGGGAGACGGAGAGTGAGACTGAGAGGGACATTGAGACAGAGAAGTAGGGGACAATAGAGAGCAAAATTGGTGAGAGAAAAGCAGAAGACGCACACTGAAAAACCGAGTCATCGAGAGAGACAGAACAAGAGACAGAGGTGGGGAATGATGGAGGGAACAGCAGCGAAAGAGAGAGAGGGCCTGTTGGATCCAGAGTCCTTTGTTTTGATGGGGATAAGAGATCCAGAGTGCACGCTTTAGTCAGGGTGACTGAGTCAGTCCGGAGACAGAGGACATCCGGAGATTGTGGTTCGAATAACACCAGGCTGTTTATTTACAAGCTCAACTCCAAACTCTCTCTTCGCTCTTCAGTGTCTTACTCAAGACCCTCTAACAGTGCAGCCCGCACCACTCAGCTATTGGGTATTAAGATCATGTGATCTTACCTTGCAACGCTTGCCTTAAAGGTGTATTACATCTCAGGGTGAAAGAGATCGAGAGAGACAGGGAGAGAAGTTGAGAGAGTGAAAGCTGCAGAGAGAGAGAGAGAGAGAGAGGAACAGAAGAGAGAGTGAACAGGCACTGCATCTTCACCCTTAACCCTTCTATTAACATCCTGTTTTCTTCCAGGAACAAGATCCTGATATTTGGCCTGTTTGAGGAGACTGCTCTGGCTGCATTACTCTCATACTGTCCAGGGATGGATGTAGCACTCAGGATGTACCCTCTGAAGTAAGTGCCACACCTTCCACACTCAGAACTCTGCCCAGAAGGGCCTTTACATCAATAGGAGAATGCCTGAGGGATTAACGCTGGCCCTTTCACACCCACTGGGGGAGTGCCGCACTGTCAGAGGGTCAGTACTGAGGGAGTGCCGCACTGTCGGAGGGTCAGTACTGAGGGAGTGCCGCACTGTCGGAGGGTCAGTACTGAGGGAGTGCCGCACTGTCGGAGGGTCAGTACTGAGGGAGTGCTGCACTGTCAGAGGGTCAGTACTGAGGGAGTGCCGCACTGTGAAACTGAAATGGAGTCCGAGCTCTCCGGTGTATGTAGAAGAAGGCCGAATGGTGGAGGCTGGATGAGAGGCTGTATTCTCCCCCAGTTTCCAGGCCCACTTTTAATCCTCAAACACCATCATTACAAGGAGATTTGCTCTCATTAATTCCATTCGACTCCGTTGAAACTTGCAGTGGACAACGTGCTGCATGTTTACTACGTTATAAATGTGATCCCACTTCACTGGCAGCCTGGGGCTAGGGACATTGTGTGGATGTGGAGGGAGTTAGGTAAATGCCTGTTAGTGTCACTCCCTGCTCTAACTCTCTCCCTTTCACCCTCAGGCCAAACTGGTGGTTTTGTGCCTTTCCCTACAGCTTCCTGATCTTTGTCTATGACGAAATTCGCAAACTCATCCTTCGCAGGAACCCAGGAGGTAAGGACCAGTCAGCACTGACAATCCGAACCCGTACCCCAGTGAGAGTCAGTGTGTGTGTGTGGGACCCGTACCCCAGTGAGAGTCAGTGTGTGTGTGTGGGACCCGTACCCCAGTGAGAGTCAGTGTGTGTGCGTGTGGGACCCGTACCCCGGTGAGAGTCAGTGTGTGTGGGACCCGTACCCCAGTGAGAGTCAGTGTGTGTGGTACCTGTACCCCAGTGAGAGTCAGTGTGTGTGGGACCCGTACCCCAGTGAGAGTCAGTGTGTGTGGGACCCGTACCCCAGTGAGAGTCAGTGTGTGTGGGACCTGTACCCCGGTGAGAGTCAGTGTGTGTGTGACCCGTACCCCAGTGAGTGTCAGTGTGTGTGGAACCTGTACCCCAGTGAGAGTCAGTGTGTGTGGGACCCGTACCCCAGGGAGCGTCAGTGTGTGTGTGTGACCCGTACCCCAGTGAGAGTCAGTGTGTGTGTGACCTGTACCCCAGTGAGAGTCAGTGTGTGTGGGACCCGTACCCCAGTGAGAGTCAGTGTGTGTGGGACCCGTACCCCAGTGAGAGTCAGTGTGTGTGGGACCCGTACTCCAGTGAGAGTCAGTGTGTGTGGGACACGTACCCCAGTGAGAGTCAGTGTGTGTGGGACCCGTACTCCAGTGAGAGTCAGTGTGTGTGGGACCCGTACTCCAGTGAGAGTCAGTGTGTGTGGGACCCGTACCCCAGTGAGAATCAGTGTGTGTGTGGGACCCGTACCCAGTGAGAGTCAGTGAGTGTGGGACCCGTACTCCAGTGAGAGTCAGTGTGTGTGGGACCCGTACTCCAGTGAGAATCAGTGTGTGTGTGGGACCCGTACTCCAGTGAGAGTCAGTGTGTGTGGGACCCGTACTCCAGTGAGAGTCAGTGTGTGTGGGACCCGTACCCCAGTGAGAGTCGGTGTGTGTGGGACCCGTACCCCAGTGAGAGTCAGTGTGTGTGTGGGACCCGTACCCCAGTGAGAGTCAGTGTGTGTGGGACCCGTACCCCAGTGAGAGTCAGTGTGTGTGTGGGACCCGTACCCCAGTGAGAGTCAATGTGTGTGGGACCCGTACCCCAGTGAGAGTCAGTGTGTGTGGGACCCGTACCCCAGTGAGAGTCAGTGTTTGTGACTGGTACCCCAGTGAGAGTCAGCGTGTGTGGGACCCGTACCCAGGTGAGAGTCAGTGTGTGTGTGGGACCCGTACCCCAGTGAGAGTCAGTGTGTGTGGGACCCGTACTCCAGTGAGAGTCAGTGTGTGTGGGACCCGTACCCCAGTGAGAGTCAGTGTTTGTGACTGGTACCCCAGTGAGAGTCAGCGTGTGTGACTGGTACCCCAGTGAGAGTCAGTGTGTGTGGGACCCGTACCCCAGTGAGAGTCAGTGTGTGTGGGACCCGTACCCCAGTGAGAGTCAGTGTGTGTGGGACCCGTACCCCAGTGAGAGTCAGTGTGTGTGGGACCCGTACCCCAGTGAGAGTCAGAGTGTGTGTGGGACCCGTACGCCAGTGAGAGTCAGTGTGTTTGTGGGACCCGTACCCCAGTGAGAGTCAGTGTGTGTGGGACCCGTACCCCAGTGAGTGTCAGCGTGTGTGGGACCCATACCCCAGTGAGAGTCAATGTGTGTGGGACCTGTACCCCAGTGAGTGTCAGCGTGTGTGGGACCCGTACCCCAGTGAGAGTCAATGTGTGTGGGACCCGTACCCCAGTGAGTGTCAGCGTGTGTGGGACCCGTACCCCAGTGAGAGTCAGTGTGTGTGGGACCCGTACCCCAGTGAGAGTCAGTGTTTGTGACTGGTACCCCAGTGAGAGTCAGTGTGTGTGGGACCAGTACCCCAGTGAGAGTCAGTGTGTGTGCTACATGAATCCTATTGTTAATGTCTAACTCCCCCTCTCTGTTTGATCTGCTCCACCAGGTTGGGTCGAACGAGAAACCTACTACTGATTGTGTTATCACCTCAACATTGCCGCCACACTCAGTTCACGCCCTTTCACCTCCAACCTCCGACCCCGCCCGGCTTGTTAAAAGGAACGGGAGAACACATCGAGAGCAGCCTCCGGCTGGGAGGCACGCCCCAGAATCCCCAACCTCCCTCCCACCTCCCTCACTGAAAGCGGCCCCTCTCTGCCGCTCTCCCCTCTCCGCTGTGTGGAGGAGCCCTTCGCTCAGAGCTCCCCCTACTCGGGGGCTTTGGGGAACAGGGTCTCCAAAGGCCGCCGATCTCATCCACAGGGGGATTAAATCACTGGTTCCCACGGTGAGACCGGTGGGGGTGGGGGGGGGGTAGGGAGGGAGGGGCGAGGCCCAGTTTTTATTTACCCATTTCGAAGCCTGCCCTCCCCGTGTGGGAAGAGGGCGGCTCAGGATTTCCCGCGGTCTGTCTCCCCTCTCTCACCGACTCCACCATCAGTCTTTTTATTTTGTTATCATATTATCAAAGTTTGATTGGATAAATGAGCAGCAGAGAAAGCAAGGGGATGAGGGAGAGGCAGAGCGAGGAGGGGGGGAGCGAGGGAGGGAGAAAGCAAGGGGATGAGGGAGAGGCAGAGCGAGGAGAGGGGGAGCGAGGGAGGGAGAAAGCAAGGGGATGAGGGAGAGGCAGAGCGAGGGGGGGAGCGAGGGAGGGAGAAAGCAAGGGGATGAGGGAGAGGCAGAGCGAGGAGGGGGGGGAGCGAGGGAGGGAGAAAGCAAGGTGGGGGGGTGAAGAGTGATGCAGGGGGATGAGTGAGAGAGGGCACTGAGAGAGGGAGAGAGGGCGGAGAGGGAGAGTGAGAGAGGGCAGAGAGAGAGAGTGAGAGAGGGCAGAGAGAGAGAGAGAGAGGGGCAGAGAGAGAGAGAGGGCAGAGAGAGAGAGAGAGAGGGCAGAAAAGAGAGTGAGAGAGGGCAGAGAGAGAGAGTGAGAGAGGGCAGTGAGACAGAGCAGAGAGAGAGTGAGAGAGGGCAGAGAGAGAGTGAGAGAGGGCAGAGAGAGAGTGAGAGAGAGCAGAGAGAGAGAGTGAGAGAGGGCAGAGAGAGAGAGTGAGAGAGGGCAGAGAGAGAGAGTGAGAGAGGGCAGAGAGAGAGTAAGAGAGGGCAGAGAGAGCGTGAGAGAGGGCAGAGAGAGAGTAAGAGAGGGCAGAGAGAGAGTGAGAGAGGGCAGAGAGAGAGTGAGAGAGGGCAGAGAGAGAGAGTGAGAGAGGGCAGAGAGAGAGTGAGAGAGGGCAGTGAGTGCGTGCGAGAGGGCAGAGAGAGAGAGTGAGAGAGGGCAGAGAGAGAGTGAGAGAGGGCAGAGAGAGAGTGAGAGAGGGCAGAGAGAGAGTGAGAGAGGGCAGAGAGAGAGTGAGAGAGGGCAGAGAGAGAGTAAGAGAGGGCAGAGAGTGGGGGAGAGAGGGCAGAGAGAATGAGAAAGGGCAGAGAGAGAGTGAGAGAGGGCAGAGAGAGAGTGAGAGAGGGCAGAGAGAGAGTCAGAAAGGGCAGAGAGAGAGAGAGAGAGGGCAGAGAGAGAGTGAGAGAGGGCAGAGAGAGAGTCAGAAAGGGCAGAGAGAGAGAGAGAGAGAGCAGAGAGAGAGTGAGAAAGGGCAGAGAGAGAGAGAGAGAGAGAGCAGAGAGAGCGTGCGAGAGGGCAGAGAGAGAGTAAGAGAGGGCAGAGAGAGAGTAAGAGAGGGCAGAGAGAGAGTGAGGGCAGAGAAAGGGCAGAGAGGGGGGGGAGAGAGGGCAGAGAGAGGGGGAGAGAGGGCAGAGAGAGGGGGGAGAGAGGGCAGAGAGTGAGGGAGAGAGGGCAGAGAGAGTGGGAGAGAGGGCAGAGAGAGAGTGAGGGCAGAGAAAGGGCAGAGAGGGGGGGAGAGAGGGCAGAGAGAGGGGGAGAGAGGGCAGAGAGAGGGGGAGAGAGGGCAGAGAGAGAGAGTGAGAGAGGGCAGAGAGAGTGAGAAAGGGCAGAGAGAGAGTGAGAGAGGGCAGAGAGAGAGAGGGAGGGCAGAGAGAGAGTGAGAGAGGGCAGAGAGAGAGTGAGAGAGGGCAGAGAGAGAGTGAGAGAGGGCAGAGAGAGTGAGAGAGGGCAGAGAGAGCATGAGAGAGGGCAGAGAGAGAGTGAGAGAGGGCAGAGAGAGCATGAGAGAGGGCAGAGAGAGAGTGAGAGAGGGCAGAGAGAGAGAGAGAGGGCAGAGAGAGAGAGGGAGGGCAGAGAGAGAGTGAGAGAGGGCAGAGAGAGAGCATGAGAGAGGGCAGAGAGTGAGAGAGGACAGAGAGAGAGAGAGAGGGCAGAGAGAGAGTGAGAGGGCAGAGAGAGTGGGAGAGAGGGCAGAGAGAGTGTGAGAGAGGGCAGAGAGAGTGGGAGAGAGGGCAGAGAGAGAGTGAGAGAGGGCAGAGAGAGAGAGAGAGTGAGAGAGGGCAGAGAGAGAGAGAGGGCAGAGAGAGTGGGAGAGAGGGCAGGGAGAGAGTGAGAGAGGGCAGAGAGAGAGTGAGAGAGGGCAGAGAGAGAATGAGAGAGGGCAGAGAGAGAGAGTGAGAGAGGGCAGAGAGAGAGAGTGAGAGAGGGCAGAGAGAGAGAGTGAGAGAGGGCAGAGAGAGAGAGTGAGAGAGGGCAGAGAGAGAGAGTGAGAGAGGGCAGAGGGAGAGTGAGAGAGGGCAGGGAGAATGCAAGAGAGGGCAGAGAGAGAGTGAGAGAGGGCAGAGAGAAGAGCAGAGAGAGAGAGGGCAGAGTGAGAGAGGGCACAGAGAGAGAGTGAGAGAGGGCAGAGAGAGAGTGAGAGAGGGCACAGAGAGAGAGTGAGAGAGGGCACAGACAGAGAGTGAGAGAGGGCACAGAGAGAGAGTGAGAGATGGCAGAGAGAGAGAGGGCAGAGAGAGTGAGAGAGGGCACAGAGAGAGTGAGAGAGGGCACAGAGAGAGAGTGAGAGATGGCAGAGAGAGAGAGGGCAGAGAGAGTGAGAGAGGGCACAGAGAGAGAGTGAGAGAGGGCACAGAGAGAGAGTGAGAGATGGCAGAGAGAGAGAGGGCAGAGAGAATGAGAGAGGGCACAGAGAGAGAGTGAGAGAGGGCACAGAGAGAGAGTGAGAGAGGGCACAGAGAGAGAGTGAGAGAGGGCACAGAGAGAGAGTGAGAGATGGCAGAATGAGAGAGTGAGAGAGGGCAGAGAGAGTGAGAGAGGGCAGAGGGAGAGTGAGAGAGGGCAGGGAGAATGCAAGAGAGGGCAGAGAGAGAGTGAGAGAGGGCAGAGAGAGAGTGAGAGAGGGCAGAGAGAGAGAGAGAGAGAGGGCACAGAGAGAGAGAGAGAGGGCACAGAGAGAGAGAGTGAGAGAGGGCACAGAGAGAGAGTGAGAGATGGCAGAGAGAGAGTGAGAGGGGGGTGAATGAGAGCTGGGAAAGATGAGGGAGAGAGTGAGGGGTGGTGAATGAGAGACAGGAGAGAGCGAACGGAAGCAAAGGGTGGAGAGAAGGACAGAGGAGGAAAAAAAGGGGGAGAGTGAGAAAGGGCGAAAGTGAGTGAGGACTGAAGGAGGGTGGGAGAGAGAAGGAGAGAGAGAGAGGGGAAGAGGGTGGGAGAGAGGGAGTGAGGAGGGAGAGAGCGAGGGGGAGAGAGCGATGTGTAGTACAAGGGGGGGAGCACGCGAGGGGAAGGGAGATAGAAAGGGGAGAGAGTGTGAGGGGGAGAGCGAGTGGGGTGAGAGTGGGAGAGAGAGCCAGGGCTGAGCAAGGTGGGGAGATAGATGGGGGAGGGAGAGGGAAGGGAAGATAAGAGGGAGAGAGTGAGGGAGAGAGAAAGAGAGCAGAGAGAGGGAGGGAGAGAGATCCAGGAATATATAGTACACCGTTACCAACAATATGCAGATCCCACTCCCCCACAGTACATTCCCCCAAACTCCTCCCAGTAAGACCCAAGTCCCCTGGTGTTTGACACAGACTCGAGTGTCTCGTTGGCTGAGGCCACTCACTGGTTCATGTCTAGTCCCAGAGACAGCACACTGAATGTTCCCACCTCATTGCGGACCAGCCACTCCCTCAATCGCCTCTGAGCAATCACAGACAGAGCCAGTGGATCTAATCCATCCTGTCTCTCTGTTGGCTTTGATTCTGCTGACCACAACCTCCCCAGTACTGGGTCAATCACCTTCACAGGGTCCCTGTGCCCAGGGGTCAGAGGACCCGACCTCTGTGTGCGTGTGTGCGCAGAGTGTGGCTGTGCGAGTGAGAATTGGTGTCTGTGTGTATGTATATGATAGGGTGAGCGTGTGTGTGAGCCAGGGTGAGTGCGAGGGTGAGCATGTGTGAGCAAGGCTGAGTGTGTGGGTGAGTGTGTGAGTGAGTGAGGGTGAGCGTGTGTGAGCACGTGAGTGAGCGAGGGTGAGCTTGTGAGTGAGTGAGGGTGACCATGAGCAAGGGTGAGTGTGTATGTGACTGTGAGCGATTGTGTGACTGAGCGAGTGTGTGCGAGCGAGGGTGAGTGAACAAGTGTGCGAGAGTGAGTGAGCGAGTGTGTGCTAGCGAGCATGTGCGAGGGTGTGAGAGTGAGTGTGAGTGGGCGAGTGTGCGAGCGAGTGCGTGCGAGCGAGGGTGAGTGAACAAGTGTGCGAGAGTGAGTGAGCGAGTGTGTGCTAGCGAGCGTGTGAGTGAGCGAGTGTGTGACTGAGCGAGTGTGTGCGAGCGAGCGTGTGCGAGGGTGTGAGAGTGAGTGTGAGTGGGCGAGTGTGCGAGCGAGTGCGTGCGAGCGAGGGTGAGTGAACAAGTGTGCGAGAGTGAGTGAGCGAGTGTGTGCTAGCGAGCGTGTGAGTGAGCGAGTGTGAATGATGTTGGTGAACCACCCCCACCCCCAGTCTGCTCCAACAACGCCCCCCCCCCACCCCCGACAACCTCCAGCCACATTCAGTCACCGCCCCCCCACCCCAGCCCCCCTGGTCCATGTTGGAGCCCCCATACCTTCATTTGATCAGCCCGCATTCCCCCCAACCCCCAGCCCATGCTTCTCCCACCCCCGGCCCGCGTCTTGATCACCTTCAGCCTGCATTTGATCTGCCTCAGCCGACGATCAATCCGCTCCGGTCTGCGTTCAATCTGATCCGGTCTGTGTTCAATCCGCTCCGGTCTGCGTTCAATCTGCTCCGGTCTGCGTTCAATCCGCTCCGGTCTGCATTCAATCTGATCCGGTCTGCGTTCAATCCGCTCCGGTCTGTGTTCAATGTGATCCCGTCTGTGTTCAATCCACTCCGGTCTGCTTTCAATCTGACCTGGTCTGTGTTCAATCCGCTCCGGTCTGCGTTCAATCCACTCCGGTCTGCATTCAATCCGCTCCGGTCTGTGTTCAATCCACTCCGGTCTGCGTTCAATCTGACCCGGTCTGCGTGTTCAAACCCCTCTGGTCTGCATTCAATCCACTCCGGTCTGCGTGTTCAAACCCCTCTGGTCTGCATTCAATCCACTCCGGTCTGTGTTCAATCCGCTCCGGTCTGCGTTCAATCCACTCCGGTCTGCGTTCAATCCACTCCGGTCTGCGTTCAATCCACTCCGGTCTGCGTTCAATCCGTTCCGGTCTGCGTTCAATCCCACCCATTCCCCCCCCCACCCCCCGGTCTGCGTTCAATCCCCCGGTCTGTGTTCAATCCGCTCCGGTCTGCGTTCAATCCGCTCCGGTCTGCGTTCAATCCGCTCCAGTCTGCGTTCAATCCGCTCCGGTCTGCATTCAATCCGCTCCGGTCTGCGTTCAATCCCACCCCTCCCCCCCAGTCTGCGTTCAATCCCCCCGGTCTGCGTTCAATCCGCTCCGGTCTGCGTTCAATCCGCTCCAGTCCGCGTTCAATCTGCTACGGTCTGCGTTCAATCCCACCGCCCCCCCCACCCCGGTCTGCATTCAATCCCCCCGGTCTGCGTTCAATCCCCCCGGTCTGCGTTCAATCCGCTCCGGTCTGCGTTCAATCCCCTCCGGTCTGCATTCAATCCGCACCGGTCTGCGTTCAATCCGCTCCGGTCTATGTTCAATCCCCTACGGTCTGCGTTCAATCCGCTCCTGTCTGCATTCAATCCGCTCCGGTCTGCATTCAATCCCCTCTGGTCTGCGTTCAATCCGCTCCTGTCTGCGTTCAATCTGCTCCTGTCTGCGTTCAATCCACTCCGGTCTGCATTCAATCCCCTCTGGTCTGCGTTCAATCCGTTCCGGTCTGCATTCAATCCCCTCTGGTCTGCGTTCAATCCGTTCTGGTCTGCATTCAATCCCTTCCAGTCTGCGTTCAATCCCACCGGCCCACATTCAAGCCGAGGACAGTGTTTAAGCTTTGACCACCCCCCCACCCCCCCCCACATTTCCACGTTTGAAACCTTGGATGTGTTTATGACTCCCCACCCCCCCTCATTCCTCCCCCTCCCCCACTGACCCCCATTAACCTGGGGTCCCCCCGAGACCCACATCAACGAGCGCAGGCCCCGCATCAAGCAGCGGCTCCACACCCTCCGGCCAAGCTGATCGAACACGGGCCTTGCGAACACGGACACGGACCTTGGACCAACACGGCCTCGCATTCCTGCGGAGTGTGCAGATTCCAACAAATCCCCTCACTCGAGGGGGAGAGTCTGAGAGACGGGGGGGTGGGGGGTGAGTGAGTGAGTGAGATTCACAGGATCTGGAGGCTGCTTCCCCTCTTCTTCCACTGGCCCAACCTAGGAAAGGTCTCTCCATCCAACTCCAGAGTGAGAGAGAAGAGACAAAGATAGAGAGACAGAGAGAAGGAGGAATGGAGGGAGAGTGACAGAGAAAGGCAGGGAGGGAGAGAGAGAGATAAAGGCAGATAGACATAGGGAAAGCGAAATGAAGAAACAGGTGGAGAGGCAGAGGGAGCGAGAGAGATAGAGACATGGAGATAGAGGTGGAGAGACAGGGAGAGAAAGACGCAGAGAGAGATAGAGACAGATGGAGAGAGAGAAACAAATGGAGAGACAGACAGATGGAGACAGAAGGATAGAGAGATAGAGGGAAAGAGAGAGACAGATGGAGAGACAGAGACAGAGACAGATGGAGAGAGAGAGATAGAGACAGATGGAGAGAGAGAGATAGAGAGGAGAGAAAGACAGAGACAGGGGGAGAGAGAGATGGGGAACAGAGGATAAGAGAGATAGAGACATGGAGAGGGAGAGACAGAGAAAGATAGAGAGAGACAGATGGAGAGAGAGAGAGAGGGAGATGAAGAGAGACAGAGGGAGAGAAAGACAGAGGGAGAGAGAGAGACACAGAGGGAGAGGGAGAGAGACAGGGAGGGAGAGGTGCTCATGGAGGAAAGGTATTGAATTGAGAAGCTCGTTCCCTGAGTTGTTTGGGGTTCCTCTGCCCAGTTTTCAGCTGCTAAAACTCTTTGTTGTGTGTGTGTGTGTGTGTGTGTGTGTGTGTGTGCAATGTTGTAATGTCATCCTTCCCACTTGTGCTTGCACTGTCCAAAATTCCTGTCATCAAAACGGAAACCTCAGTGTAACCTTCGATAACAAAATAAAACGGACAATTTAATACAACCAAACTCTGCTTCTCACGCCTGCTTTTTATTCTCAGTCTGTGCGTCACTCCAAACCGAGGGTCAGTCTTTAACTCGGGTTCAAAATCAACCTCTCGAGTTACCTCCAGGATGCTTCCTCTCGTCGTTAAACTTCTGCTGAATATCTCAGTCACCATTGGAAACAAAGCACCCGACGTTGGGAAGGGGGTGGGGTGGGGGACAGGTCCCTGTCCTCAGCCTGTGCTGCCCTCAGAGAGTGACCGGGTGGGGAGGGATTGGGATGAGGAAGTCTCCAGCGGAATCGGAGCTGCTGATGGCTGCATGTTGGCCTTGGCTGCCATGGAGTGTTGGCTGGACAGACCCGGGAATGGAGAACCTGCCATAGTCAGTCTTTGAGCGTTCGGACCAGGATCTAAATGGGAGCAGGGCCGCTGGTAGGAGAGGAGAGGGCAGCGATCACAGGGCAGGTTCACAGTGCCTGCAGCCTGGATCCACATGGGATGTTCTTCAGAGTCAACTCTCGCTCTCTCTCACTATCCCTTCAGAGAGCGCGCCCTCTGAGCGACACCAACACCTCAAACCAGGACACGGAGCCTTCGCCAGCTCAGCACAGCGCAGCTCCTCGTCACTGAGTCAGCGGCATGTGGGAATGTGCTGACAACGTGGGACAGAGAAGCACAGGAGAAGGGAGAGGCCGACAGCCAGAGAGGGGGAGCGGCAAAGCAATCAGGGACACAGCATGGGGTTAGATACAGGGTAAAGTTCCCTCTACACTGTCCCCATCAAACACTCCCAGGACAGGTACAGCACGGGGTTAGATACAGAGTAAAGTTCCCTCTACACTGTCCCCATCAAACACTCCCAGGACAGGTACAGCACAGGGTTAGATACAGAGTAAAGTTCCCTCTACACTGTCCACATCAAACACTCCCAGGACAGGTACAGCACAGGGTTAGATACAGAGTAAATCTTCCTGTACACTGTCCCCATCAAACACTCTCAGGACAGGCACAACACGGGGTGAGATACAGAGTAAATCTCCCTCTACACTGACCCATCAAACACTCCCAAGACAGGTACAGCATGGGGTTAGATACAGAGTAAAGCTCCCTCTACACTGTCCCCATCAAACACTCCCAGGACAGGTACAGCACGGGGTTAGATACAGAGTAAAGCTCCCTCTACACTGTCCCCATCAAACACTCCCAGGACAGGTACAGCACAGGGTTAGATACAGAGTAAATCTTCCTGTACACGGTCCTCAACAAACACTCCCAGCACACGTACAGCACAGGGTTAAATACAGAGTAAATCTTCCTGTACACTGTCCCCATCAAACACTCCCAAGATAGGTACATCACGGGTTAGATACAGAGTAAATCTCCCTCTACACCGTCCCCATCAAACATTCCCAGGACAGGTACAGCATGGAGTTAGATACAGAGTAAATCTCCCTCTACATTATCCCCATCAAACACTCCCAGGACAGGTACAGCACAGGGGTTAGATATAGAGTAAAGCTCCCTCTATACTGTCCCCATCAAACACTCCCAGGACAGGTACAGCACAGGGTTAGATACAGAGTAAATCTTCCTGTACACTGTCCCCATCAAACACTCACAGGACAGGTACAGCACGGGGTTAGATACAGAGTAAAGCTCCCTCTCCACCGTCCCCATCAAACACTCCCAGGACAGGTATAGCATGGCGTTAGATACAGAGTAAATCTCCCTCTACACTGTCCCCATCAAACACTCCCAGGACAGGTACAGCACGGGGTTAGATACAGAGCAAAGCTCCTTCTACACTGCACCCATCAAACACTCCCAGGACAGGCACAGCACGGGGTTAAATACAGAGTAAAGATTCCTCTACGCTGTCCCCATCAAACACTCCCAGGACAGGTACAGCACGGGGGTAGCTACAGAGTAAATCTCACTCTACACTGTCCCCATCAAACACTCCCAGGACAGGTAAAGCATAGGGTTAGATACAGAGTTAATCTCCCTCTACACTGTCCTCATCAAACTTTCCCAGGACAGATACAGCACGGGGTTAGATACAGAGTAAATCCCGCTTAACCCTATGCCTATCATACACTCACAGTGCAGGTACAGCACGGGGTTAGATACAGAGTAAAGCTCCCTCTACACTGTCCCCATCAAACACTCCCAGGACAGGTACAGCACGGGGTTAGATACAGACTAAATCTCCCTTTCCACTATCCCTATCAAACCATCCCAGGACAGGTACAGCACAGGGATGGACACAGAATAAATCTCCCTCTACACTGTCCCCATCAAACACTCCCAGGACAGGTACAGCACGGGGTTAGATACAGAGAAAACCTCCCTCTACACTGTCCACATCAAACACTCCCAGGACAGGTACAGCACGGGGTTAGATACAGAGTAAAGCTCCCTCTACACTGTCCCCATCAAACACTCCCAGGACAGGTACAGCACGGGGGTACATACAGAGTAAATCTCAATCTACACTGTCCCCATCAAGCATTTCCAGGAAAGGTACAGCACAGGGTTCGATACAGAGTGAATCACCATCTACAATGTCCACATCAAACATTCCCAGGACAGGTACAGCACAGGGTTCGATACAGAGTGAATCTCCATCTACAATGTCCACATCAAACATTCCCAGGACAGGTACAGCACGGGGTTAGATATAGAATAAAGCTCCCTCTACACTGTCCCCATTAACCACTCTGAGGACAGGTACAGCACGGGGTTAGATACAGAGTAAAGCTCCTTCTACACAGTCTTCATCAAACATTCCCAGGACAAATACAGCACAGGGTTAGATATAGAGTAAATCTAGCTTAACACTATGCCTATCATACACTCACAGGGCAGGTATAGCGCAGGGTTACATACAGATTAGATATCCCTCTGTACTGCCGGATCAAACACTCCCAGGACCAGTACAGCACGGGGTTAGATACTGCGTAAATCTCCCTCTACACTGTCCCCATCAAACACTCCCAGGACCAGTACAGCACGGGGTTAGATACTGCGTAAATCTCCCTCTACACTGTCCCCATCAAACGCTCCCAGGACTGTTAACACATGTGTTTTAGATATAGAGTAAATCTCCTTCTACACTGTCTTCATCAAACACTCCCAGAACAAAAACAGCACAGGGTTAGAGACAGAGTAAAGCTCCTTCAACACGGTCCACATCAAACATTCCCAGGACAGGTACAGCATGGGGTTAGACAGAGTAAAGCTCCCGCTACACCGTCCACATCAAACTCTCCCAGGACAGGTACAGCATGGGGTTAGATACAGAGTAAAGCTCCCTCTACACTGTCCCCATCAAACACTCCCAGGACAGGTACAGCACGGGGTTAGATACAGAGTAAAGCTCCCTCTACACTGTCCCCATCAAACACTCCCAGGACAGGTACAGCATGGGGTTAGACAGAGTAAAGCTCCCGCTACACCGTCCACATCAAACTCTCCCAGGACAGGTACAGCATGGGGTTAGATACAGAGTTAATCTCCCTCTACACTGTCCTCATCAAACTTTCCCAGGACAGATACAGCACGGGGTTAGATACAGAGTAAATCCCGCTTAACCCTATGCCTATCATACACTCACAGGGCAGGTACAGCGCAGGGTTAGATACAGAGTAAAGCTCCCTCTACACTGTCCCCATCAAACACTCCCAGGACAGGTACAGCACGGGGTTAGATACAGAGTAAAGCTCCCTCTACACTGACCCATCAAACACTCCCAGGACAGGTACAGCATGGGGTTAGATACAGAGTAAATCTCCCTCTACACTGTCCCCATCAAACACTCGAAGGACAGGTACAGCACGACGTTAAATACAGAGAAAACCTCCCGCTACACTGTCCTCATCAAACACTCCCAGCACACGTACAGCACAGGGTCAAATACAGAGTAAATCTTCCTGTACACTGTCCCCATCAAACACTCCCAAGATAGGTACAGCACGGGTTAGATACAGAGTAAATCTCCCTCTACACCGTCCCCATCAAACATTCCCAGGACAGGTACAGCATGGAGTTAGATACAGAGTAAATCTCCCTCTACATTATCCCCATCAAACACTCCCAGGACAGGTACAGCACAGGGGTAAGATATAGAGTAAAGCTCCCTCTATACTGTCCCCATCAAACACTCCCAGGACAGGTACAGCACGGGGTTAGATACAGAGTAAAGCTCCCTCTCCACCGTCCCCATCAAACACTCCCAGGACAGGAATAGCATGGCGTTAGATACAGAGTAAATCTCCCTCTACACTGTCCCCATCAAACACTCCCAGGACAGGTACAGCACGGGGTTAGATACAGAGCAAAGCTCCTTCTACACTGCACCCATCAAACACTCCCAGGACAGGTACAGCACGGGGTTAGATACAGAGTAAATCTCACTCTACACTGTCCCCATCAAACACTCCCAGGACAGGTACAGCACAGGGTTAGATACAGAGTAAATCTCACTCTACACTGTCCCCATCAAACACTCCCAGGACAGGTACAGCACGGGGTTAGATACAGAGTAAAGCTCCCTCTACACTGTCCCCATCAAATACTCCCAGGACAGGTACAGCACGGGGGTAGATACAGAGTAAATCTCAACATACACTGTCCCCATCAAACACTCCCAGGACAGGTAAAGCATAGGGTTAGATACAGAGTTAATCTCCCTCTACACTGTCCTCATCAAACTTTCCCAGGACAGATACAGCACGGGGTTAGATACAGAGTAAAGCTCCCTCTACACTGTCCCCATCAAACACTCCCAGGGCAGGTACAGCACGGGGTTAGATACAGAGTAAAGCTCCATCTACACTGTCCCCATCAAACACTCCCAGGACAGGTACAGCACGGGGTTAGATACAGAGTAAAGCTCCCTCTACACTGTCCCCATCAAACACTCCCAGGACAGGTACAGCACGGGATTAGATACAGAGTAAAGCTCCCTCTACACTGTCCCCATCAAACACTCCCAGGACAGGTACAGCACGGGGTTAGATACAGAGTAAAGCTCCCTCTACACTGTCCCCATCAAACACTCCCAGGACAGGTACAGTACGGGGGTAGATACAGAGTAAATCTCCCTCTACACTGTCCCCATCAAGCATTTCCAGGAAAGGTACAGCACAGGGTTCGATACAGAGTGAATCTCCATCTACAATGTCCACATCAAACATTCCCAGGACAGGTACAGCACGGGGTTAGATGTAGAATAAATCTCCCTCTACAGTGTCCCCATTAGCCACTCCCAGGACAGGTACAGCAGGGGCTTAGATACAGAGTGAATCTCCCTCTACAATGTCCCCTTCAAACATTCCCAGGACAGGTACAGCACGGGGTTAGATACAGAGTAAAGCTCCCTCTACACTGTCCCCATCAAACACTCCCAGGACAGGTACAGCACGGGGTTAGATACAGAGTAAAGCTCCTCTACACTGTCCCCATCAAACACTCCCAGGACAGGTACAGCACGGGGTTAGATACAGAGTAAAGCTCCTTCTACACAGTCTTCATCAAACATTCCCAGGACAAATACAGCACAGGGTAAGATATAGAGTAAATCTAGCTTAACACTATGCCTATCATACACTCACAGGGCAGGTATAGCGCAGGGTTACATACAGATTAGATATCCCTCTGTACTGCCCGATCAAACACTCCCAGGACAGGTACAGCACGGGGTTAGATACTGCGTAAAACTCCCTCTACACTGTCCCCATCAAACACTCCCAGGACAGGTACAGCACGGGGTTAGATACTGCGTAAATCTCCCACTACACTGTCCCCATCAAACACTCCCAGGGCAGGTACAGCACGGGGTTAGATACTGCGTAAATCTCCCTCTACACTGTCCCCATCAAACACACCCAGGACTGTTAACACATGTGTTTTAGATATAGAGTAAATCTCCCTCTACACTGTCTTCATCAAACACTCCCAGAACAAAAAAAACACAGGGTTAGAGACAGAGTAAAGCTCCTTCAACACGGTCCACATCAAACATTCCCAGGACAGGTACAGCATGGGGTTAGACAGAGTAAATCTCCCTCTACACTGTCCCCATCAAACACTCCCAGGACAGGTACATCACGGGGGTAGATACAGAGTAAATCTCACTCTACACTGTCCCCATCAAACCCTCCCAGGACAGGTACAGCACGGGGTTAGATACAGAGTTAATCTCCCTCTACACTGTCCCCATCAAACACTCCCAGGACAGGTAAAGCATAGGGTTAGATACAGAGTTAATCTCCCTCTACACTGTCCTCATCAAACTTTCCCAGGACCGATACAGCACGGGGTTAGATACAGAGTAAATCCCGCTTAACCCTATGCCTATCATACACTGACAGGGCAGGTACAGCGCAGGGTTAGATACAGAGTAAAGCTCCCTCTACACTGTCCCCATCAAACACTCCCAGGACAGGTACAGCATGGGGTTAGATACAGAGTAAATCTCCCTTTCCACTGTCCCTATCAAACCCTCCCAGGACAGGTACAGCACAGGGATGGACACAGAATAAATCTCCCTCAACACTGTCCCCATCAAACACTCTAAGGACAGGTACAGCACGACGTTAAATACAGAGAAAACCTCCCTCCACACTGTCTCCATCAAACACTCCCAGGACAGGTACAGCACGGGGTTAGATACAGAGTAAATCTCCCTCTACACTGTCCCCATCAAACAGTCCCAGGACAGGAACAGCACGGGATTAGATACAGAGTAAATCTCCCTCTACACTGTCCCCATCAAGCATTCTCAGGACAGATACAGAACGGGGTTAGATGCAGATTAAATATCCCTCTACACTGTCCCCATCAAACACTCCAAGGACAGGTACAGCACGGCGTTAGATACAGAGCAAAGCTCCTTCTACACTGCACCCATCAAACACTCACAGGACAGGCACAGCACGGGGTTATATAGAGAGTAAAGATCCCTCTACACTGTCCTCATCAAACACTCCAGGGACAGGTACAGCACGGCGTTAGATACAGAGCAAAGCTCCTTCTACACTGCACCCATCAAACACTCACAGGACAGGCACAGCACGGGGTTATATACAGAGTAAAGATCCCTCTACACTGTCCCCATCAAACACTCCCAGGACAGGTACAGCTCGGGGTTAGATACAGAGTAAAGCTCCCTCTACACTGTCCCCATCAAACACTCCCAGGACAGGTACAGCACGGGGTTAGATACAGAGTAAAGCTCCCTCTACACTGTCCCCATCAAACACTCCCAGGACAGGTACAGCACGGGGTTAGATACAGAGTAAATCTCCCTCTACACTGTCCCCATCAAACACTCCCAGGACAGGTAAAGCATAGGGTTAGATATAGAGTTAATCTCCCTCTACACTGTCCTCATCAAACTTTCCCAGGACAGATACAGCACGGGATTAGATACAGAGTAAATCCCGCTTAACCCTATGCCTATCATACACTCACAGGGCAGGTACAGCACGGGGTTAGATACAGAGTAAAGCTCCCTCTACACTGTCCCCATGAAACACTCCCAGGACAGGTACATCACGGGGTAAGATACAGAGCAAAGCTCCCTCTACACTGTCCCCATCAAACACTCCGAGGACAGGTACAGCACGGGGTTAGAAACAGAGTAAAGCTCCCTCTACACCGTCCCCATCAAACACTCCCAGGACAGGTACAGCACGGGGTTAGATACAGAGTAAAGCTCCCTCTACACCGTCCCCATCAAACACTCCCAGGACAGGTACAGCACGGGGTTAGATACAGAGTAAAGCTCCCTCTACACCATCCCCATCAAACACTCCCAGGACAGGTACAGCACGGGGGTAGATACAGAGTAAATCTCACTCTACACTGTCCCCATCAAACCCTCCCAGGACAGGTAAAGCATAGGGTTAGATACAGAGTTAATCTCCCTCTACACTGTCCCCATCAAACACTCCCAGGACAGGTACAGCACGGGATTAGAAACAGAGTAAAGCTCCCTCTACACTGTCCCCATCAAACACTCCCAGGACAGGTGTAGCATGGCGTTAGATACAGAGTAACTCTCCCTCTACACTGTCCCCATCAAACACTCCCAGGACAGGTACAGCACGGGGTTAGATACAGAGTAAATCTCCCTCTACACTGTCCTCATCAAACTTTCCCAGGACAGATACAGCACGGGATTAGATACAGAGTAAATCCCGCTTAACCCTATGCCTATCATACCCTCACAGGGCAGGTACAGCACGGGGTTAGATACAGAGTAAAGCTCCCTCTACACCGTCCCCATCAAACACTGCCAGGACAGGTACAGCACGGGATTAGATACAGAGTAAAGCTCCCTCTACACTGTCCCCATCAAACACTCCCAGGACAGGTGTAGCATGGCGTTAGATACAGAGTAACTCTCCCTCTACACTGTCCACATCAAACACTCCCAGGACAGGTACAGCACGGGGTTAGATACAGAGTAAATCTCCCTCTACACTGTCCTCATCAAACTTTCCCAGGACAGATACAGCACGGGATTAGATACAGAGAAAATCCCGCTTAACCCTATGCCTATCATACACTCACAGGGCAGGTACAGCACGGGGTTAGATACAGAGTAAAGCTCCCTCTACACTGTCCCCATCAAACACTCCCAGGACAGGTACAGCACGGGGTTAGATACAGAGTAAAGCTCCCTCTACACTTAACCGTCAAACACTCACAGGGCAGGTACAGCACGGGGTTAGATACAGAGTAAAGCTCCCTCTACACTGACCCATCAAACACTCCCAGGACAGGTACAGCATGGGGTTAGATACAGACTAAATCTCCCTTTCCACTGTCCCTATCAAACCCTCCCAGGACAGGTACAGCACAGGGATGGACACAGAATAAATCTCCCTCAACACTGTCCCCATCAAACACTCTAAGGACAGGTACAGCACGACGTTAAATACAGAGAAAACCTCCCTCCACACTGTCTCCATCAAACACTCCCAGGACAGGTACAGCACGGGGTTAGATACAGAGTAAATCTCCCTCTACACTGTCCCCATCAAACAGTCCCAGGACAGGAACAGCACGGGATTAGATACAGAGTAAATCTCCCTCTACACTGTCCCCATCAAGCATTCTCAGGACAGATACAGAACGGGGTTAGATGCAGATTAAATATCCCTCTACACTGTCCCCATCAAACACTCCAAGGACAGGTACAGCACGGCGTTAGATACAGAGCAAAGCTCCTTCTACACTGCACCCATCAAACACTCACAGGACAGGCACAGCACGGGGTTATATAGAGAGTAAAGATCCCTCTACACTGTCCTCATCAAACACTCCAGGGACAGGTACAGCACGGCGTTAGATACAGAGCAAAGCTCCTTCTACACTGCACCCATCAAACACTCACAGGACAGGCACAGCACGGGGTTATATACAGAGTAAAGATCCCTCTACACTGTCCCCATCAAACACTCCCAGGACAGGTACAGCTCGGGGTTAGATACAGAGTAAAGCTCCCTCTACACTGACCCATCAAACACTCCCAGGACAGGTACAGCATGGGGTTAGATACAGACTAAATCTCCCTTTCCACTGTCCCTATCAAACCCTCCCAGGACAGGTACAGCACAGGGATGGACACAGAATAAATCTCCCTCAACACTGTCCCCATCAAACACTCTAAGGACAGGTACAGCACGACGTTAAATACAGAGAAAACCTCCCTCCACACTGTCTCCATCAAACACTCCCAGGACAGGTACAGCACGGGGTTAGATACAGAGTAAATCTCCCTCTACACTGTCCCCATCAAACAGTCCCAGGACAGGAACAGCACGGGATTAGATACAGAGTAAATCTCCCTCTACACTGTCCCCATCAAGCATTCTCAGGACAGATACAGAACGGGGTTAGATGCAGATTAAATATCCCTCTACACTGTCCCCATCAAACACTCCAAGGACAGGTACAGCACGGCGTTAGATACAGAGCAAAGCTCCTTCTACACTGCACCCATCAAACACTCACAGGACAGGCACAGCACGGGGTTATATACAGAGTAAAGATCCCTCTACACTGTCCCCATCAAACACTCCCAGGACAGGTACAGCTCGGGGTTAGATACAGAGTAAAGCTCCCTCTACACTGTCCCCATCAAACACTCCCAGGACAGGTACAGCACGGGGTTAGATACAGAGTAAAGCTCCCTCTACACTGTCCCCATCAAACACTCCCAGGACAGGTACAGCACGGGGTTAGATACAGAGTAAATCTCCCTCTACACTGTCCCCATCAAACACTCCCAGGACAGGTAAAGCATAGGGTTAGATATAGAGTTAATCTCCCTCTACACTGTCCTCATCAAACTTTCCCAGGACAGATACAGCACGGGATTAGATACAGAGTAAATCCCGCTTAACCCTATGCCTATCATACACTCACAGGGCAGGTACAGCACGGGGTTAGATACAGAGTAAAGCTCCCTCTACACTGTCCCCATGAAACACTCCCAGGACAGGTACATCACGGGGTAAGATACAGAGCAAAGCTCCCTCTACACTGTCCCCATCAAACACTCCGAGGACAGGTACAGCACGGGGTTAGAAACAGAGTAAAGCTCCCTCTACACCGTCCCCATCAAACACTCCCAGGACAGGTACAGCACGGGGTTAGATACAGAGTAAAGCTCCCTCTACACCGTCCCCATCAAACACTCCCAGGACAGGTACAGCACGGGGTTAGATACAGAGTAAAGCTCCCTCTACACCATCCCCATCAAACACTCCCAGGACAGGTACAGCACGGGGGTAGATACAGAGTAAATCTCACTCTACACTGTCCCCATCAAACCCTCCCAGGACAGGTAAAGCATAGGGTTAGATACAGAGTTAATCTCCCTCTACACTGTCCCCATCAAACACTCCCAGGACAGGTACAGCACGGGATTAGAAACAGAGTAAAGCTCCCTCTACACTGTCCCCATCAAACACTCCCAGGACAGGTGTAGCATGGCGTTAGATACAGAGTAACTCTCCCTCTACACTGTCCCCATCAAACACTCCCAGGACAGGTACAGCACGGGGTTAGATACAGAGTAAATCTCCCTCTACACTGTCCTCATCAAACTTTCCCAGGACAGATACAGCACGGGATTAGATACAGAGTAAATCCCGCTTAACCCTATGCCTATCATACCCTCACAGGGCAGGTACAGCACGGGGTTAGATACAGAGTAAAGCTCCCTCTACACCGTCCCCATCAAACACTGCCAGGACAGGTACAGCACGGGATTAGATACAGAGTAAAGCTCCCTCTACACTGTCCCCATCAAACACTCCCAGGACAGGTGTAGCATGGCGTTAGATACAGAGTAACTCTCCCTCTACACTGTCCACATCAAACACTCCCAGGACAGGTACAGCACGGGGTTAGATACAGAGTAAATCTCCCTCTACACTGTCCTCATCAAACTTTCCCAGGACAGATACAGCACGGGATTAGATACAGAGAAAATCCCGCTTAACCCTATGCCTATCATACACTCACAGGGCAGGTACAGCACGGGGTTAGATACAGAGTAAAGCTCCCTCTACACTGTCCCCATCAAACACTCCCAGGACAGGTACAGCACGGGGTTAGATACAGAGTAAAGCTCCCTCTACACTTAACCGTCAAACACTCACAGGGCAGGTACAGCACGGGGTTAGATACAGAGTAAAGCTCCCTCTACACTGACCCATCAAACACTCCCAGGACAGGTACAGCATGGGGTTAGATACAGACTAAATCTCCCTTTCCACTGTCCCTATCAAACCCTCCCAGGACAGGTACAGCACAGGGATGGACACAGAATAAATCTCCCTCAACACTGTCCCCATCAAACACTCTAAGGACAGGTACAGCACGACGTTAAATACAGAGAAAACCTCCCTCCACACTGTCTCCATCAAACACTCCCAGGACAGGTACAGCACGGGGTTAGATACAGAGTAAATCTCCCTCTACACTGTCCCCATCAAACAGTCCCAGGACAGGAACAGCACGGGATTAGATACAGAGTAAATCTCCCTCTACACTGTCCCCATCAAGCATTCTCAGGACAGATACAGAACGGGGTTAGATGCAGATTAAATATCCCTCTACACTGTCCCCATCAAACACTCCAAGGACAGGTACAGCACGGCGTTAGATACAGAGCAAAGCTCCTTCTACACTGCACCCATCAAACACTCACAGGACAGGCACAGCACGGGGTTATATAGAGAGTAAAGATCCCTCTACACTGTCCTCATCAAACACTCCAGGGACAGGTACAGCACGGCGTTAGATACAGAGCAAAGCTCCTTCTACACTGCACCCATCAAACACTCACAGGACAGGCACAGCACGGGGTTATATACAGAGTAAAGATCCCTCTACACTGTCCCCATCAAACACTCCCAGGACAGGTACAGCTCGGGGTTAGATACAGAGTAAAGCTCCCTCTACACTGACCCATCAAACACTCCCAGGACAGGTACAGCATGGGGTTAGATACAGACTAAATCTCCCTTTCCACTGTCCCTATCAAACCCTCCCAGGACAGGTACAGCACAGGGATGGACACAGAATAAATCTCCCTCAACACTGTCCCCATCAAACACTCTAAGGACAGGTACAGCACGACGTTAAATACAGAGAAAACCTCCCTCCACACTGTCTCCATCAAACACTCCCAGGACAGGTACAGCACGGGGTTAGATACAGAGTAAATCTCCCTCTACACTGTCCCCATCAAACAGTCCCAGGACAGGAACAGCACGGGATTAGATACAGAGTAAATCTCCCTCTACACTGTCCCCATCAAGCATTCTCAGGACAGATACAGAACGGGGTTAGATGCAGATTAAATATCCCTCTACACTGTCCCCATCAAACACTCCAAGGACAGGTACAGCACGGCGTTAGATACAGAGCAAAGCTCCTTCTACACTGCACCCATCAAACACTCACAGGACAGGCACAGCACGGGGTTATATAGAGAGTAAAGATCCCTCTACACTGTCCTCATCAAACACTCCAGGGACAGGTACAGCACGGCGTTAGATACAGAGCAAAGCTCCTTCTACACTGCACCCATCAAACACTCACAGGACAGGCACAGCACGGGGTTATATACAGAGTAAAGATCCCTCTACACTGTCCCCATCAAACACTCCCAGGACAGGTACAGCTCGGGGTTAGATACAGAGTAAAGCTCCCTCTACACTGTCCCCATCAAACACTCCCAGGACAGGTACAGCACGGGGTTAGATACAGAGTAAAGCTCCCTCTACACTGTCCCCATCAAACACTCCCAGGACAGGTACAGCACGGGGTTAGATACAGAGTAAATCTCCCTCTACACTGTCCCCATCAAACACTCCCAGGACAGGTAAAGCATAGGGTTAGATATAGAGTTAATCTCCCTCTACACTGTCCTCATCAAACTTTCCCAGGACAGATACAGCACGGGATTAGATACAGAGTAAATCCCGCTTAACCCTATGCCTATCATACACTCACAGGGCAGGTACAGCACGGGGTTAGATACAGAGTAAAGCTCCCTCTACACTGTCCCCATGAAACACTCCCAGGACAGGTACATCACGGGGTAAGATACAGAGCAAAGCTCCCTCTACACTGTCCCCATCAAACACTCCGAGGACAGGTACAGCACGGGGTTAGAAACAGAGTAAAGCTCCCTCTACACCGTCCCCATCAAACACTCCCAGGACAGGTACAGCACGGGGTTAGATACAGAGTAAAGCTCCCTCTACACCGTCCCCATCAAACACTCCCAGGACAGGTACAGCACGGGGTTAGATACAGAGTAAAGCTCCCTCTACACCATCCCCATCAAACACTCCCAGGACAGGTACAGCACGGGGGTAGATACAGAGTAAATCTCACTCTACACTGTCCCCATCAAACCCTCCCAGGACAGGTAAAGCATAGGGTTAGATACAGAGTTAATCTCCCTCTACACTGTCCCCATCAAACACTCCCAGGACAGGTACAGCACAGGATTAGAAACAGAGTAAAGCTCCCTCTACACTGTCCCCATCAAACACTCCCAGGACAGGTGTAGCATGGCGTTAGATACAGAGTAACTCTCCCTCTACACTGTCCCCATCAAACACTCCCAGGACAGGTACAGCACGGGGTTAGATACAGAGTAAATCTCCCTCTACACTGTCCTCATCAAACTTTCCCAGGACAGATACAGCACGGGATTAGATACAGAGTAAATCCCGCTTAACCCTATGCCTATCATACCCTCACAGGGCAGGTACAGCACGGGGTTAGATACAGAGTAAAGCTCCCTCTACACCGTCCCCATCAAACACTGCCAGGACAGGTACAGCACGGGATTAGATACAGAGTAAAGCTCCCTCTACACTGTCCCCATCAAACACTCCCAGGACAGGTGTAGCATGGCGTTAGATACAGAGTAACTCTCCCTCTACACTGTCCACATCAAACACTCCCAGGACAGGTACAGCACGGGGTTAGATACAGAGTAAATCTCCCTCTACACTGTCCTCATCAAACTTTCCCAGGACAGATACAGCACGGGATTAGATACAGAGAAAATCCCGCTTAACCCTATGCCTATCATACACTCACAGGGCAGGTACAGCACGGGGTTAGATACAGAGTAAAGCTCCCTCTACACTGTCCCCATCAAACACTCCCAGGACAGGTACAGCACGGGGTTAGATACAGAGTAAAGCTCCCTCTACACTTAACCGTCAAACACACCCAGGACAGTTACAGCACGGGGTTAGATACAGCGTAAAGCTCCCTCAACACCGACCCCATCAAACACTCCCAGGACAGGTAAAGCATAGGGTTAGATACAGAGTTAATCTCCCTCTACACTGTCCTCATCAAACTTTCCCAGGACAGATACAGCACGGGGTTAGATACAGAGTAAATCCCGCTTAACCCTATGCGTATCATACACTCACAGGGCATGTACAGCACGGGGTTAGATACAGAGTAAATCTCCCTTTCCACTGTCCCTATCAAACCATCCCAGGACAGGTACAGCACAGGGATGGACACAGAATAAATCTCCCTCTACACTGTCCCCATCAAACACTCCCAGGACAGGTACAGCATGGGGTTAGATACAGACTAAATCTCCCTTTCCACTGTCCCCTATCAAACCATCCCAGGACAGGTACAGCACAGGGATGGACACAGAATAAATCTCCCTCAACACTGTCCCCATCAAACTCTCTAAGGACAGGTACAGCACAATGTTAAATACAGAGAAAACCTCCCTCTACACTGTCTCCATCAAACACTCCCAGGACAGGTACAGCATGGGTTAGAAACTGCATAAAGCTCCCTCAACACTGACCCCATCAAACATTCCCAGGACAGGTACAGCACGGGGGTACATACAGAGTAAATCTCAATCTACACTGTCCCCATCAAGCATTTCCAGGAAAGGTACAGCACAGGGTTCGATACAGAGTGAATCTCCATCTACAATGTCCACATCAAACATTCCCAGGACAGGTACAGCACGGGGTTAGATATAGAATAAATCACCCTCTACAGTGTCCCCATTAGCCACTCCCAGGACAGGTACAGCAGGGGCTTAGATACAGAGTGAATCTCCCTCTACAATGTCCCCTTCAAACATTCCCAGGACAGGTACAGCATGGGGTTAGATATAGAATAAAGCTCCCTCTACACTGTCCCCATTAACCACTCTGAGGACAGGTACAGCACGGGGTTAGATACAGAGTAAAGCTCCCTCTACACCATCCCCATCAAACACTCCCAGGACAGGCACAGCAAGGCGTTAGATACAGAGTAAAGCTCCCTCTACACTGTCCCCATCAAACACTCCCAGGACAGGTATAGCATGGCATTAGATAAAGAGTAAATCTCCCTCTACACTGTCCCCATCAAACACTCCCAGGACAGGTACAGCACGGGGTTAGATACAGAGTAAATCTCCCTCTACACTGTCCCCATCAAACACTCTCAGGACCGGTGCAACAAGGGGTGAGATACAGAGTAAAGCTCCCTCCACACCGTCCTCATCAAACACTCCCAGGACAGGAACAGCACGGCTTTAGATACAGAGTAAATCTCCCTCTACACTGTCCCCATCAAGCATTCTCAGGACAGATACAGAACGGGGTTAGATGCAGATTAAATATCCCTCTACACTGTCCCCATCAAACACTCCAGGGACAGGTACAGCACGGCGTTAGATACAGAGCAAAGCTCCTTCTACACTGCACCCATCAAACACTCACAGGACAGGCACAGCACGGGGATATATAGAGAGTAAAGATCCCTCTACACTGTCCCCATCAAACACTCCCAGGAGAGGTACAGCACGGGGTTAGATACAGAGTTAATCTCCCTCTACACTGTCCTCATCAAACTTTCCCAGGACAGATACAGCACGGGATTAGATACAGAGTAAATCCCGCTTAACCCTATGCCTATCATACACTCACAGGGCAGGTAGAGCACGGGGTTAGATACAGAGTAAAGCTCCCTCTACACTGTCCCCATGAAACACTCCCAGGACAGGTACATCACGGGGTAAGATACAGAGCAAAGCTCCCTCTACACTGTCCCCATCAAACACTCCGAGGACAGGTACAGCACGGGGTTAGACACAGAGTAAAGCTCCCTCTACACCGTCCCCATCAAACACTCCCAGGACAGGTACAGCACAGGGTTAGATACAGAGTAAAGCTCCCTCTAAACCATCCCCATCAAACACTCCCAGGACAGGCACAGCACAGCGTTAGATACAGAGTAAAGCTCCCTCTACACTGTCCCCATCAAACACTCCCAGGACAGGTACAGCATGGGGTTAAATACAGAGTAAATCTTCCTCTACACTGTCCCCATCAAACACTCCCAGGACAGCTACAGCACGGGGTTAGATACAGAGTAAATCTCCCTCTACACCATCCCCATCAAACACTCCCAGGAAAGGTCGAGCACGGGGTTAGATACAGAGTAAAGCTCCCTCTAAACTGTCCCCATCAAACACTCCCAGGACAGGTACAGCACGGGGTTAGATGCAGAGTAAAGATCCATCTACACAGTCCTCATCAAACACTCCGAGGACAGGTACAGCACGGGGTTAGATACAGAGTAAAGCTCCCTCTACACTGTCCTCGTCAAACACTCCCAGGACAGGTACAGCATGGGGTTAAATACAGAGTAAAGCTCCCTCTACACTGTCCCCATTAAACACTCCCAGTACAGGTACAGCACAGGGTTAGATACAGAGTAAATCTTCCTGTACACTGTACCCATCAAACACCCCCTGCACAGGTACAGCACAGGTTTAAATACAGAGTAAATCTTCCTGTACACTGTCCCCATCAAACACTCCCAAGATAAGTACATCACGGGGTTAGATACAGAGTAAATCTCCCTCTACTCCGTACCCATCAAACATTCCCAGGACAGGTACAGCACAGGGGTTAGATACAGAGTAAAGCTCCCTCTATACTGTCCCCATCTAACACTCCCAGGACAGGTACAGCACAGGGTTAGATACAGAGCAAATCTTCCTGTACACTGTCCCCATCAAACACTCCCAGGATAGGTACAGTACGGAGTTAGATACAGAGTAAATCTCCCTCTACACCGTCCCCATCAAACATTCCCAGGACAGGTACAGCACGGCATTAGAAACAGAGTAAATCTCCATCTACACTGTCCCATCAAACACTCCCAGGACAGGTACAGCACGGGGTTAGATACAGAGTAAATCTCCCTCTACACTGTCCCCATCAAACACTCCCAGGACAGGTATAGCATGGCGTTAGATACAGAGTAAATCTCCCTCTACACTGTCCCCATCAAACACTCCCAGGAAAGGTAGAGCACGGGGTTAGATAAAGAGTAAAGCTCCCTGAACACTGTCCCCATCAAACACTCCCAGGACAGGTACAGCACGGGGTTAGATACAGAGTAAATCTCCCTCTACACTGTCCCCATCAAACACTCCCAGGACAGGTACAGCACGGGGTTAGATACAGAGTAAAGCTCCCTCTACACTGTTCCCATCAAACACTCCCAGGACAGGTACAGCACGGGGTTAGATACAGAGTGAATCTCCCTCTACACTGTCCACATCAAACACTCTCAGGACAGGTGCAACACGGGGTGAGATTCAGAGTAAAGCTCCCTCTACACCGACCTCATCAAACACTCCCAGGACAGGAACAGCACGGGGTTAGATACAGAGTAAATCTCCCTCTACACTGTCCCCATCAAGCATTCTCAGGACAGATACAGAACGGAGTTAGATGCAGATTAAATATCCCTCTACACTGTCTCCATCAAACACTCCCAGGACAGGTACAGCACAGGGTTAGATACAGAGCAAAGCTCCCTCTACACTGCACCCATCAACACTCACAGGACAGGCACAGCACGGGGATATGTACAGAGTAAAGCTCCCTCTCCACTGTCCCCATCAAACATTCTCAGGACAGGTACAGCACAGGGTTAGATACAGAGTAAATCTCCCTCTACACTGTCCCCATCAAACACTCCCAGGAGAGGTAAAGCATAGGGTTAGATATAGAGTTAATCTCCCACTACACTGTCCTCATCAAACTTTCCCAGGGACAGATACATCACGGGATTAGATACAGAATAAATCCCGCTTAACCCTATGCTTATCATACACTCCCAGGACAGGTACAGCATGGGGTTAGATACAGAGTAAATCTCCCTCTACACTGTCCCCATCAAACACTCCCAGGACAGGTACGGCACGAGGTTAGATACAGAGTAAATCTCCCTCTACACTGTCCCCATCAAACACTCCCAGGACAGGTACAGCACGGGGTTAGATGCAGAGTAAACTTCCATCTACACTGTCCCCGTCAAACACTCCGAGGACAGGTACAGCACGGGGTTAAATACAGAGTAAAGCTCCCTCTACACTGTCCTCGTCAAACGCTCCCAGGACAGGTACAGCACGGGGTTAAATACAGAGTAAAGCTCACTCTACGCTGTCCCCATCAAACACTCCCAGGACAGGTGTAGCATGGCGTTAGATACAGAGTAACTCTCCCTCTACACTGTCCGCATCAAACACTCCCAGGACAGGTACAGCACGGGGTTAGATACAGAGTAAATCTCCCTCTACACTGTGCTCATCAAACTTTCCCAGGACAGATACAGCACGGGATTAGATACAGAGTAAATCCCGCTTAACCCTATGCCTATCATACACTCACTGGGCAGGTACAGCACGGGGTTAGATACAGAGTAAAGCTCCCTCTACACTGTCCCCATCAAACACTCCCAGGACAGGTACATCACGGGGTTAGATACAGAGTAAAGCTCCCTCTACACTGTCCCCATCAAACACTCCGAGGACAGGTACAGCACGGGGTTAGACACAGAGTAAAGCACCCTCTACACCGTCCCCATCAAACACTCCCAGGAGAGGTACAGCACGGGGTTAGATGCAGAGTAAAGCTCCCTCTACACCATCCCCATCAAACACTCCCAGGACAGGCACAGCACGGCGTTAGATACAGAGTAAAGCTCTCTCTACACTATCCCCATCAAACACTCCCAGGACAGGTACAGCACGGGGTTAGATGCAGAGTAAAGATCCATCTACACAGTCCTCATCAAACACTCCGAGGACAGGTACAGCATGGGGTTAGATACAGAGTAAAGCTCTCTCTACACTGTCCTCGTCAAACACTCCCAGGACAGGTACAGCATGGGGTTAAATACAGAGTAAAGCTCCCTCTACACTGTCCCCATTAAACACTCCCAGTACAGGTACAGCACAGGGTTAGATACAGAGTAAATCTTCCTGTACACTGTACCCATCAAACACCCCCTGCACAGGTACAGCACAGGTTTAAATACAGAGTAAATCTTCCTGTACACTGTCCCCATCAAACACTCCCAAGATAAGTACATCACGGGGTTAGATACAGAGTAAATCTCCCTCTACTCCGTACCCATCTAACATTCCCAGGACAGGTACAGCACAGGGGTTAGATACAGAGTAAAGCTCCCTCTATACTGTCCCCATCTAACACTCCCAGGACAGGTACAGCACAGGGTTAGATACAGGGCAAATCTTCCTGTACACTCTCCCCATCAAACACTCCCAGGATAGGTACAGTACGGAGTTAGATACAGAGTAAATCTCCCTCTACACCGTCCCCATCAAACATTCCCAGGACAGGTACAGCACTGCATTAGAAACAGAGTAAATCTCCGTCTACAGTGTCCCATCAAACACTCCCAGGACAGGTACAGCACGGGGTTAGATACAGAGTAAATCTCCCTCTACACCGTCCCCATCAAACACTCCCAGGACAGGTATAGCATGGCGTTAGATACAGAGTAAATCTCCCTCTACACTGTCCCCATCAAACACTCCCAGGAAAGGTAGAGCACGGGGTTAGATAAAGAGTAAATCTCCCTCTACACTGTCCCCATCAAACACTCCCAGGACAGGTACAGCACGGGGTTAGATACAGAGTAAATCTCCCTCTACACTGTCCCCATCAAACACTCCCAGGACAGGTACAGCACGGGGTTAGATACAGAGTAAAGCTCCCTGAACACTGTCCCCATCAAACACTCCCAGGATAGGTACAGCACGGGGTTAGATACAGAGTAAATCTCCCTCTACACTGTCCACATCAAACACTCTCAGGACAGGTGCAACACGGGGTGAGATACAGAGTAAAGCTCCCTCTACACCGACCTCATCAAACACTCCCAGGACAGGAACAGCACGGGGTTAGATACAGAGTAAATCTCCCTCTACACTGTCCCCATCAAGCATTCTCAGGACAGATACAGAACGGGGTTAGATGCAGATTAAATATCCCTCTACACTGTCTCCATCAAACACTCCCAGGACAGGTACAGCACGGGGGTAGATACAGAGTAAATCTCACTCTACACTGTCCCCATCAAACACTCCCAGGAGAGGTAAAGCATAGGGTTAGATATAGAGTTAATCTCCCTCTACACTGTCCTCATCAAACTTTCCCAGGACAGATACATCACGGGATTAGATACAGAATAAATCCCGCTTAACCCTATGCTTATCATACACTGACAGGGCAGGTACAGCACGGGGTTAGATACAGAGTAAAGCTCCCTCTACACTGTCCCCATCAAACAATCCCAGGACAGGAACATCACGGGGTTAGATACAGAGTAAAGCTCCCTCTACACTGTCCCCATCAAACACTCCCAGGACAGGTACGGCACGAGGTTAGATACAGAGTAAATCTCCCTCTACACTGTCCCCATCAAACACTCCCAGGACAGGTACAGCACGGGGTTAGATGCAGAGTAAACTTCCATCTACACTGTCCCCATCAAACACTCCGAGGACAGGTACAGCACGGGGTTAGATACAGAGTAAAGCTCCCTCTACACTGTCCTCGTCAAACACTCCCAGGACAGGTACAGCATGGGGTGTGATACAGAGTAAAGCTCCCTCTACACTGTCCCCATTAAACACTCCGAGGACAGGTACAGCACAGGGTTAGATACAGAGTAAATCTTCCTGTACACTGTACCCATCAAACACTCCCAAGATAAGTACATCACGGGGTTAGATACAGAGTAAATCACCCTCTACACCGTCCCCATCAAACATTCCCAGGACAGGTACAGCATGGCATTAGAAACAGAGTAAATCTCCATCTACACTGTCCCATCAAACACTCCCAGGACAGGTACAGCATGGGGTTAGATACAGAGTAAATCTCCCTCTACACCATCCCCATCAAACACTCCCAGGAAAGGTAGAGCATGGGGTTAGATACAGAGTAAAGCTCACTCTACACTGTCCCCATCAAACACTCCCAGGACAGGTACAGCACGGGGTTAGATACAGAGTAAATCTCCCTCTACACTGTCCCCATCAAACACTCCCAGGACAGGTACAGCACGGGGTTAGATACAGAGTAAATCTCCCTCTACACTGTCCCCATCAAACACTCCCAGGAAAGGTAGAGCACGGGGTTAGATAAAGAGTAAAGCTCCCTCAACACTGTCCCCATCAAACACTCCCAGGACAGGAACAGAACGGGGTTAGATACAGAGTAAATCTCCCTCTACACTGTCCCCATCAAGCATTCTCAGGACAGATACAGAACGGGGTTAGATGCAGATTAAATATCCCTCTACACTGTCCCCTTCAAACAGTCCCAGGACAGGCACAGCACGGGGTTAGATACAGAGCAAAGCTCCTTCTACACTGCACCCATCAAACACTCACAGGACAGGCACAGCACGTGGTTAGATACAGAGTAAATCTCCCTCTACACTGTCCCCATCAAACACTCCAGGGACAGGTACAGCACGGGGTTAGATACAGAGTAAAGCTCCCTCTACACTGTCCCCATCAAACACTCCAGGGACAGGTACAGCACGGGGTTAGATACAGAGTAAAGCTCACTCTATACTGTCCCCATCTAACACTCACAGGACAGGTACAGCCCAGGGTTATATACAGAGTAAAGATCCCTCTACGCTGTCCCCATCAAACACTCCCAGGACAGGTACAGCACGGGGGTAGATACAGAGTAAATCTCCCTCTACACTGTCCCCATCAAACACTCCCAGGACAGGTACAGCACGGGGTAAGATACAGAGTAAATCTCACTCTACACTGTCCCCATCAAACACTCCCAGGACAGGTAAAGCATAGGGTTAGTTATAGAGTTAATCTCCCTCTACACTGTCCTCATCAAACTTTCCCAGGACAGATACAGCACGGGATTAGATACAGAGTAAATCCCGCTTAACCCAATGCCTATCATACACTCACAGGGCAGGTACAGCACGGGGTTAGATACAGAGTAAAGCTCCCTCTGCACTGTCCCCATCAAACACTCCCAGGACAGGTACATCACGAGGTTAGATACAGAGTAAAGCTCCCTCTTCACTGCCCCCATCAAACACTCCGAGGACAGGTACAGGACGGGGTTAGATACAGAGTAAAGCTCCCTCTGCACTGTCCCCATCAAACACTCCCAGGACAGGTACATCACGAGGTTAGATACAGAGTAAAGCTCCCTCTTCACTGCCCCCATCAAACACTCCGAGGACAGGTACACCACGGGGTTAGACACAGAGTAAAGCTCCCTCTACACCGTCCCCATCAAACACTCCCAGGACAGGTACAGCACGGGGTTAGATACAGAGTAAAGCTCCCTCTACACCATCCCCATCAAACAGTCCCAAAACAGGCACAGCACAGCGTTAGATACAGAGTAAAGCTCCCTCTACACTGTCCCCATGAAACACTCCCAGGACAGGTACGGCACGAGGTTAGATACAGAGTAAATCTCCCTCTACACTGTCCCCATCAAAGACTCCCAGGACAGGTACAGCACGGGGTTAGATGCAGAGTAAGCTCCATATACACTGTCCCCATCTAACACTCCGAGGACAGGTACACCACGGGGTTAGATACAGAGTAAAGCTCCCTCTACACTGTCCTCGTCAAACACTCCCAGGACAGGTACAGCATGGGGTTAAATACAGAGTAAAGCTCCCTCTACACTGTCCCCATCAAACACTCCCAGGACAGGTATAGCATGGCGTTAGATACAGAGTAAATCTCCCTCTACACTGTCCCCATCAAACAGTCCCAGGAAAGGTAGAGCACGGGGTTAGATAAAGAGTAAAGCTCCCTGAACACTGTCCCCATCAAACACTCCCAGGATAGGTACAGCACGGGGTTAGATACAGAGTAAATCTCCCTCTACACTGTCCCCATCAAACACTCCCAGGACAGGTACAGCACGGGGTTAGATACAGAGTAAATCTCCCTCTACACTGTCCCCATCAAACACTCCCAGGACAGGTACAGCACGGGGTTAGATACAGAGTAAAGCTCCCTCTACACTGTCCCCATCAAGCATTCTCAGGACAGATACAGAACGGAGTTAGATGCAGATTAAATATCCCTCTACACTGTCTCCATCAAACACTCCCAGGACAGGTACAGCACGGGGTTAGATACAGAGCAAAGCTCCCTCTACACTGCACCCATCAACACTCACAGGACAGGCACAGCACGGGGATATGTACAGAGTAAAGATCCCTCTACGCTGTCCCCATCAAACACTCCCAGGAGAGGTAAAGCATAGGGTTAGATATAGAGTTAATCTCCCTCTACACTGTCCTCATCAAACTTTCCCAGGACAGATACATCACGGGATTAGATACAGAATAAATCCCGCTTAACCCTATGCCTATCATACACTCACAGGGCAGGTACAGCACGGGGTTAGATACAGAGTAAAGCTCCCTCTACACTGTCCCCATCAAACACTCTCAGGACAGGAACATCACGGGGTTAGATACAGAGTAAAGCTCCCTCTACACTGTCCCCATCAAACACTCCCAGGACAGGTACAGCACGGGGTTAGATGCAGAGTAAACTTCCATCTACACTGTCCCCGTCAAACACTCTGAGGACAGGTACAGCACGGGGTTAAATACAGAGTAAAGCTCCCTCTACACTGTCCTCGTCAAACGCTCCCAGGACAGGTACAGCACGGGGTTAAATACAGAGTAAAGCTCACTCTACGCTGTCCCCATCAAACACTCCCAGGACAGGTGTAGCATGGCGTTAGATACAGAGTAACTGTCCCTCTACACTGTCCGCATCAAACACTCCCAGGACAGGTACAGCACGGGGTTAGATACAGAGTAAATCTCCCTCTACACTGTCCTCATCAAACTTTCCCAGGACAGATACAGCACGGGATTAGATACAGAGTAAATCCCGCTTAACCCTATGCCTATCATACACTCACTGGGCAGGTACAGCACGGGGTTAGATACAGAGTAAAGCTCCCTCTACACTGTCCCCATCAAACACTCCCAGGACAGGTACATCACGGGGTTAGATACAGAGTAAAGCTCCCTCTACACTGTCCCCATCAAACACTCCGAGGACAGGTACAGCACGGGGTTAGACACAGAGTAAAGCACCCTCTACACCGTCCCCATCAAACACTCCCAGGAGAGGTACAGCACGGGGTTAGATGCAGAGTAAAGCTCCCTCTACACCATCCCCATCAAACACTCCCAGGACAGGCACAGCACGGCGTTAGATACAGAGTAAAGCTCTCTCTACACTGTCCCCATCAAACACTCCCAGGACAGGTACAGCACGGGGTTAGATGCAGAGTAAAGATCCATCTACACAGTCCTCATCAAACACTCCCAGGACAGGTACAGCGTGGGGTTAGATACAGAGTAAATCTCCCTCTACGCTGTCCCCATCAAACACTCCCAGGACAGGTACAGCACGGGGGTAGATACAGAGTAAATCTCACTCTACACTGTCCCCATCAAACACTCCCAGGACAGGTAAAGCATAGGGTTAGTTATAGAGTTAATCTCCCTCTACACTGTCCTCATCAAACTTTCCCAGGACAGATACAGCACGGGATTAGATACAGAGTAAATCCCGCTTAACCCAATGCCTATCATACACTCACAGGGCAGGTACAGCACGGGGTTAGATACAGAGTAAAGCTCCCTCTGCACTGTCCCCATCAAACACTCCCAGGACAGGTACATCACGAGGTTAGATACAGAGTAAAGCTCCCTCTTCACTGCCCCCATCAAACACTCCGAGGACAGGTACAGCACGGGGTTAGATACAGAGTAAAGCTCCCTCTGCACTGTCCCCATCAAACACTCCCAGGACAGGTACATCACGAGGTTAGATACAGAGTAAAGCTCCCTCTTCACTGCCCCCATCAAACACTCCGAGGACAGGTACACCACGGGGTTAGACACAGAGTAAAGCTCCCTCTACACCGTCCCCATCAAACACTCCCAGGACAGGTACAGCACGGGGTTAGATACAGAGTAAAGCTCCCTCTACACCATCCCCATCAAACAGTCCCAAAACAGGCACAGCACAGCGTTAGATACAGAGTAAAGCTCCCTCTACACTGTCCCCATGAAACACTCCCAGGACAGGTACGGCACGAGGTTAGATACAGAGTAAATCTCCCTCTACACTGTCCCCATCAAAGACTCCCAGGACAGGTACAGCACGGGGTTAGATGCAGAGTAAGCTCCATATACACTGTCCCCATCTAACACTCCGAGGACAGGTACACCACGGGGTTAGATACAGAGTAAAGCTCCCTCTACACTGTCCTCGTCAAACACTCCCAGGACAGGTACAGCACGGTGTTAGATACAGAGTAAAGATCCTTCTATACTGTCCCCATCAAACACTCCCAGGACAGCTACAGCATGGGGTTAAATACAGAGTAAAGCTCCCTCTACACTGTCCCCATCAAACACTCCCAGGACAGGTATAGCATGGCGTTAGATACAGAGTAAATCTCCCTCTACACTGTCCCCATCAAACACTCCCAGGAAAGGTAGAGCACGGGGTTAGATAAAGAGTAAAGCTCCCTGAACACTGTCCCCATCAAACACTCCCAGGATAGGTACAGCACGGGGTTAGATACAGAGTAAATCTCCCTCTACACTGTCCCCATCAAACACTCCCAGGACAGGTACAGCATGGGGTTAGATACAGAGTAAATCTCCCACTACACTGTCCCCATCAAACACTCCCAGGACAGGTACAGCACGGGGTTAGATACAGAGTAAATCTCTCTCTACACTGTCCCCATCAAACACTCCCAGGATAGGTACAGCACGGGGTTAGATACAGAGTAAATCTCCCTCTACACTGTCCCCATCAAACACTCCCAGGACAGATACAGAACGGGGTTAGATACAGAGCAAAGCTCCCTCTACACTGCACCCATCAACACTCACAGGACAGGCACAGCACGGGGATATGTACAGAGTAAAGCTCCCTCTACACCGTCCCCATCAAACATTCCCAGGACAGGTACAGCACGGGGTTAGATACAGAGTAAATCTCACTCTACACTGTCCCCATCAAACACTCCCAGGAGAGGTAAAGCATAGGGTTAGATATAGAGTTAATCTCCCTCTACACTGTCCTCATCAAACTTTCCCAGGACAGATACATCACGGGATTAGATACAGAATAAATCCCGCTTAACCCTATGCCTATCATACACTCACAGGGCAGGTACAGCACGGGGTTAGATACAGAGTAAAGCTCCCTCTACACTGTCCCCATCAAACACTCCCAGGACAGGTACAGCACGGGGTTAGATACAGAGTAAAGCTCCCTCTACACTGTCCCCATCAAACACTCTCAGGACAGGAACATCACGGGGTTAGATACAGAGTAAAGCTCCCTCTACACTGTCCCCATCAAACACTCCCAGGACAGGTACAGCACGGGGTTAGATGCAGAGTAAACTTCCATCTACACTGTCCCCGTCAAACACTCTGAGGACAGGTACAGCACGGGGTTAAATACAGAGTAAAGCTCCCTCTACACTGTCCTCGTCAAACGCTCCCAGGACAGGTACAGCACGGGGTTAAATACAGAGTAAAGCTCACTCTACGCTGTCCCCATCAAACACTCCCAGGACAGGTGTAGCATGGCGTTAGATACAGAGTAACTCTCCCTCTACACTGTCCGCATCAAACACTCCCAGGACAGGTACAGCACGGGGTTAGATACAGAGTAAATCTCCCTCTACACTGTCCTCATCAAACTTTCCCAGGACAGATACAGCACGGGATTAGATACAGAGTAAATCCCGCTTAACCCTATGCCTATCATACACTCACTGGGCAGGTACAGCACGGGGTTAGATACAGAGTAAAGCTCCCTCTACACTGTCCCCATCAAACACTCCCTGGACAGGTACATCACGGGGTTAGATACAGAGTAAAGCTCCCTCTACACTGTCCCCATCAAACACTCCGAGGACAGGTACAGCACGGGGTTAGACACAGAGTAAAGCACCCTCTACACCGTCCCCATCAAACACTCCCAGGACAGGTACAGCACGGGGTTAGATGCAGAGTAAAGCTCCCTCTACACCATCCCCATCAAACACTCCCAGGACAGGCACAGCACGGCGTTAGATACAGAGTAAAGCTCTCTCTACACTGTCCCCATCAAACACTCCCAGGACAGGTACAGCACGGGGTTAGATGCAGAGTAAAGATCCATCTACACAGTCCTCATCAAACACTCCCAGGACAGGTACAGCGTGGGGTTAGATACAGAGTAAATCTCCCTCTACGCTGTCCCCATCAAACACTCCCAGGACAGGTACAGCACGGGGGTAGATACAGAGTAAATCTCACTCTACACTGTCCCCATCAAACACTCCCAGGACAGGTAAAGCATAGGGTTAGTTATAGAGTTAATCTCCCTCTACACTGTCCTCATCAAACTTTCCCAGGACAGATACAGCACGGGATTAGATACAGAGTAAATCCCGCTTAACCCAATGCCTATCATACACTCACAGGGCAGGTACAGCACGGGGTTAGATACAGAGTAAAGCTCCCTCTGCACTGTCCCCATCAAACACTCCCAGGACAGGTACATCACGAGGTTAGATACAGAGTAAAGCTCCCTCTTCACTGCCCCCATCAAACACTCCGAGGACAGGTACAGCACGGGGTTAGATACAGAGTAAAGCTCCCTCTGCACTGTCCCCATCAAACACTCCCAGGACAGGTACATCACGAGGTTAGATACAGAGTAAAGCTCCCTCTTCACTGCCCCCATCAAACACTCCGAGGACAGGTACACCACGGGGTTAGACACAGAGTAAAGCTCCCTCTACACCGTCCCCATCAAACACTCCCAGGACAGGTACAGCACGGGGTTAGATACAGAGTAAAGCTCCCTCTACACCATCCCCATCAAACAGTCCCAAAACAGGCACAGCACAGCGTTAGATACAGAGTAAAGCTCCCTCTACACTGTCCCCATGAAACACTCCCAGGACAGGTACGGCACGAGGTTAGATACAGAGTAAATCTCCCTCTACACTGTCCCCATCAAAGACTCCCAGGACAGGTACAGCACGGGGTTAGATGCAGAGTAAGCTCCATATACACTGTCCCCATCTAACACTCCGAGGACAGGTACACCACGGGGTTAGATACAGAGTAAAGCTCCCTCTACACTGTCCTCGTCAAACACTCCCAGGACAGGTACAGCACGGTGTTAGATACAGAGTAAAGATCCTTCTATACTGTCCCCATCAAACACTCCCAGGACAGGTACAGCATGGGGTTAAATACAGAGTAAAGCTCCCTCTACACTGTCCCCATCAAACACTCCCAGGACAGGTATAGCATGGCGTTAGATACAGAGTAAATCTCCCTCTACACTGTCCCCATCAAACACTCCCAGGAAAGGTAGAGCACGGGGTTAGATAAAGAGTAAAGCTCCCTGAACACTGTCCCCATCAAACACTCCCAGGATAGGTACAGCACGGGGTTAGATACAGAGTAAATCTCCCTCTACACTGTCCCCATCAAACACTCCCAGGACAGGTACAGCATGGGGTTAGATACAGAGTAAATCTCCCACTACACTGTCCCCATCAAACACTCCCAGGACAGGTACAGCACGGGGTTAGATACAGAGTAAATCTCTCTCTACACTGTCCCCATCAAACACTCCCAGGATAGGTACAGCACGGGGTTAGATACAGAGTAAATCTCCCTCTACACTGTCCCCATCAAACACTCCCAGGACAGATACAGAACGGGGTTAGATACAGAGCAAAGCTCCCTCTACACTGCACCCATCAACACTCACAGGACAGGCACAGCACGGGGATATGTACAGAGTAAAGCTCCCTCTACACCGTCCCCATCAAACATTCCCAGGACAGGTACAGCACGGGGTTAGATACAGAGTAAATCTCACTCTACACTGTCCCCATCAAACACTCCCAGGAGAGGTAAAGCATAGGGTTAGATATAGAGTTAATCTCCCTCTACACTGTCCTCATCAAACTTTCCCAGGACAGATACATCACGGGATTAGATACAGAATAAATCCCGCTTAACCCTATGCCTATCATACACTCACAGGGCAGGTACAGCACGGGGTTAGATACAGAGTAAAGCTCCCTCTACACTGTCCCCATCAAACACTCCCAGGACAGGTACAGCACGGGGTTAGATACAGAGTAAAGCTCCCTCTACACTGTCCCCATCAAACACTCTCAGGACAGGAACATCACGGGGTTAGATACAGAGTAAAGCTCCCTCTACACTGTCCCCATCAAACACTCCCAGGACAGGTACAGCACGGGGTTAGATGCAGAGTAAACTTCCATCTACACTGTCCCCGTCAAACACTCTGAGGACAGGTACAGCACGGGGTTAAATACAGAGTAAAGCTCCCTCTACACTGTCCTCGTCAAACGCTCCCAGGACAGGTACAGCACGGGGTTAAATACAGAGTAAAGCTCACTCTACGCTGTCCCCATCAAACACTCCCAGGACAGGTGTAGCATGGCGTTAGATACAGAGTAACTCTCCCTCTACACTGTCCGCATCAAACACTCCCAGGACAGGTACAGCACGGGGTTAGATACAGAGTAAATCTCCCTCTACACTGTCCTCATCAAACTTTCCCAGGACAGATACAGCACGGGATTAGATACAGAGTAAATCCCGCTTAACCCTATGCCTATCATACACTCACTGGGCAGGTACAGCACGGGGTTAGATACAGAGTAAAGCTCCCTCTACACTGTCCCCATCAAACACTCCCTGGACAGGTACATCACGGGGTTAGATACAGAGTAAAGCTCCCTCTACACTGTCCCCATCAAACACTCCGAGGACAGGTACAGCACGGGGTTAGACACAGAGTAAAGCACCCTCTACACCGTCCCCATCAAACACTCCCAGGACAGGTACAGCACGGGGTTAGATGCAGAGTAAAGCTCCCTCTACACCATCCCCATCAAACACTCCCAGGACAGGCACAGCACGGCGTTAGATACAGAGTAAAGCTCTCTCTACACTGTCCCCATCAAACACTCCCAGGACAGGTACAGCACGGGGTTAGATGCAGAGTAAAGATCCATCTACACAGTCCTCATCAAACACTCCCAGGACAGGTACAGCGTGGGGTTAGATACAGAGTAAATCTCCCTCTACGCTGTCCCCATCAAACACTCCCAGGACAGGTACAGCACGGGGGTAGATACAGAGTAAATCTCACTCTACACTGTCCCCATCAAACACTCCCAGGACAGGTAAAGCATAGGGTTAGTTATAGAGTTAATCTCCCTCTACACTGTCCTCATCAAACTTTCCCAGGACAGATACAGCACGGGATTAGATACAGAGTAAATCCCGCTTAACCCAATGCCTATCATACACTCACAGGGCAGGTACAGCACGGGGTTAGATACAGAGTAAAGCTCCCTCTGCACTGTCCCCATCAAACACTCCCAGGACAGGTACATCACGAGGTTAGATACAGAGTAAAGCTCCCTCTTCACTGCCCCCATCAAACACTCCGAGGACAGGTACAGCACGGGGTTAGATACAGAGTAAAGCTCCCTCTGCACTGTCCCCATCAAACACTCCCAGGACAGGTACATCACGAGGTTAGATACAGAGTAAAGCTCCCTCTTCACTGCCCCCATCAAACACTCCGAGGACAGGTACACCACGGGGTTAGACACAGAGTAAAGCTCCCTCTACACCGTCCCCATCAAACACTCCCAGGACAGGTACAGCACGGGGTTAGATACAGAGTAAAGCTCCCTCTACACCATCCCCATCAAACAGTCCCAAAACAGGCACAGCACAGCGTTAGATACAGAGTAAAGCTCCCTCTACACTGTCCCCATGAAACACTCCCAGGACAGGTACGGCACGAGGTTAGATACAGAGTAAATCTCCCTCTACACTGTCCCCATCAAAGACTCCCAGGACAGGTACAGCACGGGGTTAGATGCAGAGTAAGCTCCATATACACTGTCCCCATCTAACACTCCGAGGACAGGTACACCACGGGGTTAGATACAGAGTAAAGCTCCCTCTACACTGTCCTCGTCAAACACTCCCAGGACAGGTACAGCACGGTGTTAGATACAGAGTAAAGATCCTTCTATACTGTCCCCATCAAACACTCCCAGGACAGGTACAGCATGGGGTTAAATACAGAGTAAAGCTCCCTCTACACTGTCCCCATCAAACACTCCCAGGACAGGTATAGCATGGCGTTAGATACAGAGTAAATCTCCCTCTACACTGTCCCCATCAAACACTCCCAGGAAAGGTAGAGCACGGGGTTAGATAAAGAGTAAAGCTCCCTGAACACTGTCCCCATCAAACACTCCCAGGATAGGTACAGCACGGGGTTAGATACAGAGTAAATCTCCCTCTACACTGTCCCCATCAAACACTCCCAGGACAGGTACAGCATGGGGTTAGATACAGAGTAAATCTCCCACTACACTGTCCCCATCAAACACTCCCAGGACAGGTACAGCACGGGGTTAGATACAGAGTAAATCTCTCTCTACACTGTCCCCATCAAACACTCCCAGGATAGGTACAGCACGGGGTTAGATACAGAGTAAATCTCCCTCTACACTGTCCCCATCAAACACTCCCAGGACAGATACAGAACGGGGTTAGATACAGAGCAAAGCTCCCTCTACACTGCACCCATCAACACTCACAGGACAGGCACAGCACGGGGATATGTACAGAGTAAAGCTACCTCTACACCGTCCCCATCAAACATTCCCAGGACAGGTACAGCACGGGGTTAGATACAGAGTAAATCTCACTCTACACTGTCCCCATCAAACACTCCCAGGAGAGGTAAAGCATAGGGTTAGATATAGAGTTAATCTCCCTCTACACTGTCCTCATCAAACTTTCCCAGGACAGATACATCACGGGATTAGATACAGAATAAATCCCGCTTAACCCTATGCCTATCATACACTCACAGGGCAGGTACAGCACGGGGTTAGATACAGAGTAAAGCTCCCTCTACACTGTCCCCATCAAACACTCCCAGGACAGGTACAGCACGGGGTTAGATACAGAGTAAAGCTCCCTCTACACTGTCCCCATCAAACACTCTCAGGACAGGAACATCACGGGGTTAGATACAGAGTAAAGCTCCCTCTACACTGTCCCCATCAAACACTCCCAGGACAGGTACAGCACGGGGTTAGATGCAGAGTAAACTTCCATCTACACTGTCCCCGTCAAACACTCTGAGGACAGGTACAGCACGGGGTTAAATACAGAGTAAAGCTCCCTCTACACTGTCCTCGTCAAACGCTCCCAGGACAGGTACAGCACGGGGTTAAATACAGAGTAAAGCTCACTCTACGCTGTCCCCATCAAACACTCCCAGGACAGGTGTAGCATGGCGTTAGATACAGAGTAACTCTCCCTCTACACTGTCCGCATCAAACACTCCCAGGACAGGTACAGCACGGGGTTAGATACAGAGTAAATCTCCCTCTACACTGTCCTCATCAAACTTTCCCAGGACAGATACAGCACGGGATTAGATACAGAGTAAATCCCGCTTAACCCTATGCCTATCATACACTCACTGGGCAGGTACAGCACGGGGTTAGATACAGAGTAAAGCTCCCTCTACACTGTCCCCATCAAACACTCCCTGGACAGGTACATCACGGGGTTAGATACAGAGTAAAGCTCCCTCTACACTGTCCCCATCAAACACTCCGAGGACAGGTACAGCACGGGGTTAGACACAGAGTAAAGCACCCTCTACACCGTCCCCATCAAACACTCCCAGGACAGGTACAGCACGGGGTTAGATGCAGAGTAAAGCTCCCTCTACACCATCCCCATCAAACACTCCCAGGACAGGCACAGCACGGCGTTAGATACAGAGTAAAGCTCTCTCTACACTGTCCCCATCAAACACTCCCAGGACAGGTACAGCACGGGGTTAGATGCAGAGTAAAGATCCATCTACACAGTCCTCATCAAACACTCCGAGGACAGGTACAGCATGGGGTTAGATACAGAGTAAAGCTCCCTCTACACTGTCCTCGTCAAACACTCCCAGGACAGGTACAGCATGGGGTTAAATACAGAGTAAAGCTCCCTCTACACTGTCCCCATTAAACACTCCCAGTACAGGTACAGCACAGGGTTAGATACAGAGTAAATCTTCCTGTACACTGTACCCATCAAACACCCCCTGCACAGGTACAGCACAGGTTTAAATACAGAGTAAATCTTCCTGTACACTGTCCCCATCAAACACTCCCAAGATAAGTACATCACGGGGTTAGATACAGAGTAAATCTCCCTCTACTCCGTACCCATCTAACATTCCCAGGACAGGTACAGCACAGGGGTTAGATACAGAGTAAAGCTCCCTCTATACTGTCCCCATCTAACACTCCCAGGACAGGTACAGCACAGGGTTAGATACAGGGCAAATCTTCCTGTACACTGTCCCCATCAAACACTCCCAGGATAGGTACAGTACGGAGTTAGATACAGAGTAAATCTCCCTCTACACCGTCCCCATCAAACATTCCCAGGACAGGTACAGCACGGCATTAGAAACAGAGTAAATCTCCGTCTACAGTGTCCCATCAAACACTCCCAGGACAGGTACAGCACGGGGTTAGATACAGAGTAAATCTCCCTCTACACCGTCCCCATCAAACACTCCCAGGACAGGTATAGCATGGCGTTAGATACAGAGTAAATCTCCCTCTACACTGTCCCCATCAAACACTCCCAGGAAAGGTAGAGCACGGGGTTAGATAAAGAGTAAAGCTCCCTGAACACTGTCCCAATCAAACACTCCCAGGATAGGTACAGCACGGGGTTAGATACAGAGTAAATCTCCCTCTACACTGTCCCCATCAAACACTCCCAGGACAGGTACAGCATGGGGTTAGATACAGAGTAAATCTCCCTCTACACTGTCCACATCAAACACTCTCAGGACAGGTGCAACACGGGGTGAGATACAGAGCAAAGCTCCCTCTACACCGACCTCATCAAACACTCCCAGGACAGGAACAGCACGGGGTTAGATACAGAGTAAATCTCCCTCTACACTGTCCCCATCAAGCATTCTCAGGACAGATACAGAACGGGGTTAGATGCAGATTAAATATCCCTCTACACTGTCTCCATCAAACACTCCCAGGACAGGAACAGCACGGGGGTAGATACAGAGTAAATCTCACTCTACACTGTCCCCATCAAACACTCCCAGGAGAGGTAAAGCATAGGGTTAGATATAGAGTTAATCGCCCTCTACACTGTCCTCATCAAACTTTCCCAGGACAGATACATCACGGGATTAGATACAGAATAAATCCCGCTTAACCCTATGCTTATCATACACTGACACGGCAGGTACAGCACGGGGTTAGATACAGAGTAAAGCTCCCTCTACACTGTCCCCATCAAACAATCCCAGGACAGGAACATCACGGGGTTAGATACAGAGTAAAGCTCCCTCTACACTGTCCCCATCAAACACTCCCAGGACAGGTACGGCACGAGGTTAGATACAGAGTAAATCTCTCTCTACACTGTCCCCATCAAACACTCCCAGGACAGGTACAGCACGGGGTTAGATGCAGAGTAAACTTCCATCTACACTGTCCCCATCAAACACTCCGAGGACAGGTACAGCACGGGGTTAGATACAGAGTAAAGCTCCCTCTACACTGTCCTTGTCAAACACTCCCAGGACAGGTACAGCATGGGGTTAAATACAGAGTAAAGCTCCCTATACGCTGTCCCCATCAAACACTCCCAGGACAGGTACAACACGGGGTGTGATACAGAGTAAAGCTCCCTCTACACTGTCCCCATTAAACACTCCGAGGACAGGTACAGCACAGGGTTAGATACAGAGTAAATCTTCCTGTACACTGTACCCATCAAACACTCCCAAGATAAGTACATCACGGGGTTAGATACAGAGTAAATCACCCTCTACACCGTCCCCATCAAACATTCCCAGGACAGGTAAAGCATAGGGTTAGTTATAGAGTTAATCTCCCTCTACACTGTCCTCATCAAACTTTCCCAGGACAGATACAGCACGGGATTAGATACAGAGTAAATCCCGCTTAACCCAATGCCTATCATACACTCACAGGGCAGGTACAGCACGGGGTTAGATACAGAGTAAAGCTCCCTCTGCACTGTCCCCATCAAACACTCCCAGGACAGGTACATCACGAGGTTAGATACAGAGTAAAGCTCCCTCTTCACTGCCCCCATCAAACACTCCGAGGACAGGTACACCACGGGGTTAGACACAGAGTAAAGCTCCCTCTACACCGTCCCCATCAAACACTCCCAGGACAGGTACAGCACGGGGTTAGATACAGAGTAAAGCTCCCTCTACACCATCCCCATCAAACAGTCCCAAAACAGGCACAGCACAGCGTTAGATACAGAGTAAAGCTCCCTCTACACTGTCCCCATCAAACACTCCCAGGACAGGTACGGCACGAGGTTAGATACAGAGTAAATCTCCCTCTACACTGTCCCCATCAAAGACTCCCAGGACAGGTACAGCACGGGGTTAGATGCAGAGTAAGCTCCATCTACACTGTCCCCATCTAACACTCCGAGGACAGGTACACCACGGGGTTAGATACAGAGTAAAGCTCCCTCTACACTGTCCTCGTCAAACACTCCCAGGACAGGTACAGCATGGGGTTAAATACAGAGTAAAGCTCTCTCTACACTGTCCCCATTAAACACTCCCAGGACAGGTACAGCACAGCGTTAGATACAGAGTAAATCTTCCTGTACACTGTCCCCATCAAACACTCCCAGCACAGGTGCAGCACAGGTTTAAATACAGAGTAAATCTTCCTGTACACTGTCCCCATCAAACATTCCCAAGATAGGTAAATCACGGGGTTAGATTCAGAGTAAATCTCCCTCTACACCGTACCCATCAAACATTCCCAGGACAGGTACAGCACGGCGTTAGATGCAGATTAAATATCCCTCTACACTGTCCCCATCAAACACTCCCAGGACAGGTACAGCACGGGGTTAGATACAGAGCAAAGCTCCTTCTACACTGCACCCATCAAACACTCACAGGACAGGTACAGCATGGGGTTAAATACAGAGTAAAGCTCTCTCTACACTGTCCCCATTAAACACTCCCAGGACAGTTACAGCACAGGGTTAGATACAGAGTAAATCTTCCTGTACACTGTACCCATCAAACACTCCCAGCACAGGTACAGCACAGTTTTAAATACAGAGTAAATCTTCCTGTACACTGTCCCCATCAAACATTCCCAAGATAGGTACATGACGGGGTTAGATTCAGAGTAAATCTCCCTCTACACCGTACCCATCAAACATTCCCAGGACAGGTACATTACGGCGTTAGATACAGAGTAAATCTCCCTCTACATTGTCCTCATTAAATACTCCCAGGACAGGTACAGCACAGGGGTTAGATACAGAGTAAAGCTCCCTCTATACTGTCCCCATCAAACACTCCCAGGACAGGTACAGCACAGGGTTAGATACAGAGTAAAGCTCCCTCTACACTGTCCCCATCAAACACTCCCAGGACAGGTGCAGCACGGGGTTAGATACAGAGTAAATCTTCCTGTACACTGTCCCCATCAAACACTCCCAGGATAGGTACAGTACGGGGTTAGATACAGAGTAAATCTCACTCTACACCGTCCCCATCAAACATTCCCAGGACAGGTACAGCACGGCATTAGAAACAGAGTAAATCTCCGACTACACCGTCCCATCAAACACTCCCAGGACAGGTACAGCATGGGGTTAGATACAGAGTAAAACTCCCTCTACACTGTCCCCATCAAACATTCTCACGACAGGTACAGCATGGGGTTAGATACAGAGCAAAGCTGCCTCTACACTGTCCCCATCAAACACTCCCAGGACAGGTACAGCACGGGGTTAGATACAGAGTAAATCTCCCGCTACACTGTCCCCATCAAGCATTCTCAGGACAGATACAGAACGGGGTTAGATGCAGATTAAATATCACTCTACACTGTCCCCATCAAACACTCTCAGGACAGGGCCAGCACGGGGTTAGATACAGAGTAAAGCTCCTTCTACACTGTCCCCATCAAACACTCACAGGACAGGAACAGCACGGGGTTATATACAGAGTAAAGCTCCCTCTACACTGTCCCCATCAAACACTCCCAGGACAGTTACAGCACGGGGTTAGATACAGAGTAAATCTCACTCTACACTGTCCCCATCAAACACTCCCAGGACAGGTAAAGCATAGGGTTAGATATAGAGTTAATCTCCCTCTACACTGTCCTCATCAAACTTTCCCAGGACAGATACAGCACGGGATTAGATACAGAGTAAATCCCGCTTAACCCTATGCCTATCATACACTCACAGGGCAGGTACAGCACGGGGTTAGATACAGAGTAAAGCTCCCTCTACACTGACCCATCAAACACTCCCAGGACAGGTACAGCATGGGGTTAGATACAGACTAAATCTCCCTTTCCACTGTCCCTATCAAACCCTCCCAGGACAGGTACAGCACAGGGATGGACACAGAATAAATCTCCCTCAACACTGTCCCCATCAAACACTCTAAGGACAGGTACAGCACGACGTTAAATACAGAGAAAACCTCCCTCTACACTGTCTCCATCAAACACTCCCAGGACAGATACAGCACGGGGTTAGATACAGAGTAAATCTCCCTCTACACTGTCCCCATCAAACACTCCCAGGACAGGTACAGCACGGGGTTAGATACAGAGTAAAGCTCCCTCTAAACTGTCCCCATCAAACATTCCCAGGACAGGTACAGCACGGGGTTAGATACAGAGTAAAGCTCTCTCTACACTGTCCCCATCAAACACTCCCAGGACAGGTACAGCACGGGGTTAGATACAGAGTAAATCTCCCTCTACACTGTCCCCATCAAACACTCCCAGGACAGGTACAGCACGGGGTTAGATACAGCGTAAAGCTCCCTCAACACCGACCCCATCAAACACTCCCAGGACAGTTACAGCACGGGGTTAGATACAGAGTAAAGCTCCCTCAACACTGTCCCCATCAAACATTCCCAGGACAGCTATAGCACGGGGGTAGATACAGAGTAAATCTCAATCTACACTGTCCCCATCAAACATTTCCAGGAAAGGTACAGCACAGGGTTCGATACAGAGTGAATCTCCATCTACAATGTCCACATCAAACACTCCCAGGACAGGTACAGCATGGGGTTAGATATAGAATAAAGCTCCCTCTACACTGTCCCCATTAACCACTCTGAGGACAGGTACAGCACGGGGTTAGATACAGAGTAAAGCTGCTTCTACACAGTTTTCATCAAACATTCCCAGGACAAATACAGCACAGGGTTAGATATAGATTAAATCTCACTTAACACTATGCCTATCATACACTCACAGGGCAGGTATAGCACAGGGATGGACACAGAATAAATCTCCCTCAACACTGTCCCCATCAAACACTCTAAGGACAGGTACAGCACGACGTTAAATACAGAGAAAACCTCCCTCTACACTGTCTCCATCAAACACTCCCAGGACAGATACAGCACGGGGTTAGATACAGAGTAAATCTCCCTCTACACTGTCCCCATCAAACACTCCCAGGACAGGTACAGCACGGGGTTAGATACAGAGTAAAGCTCCCTCTAAACTGTCCCCATCAAACATTCCCAGGACAGGTACAGCACGGGGTTAGATACAGAGTAAAGCTCTCTCTACACCATCCCCATCAAACACTCCCAGGACAGGTACAGCACGGGGTTAGATACAGAGTAAATCTCCCTCTACACTGTCCCCATCAAACACTCCCAGGACAGGTACAGCACGGGGTTAGATACAGCGTAAAGCTCCCTCAACACCGACCCCATCAAACACTCCCAGGACAGTTACAGCACGGGGTTAGATACAGAGTAAAGCTCCCTCAACACTGTCCCCATCAAACATTCCCAGGACAGCTATAGCACGGGGGTAGATACAGAGTAAATCTCAATCTACACTGTCCCCATCAAACATTTCCAGGAAAGGTACAGCACAGGGTTCGATACAGAGTGAATCTCCATCTACAATGTCCACATCAAACATTCCCAGGACAGGTACAGCATGGGGTTAGATATAGAATAAAGCTCCCTCTACACTGTCCCCATTAACCACTCTGAGGACAGGTACAGCACGGGGTTAGATACAGAGTAAAGCTGCTTCTACACAGTTCTCATCAAACATTCCCAGGACAAATACAGCACAGGGTTAGATATAGATTAAATCTCACTTAACACTATGCCTATCATACACTCACAGGGCAGGTATAGCACAGGGTTACATACAGATTAAATATCCATCGGTACTGCCCCATCAAACACTCCCAGGACAGGTACAGCGCGGGGTTAGATACAGAGTAAATCTCCTTCTACACGGTCCACATCAAAAACTCCCAGGACAGGTACAGCACGGGGTTAGTTACAGAATAAAGCCATCTCTACACTGTCCCCATCAAACACTCCCAGAACAGGTACAGCACGGGGTTAGATACAGAGTAAATCTCCCTCTACACTGTCCCCATCAAACACTCCCAGGACAGGTACAGCACGGGGTTAGATACAGAGTAAATCTCCCTCTACACTGTCCCCATCAAACACTCCCAGGACAGGTACAGCACGGGGTTAGATACAGAGTAAAGCTCCCTCTACACTGTCCCCATCAAACACTCCCAGGACAGGTACAGCACGGGGTTAGATACAGAGTAAAGCTCCCTCTACACTGTCCCCATCAAACACTCCCAGGACAGGTACAGCACGGGGTTAGATACAGAGTAAAGCTCCCTCTACACTGTCCCCATCAAACACTCCCAGGACAGGTACAGCACGGGGTTAGATACAGAGTAAAGCTCCCTCTACACCGTCCCCATCAAACACTCCCAGGACAGGTCCAGCACGGGGTTAGATACAGAGTAAATCTCCCTCTACACTGTCCCCATCAAACACTCCCAGGACAGGTACAGCACGGGGTTAGATACAGAGTAAATCTCCCTCTACACTGTCCCCATCAAACACTCCCAGGACAGGTACAGCACACGGTTAGATACAGAGTAAAGCTCCCTCTACAATGTCCCCATCAAACACTCCCAGGACAGGTACAGCACGGGGATAGATACAGAGTAAAGCTCCCTCTACACTGTCCCCATCAAACACTCCCAGGACAGGTACAGCACGGGGTTAGATACAGAGTAAAGCTCCCTCTACACTGTCCCCATCAAACACTCCCAGGACAGGTACAGCTCGGGGTTAGCTAGAGAATAAAGCTCACTCTAACTGTTCCATGAGGGTTTCCTTTGGGTGTGTTGTCTTGGGTCAATCCATGCCCTCTCTCTTATTTAGTGAACTGGAGATATTGCTGCTTTTGGGAATGCAGAATGGAGAATGTTATACAGTGATGTTTGGGGGCAGTGGATTGCCGATGAAGCCCCAGCCTGCTCTGTTTGTGTGTGTGTGTGTGTGTGTGTGTGTGTGTGTGTGTGAGTCTCTGTACGTGTGTGTGAGTGAATGAGTGAGATTGAGACTGACTGTGATTGTGTGTGTGTGTGTGTCTGTGTGTGAGTCTCTGTACGTGTGTGTGAGTGAATGAGTGAGATTGAGACTGACTGTGATTGTGTGTGTGTGTGTGTGTGTGTGAGTCTCTGTACGTGTGTGTGAGTGAATGAGTGAGATTGAGACTGACTGTGATTGTGTGTGTGTGTGTGTCTGTGTGAGTCTCTGTACGTGTGTGTGAGTGAATGAGTGAGATTGAGACTGACTGTGATTGTGTGTGTGTGTGTGTCTGTGTGACTCTGTACGTGTGTGTGAGTGAATGAGTGAGATTGAGACTGACTGTGATTGTGTGTGTGTGTGTGTGTGTGTGAGTCTCTGTACGTGTGTGTGAGTGAATGAGTGAGATTGAGACTGACTGTGATTGTGTGTGTGTGTGTGTGTGTGTGAGTCTCTGTACGTGTGTGTGAGTGAATGAGTGAGATTGAGACTGACTGTGATTGTGTGTGTGTGTGTGTGTGTGTGTGTCTCTGTACGTGCGTGTGAGTGAATGAGTGAGATTGAGACTGTATGTGATTGTGTGTGTGTGTGTGTCTGTGTGTGAGTCTCTGTACGTGTGTGTGAGTCAATGAGTGAGATTGAGACTGACTGTGATTGTGTGTGTGTGTGTGTGTGTGTGTGTCTCTGTACGTGCGTGTGAGTGAATGAGTGAGATTGAGACTGTATGTGATTGTGTGTGTGTGTGTGTGTGTGTGAGTCTCTGTACGTGTGTGTGAGTGAATGAGTGAGATTGAGACTGACTGTGATTGTGTGTGTGTGTGTCTGTGTGAGTCTCTGTACGTGTGTGTGAGTGAATGAGTGAGATTGAGACTGACTGTGATTGTGTGTGTGTGTGTGTGTGTGTGTGTGTCTCTGTACGTGCGTGTGAGTGAATGAGTGAGATTGAGACTGTATGTGATTGTGTGTGTGTGTGTGTGTGTGTGAGTCTCTGTACGTGTGTGTGAGTGAATGAGTGAGATTGAGACTGACTGTGATTGTGTGTGTGTGTGTGTGTGAGTCTCTGTACGTGTGTGTGAGTGAATGAGTGAGATTGAGACTGTATGTGATTGTGTGTGTGTGTGTGTGTGAGTCTCTGTACGTGTGTGTGAGTGAATGAGTGAGATTGAGACTGACTGTGATTGTGTGTGTGTGTGTGTGTGTGTGTGTCTCTGTACGTGCGTGTGAGTGAATGAGTGAGATTGAGACTGACTGTGATTGTGTGTGTGTGTGTGTCTGTGTGAGTCTCTGTACGTGTGTGTGAGTGAATGAGTGAGATTGAGACTGACTGTGATTGTGTGTGTGTGTGTGTGTGAGTCTCTGTACGTGTGTGTGAGTGAATGAGTGAGATTGAGACTGTATGTGATTGTGTGTGTGTGTGTGTGTGTGAGTCTCTGTACGTGTGTGTGAGTGAATGAGTGAGATTGAGACTGACTGTGATTGTGTGTGTGTGTCTGTGTGTGTCTCTGTACGTGTGTGTGAGTGAATGAGTGAGATTGAGACTGACTGTGATTGTGTGTGTGTGTGTGTGTGTGTGTGTGAGTCTCTGTACGTGTGTGTGAGTGAATGAGTGAGATTGAGACTGTATGTGATTGTGTGTGTGTGTGTGTCTGTGTGTGTCTCTGTACGTGTGTGTGAGTGAATGAGTGAGATTGAGACTGACTGTGATTGTGTGTGTGTGTGTGTGTGTGAGTCTCTGTACGTGTGTGTGAGTGAATGAGTGAGATTGAGACTGACTGTGATTGTGTGTGTGTGTGTGTCTGTGTGAGTCTCTGTACGTGTGTGTGAGTGAATGAGTGAGATTGAGACTGACTGTGATTGTGTGTGTGTGTGTGTCTGTGTGAGTCTCTGTACGTGTGTGTGAGTGAATGAGTGAGATTGAGACTGACTGTGATTGTGTGTGTGTGTGTGTGTGAGTCTCTGTACGTGTGTGTGAGTGAATGAGTGAGATTGAGACTGACTGTGATTGTGTGTGTGTGTGTGTCTGTGTGAGTCTCTGTACGTGTGTGTGAGTGAATGAGTGAGATTGAGACTGACTGTGATTGTGTGTGTGTGTGTGTGTGAGTCTCTGTACGTGTGTGTGAGTGAATGAGTGAGATTGAGACTGACTGTGATTGTGTGTGTGTGTGTGTCTGTGTGAGTCTCTGTACGTGTGTGTGAGTGAATGAGTGAGATTGAGACTGACTGTGATTGTGTGTGTGTGTGTGTGTGAGTCTCTGTACGTGTGTGTGAGTGAATGAGTGAGATTGAGACTGTATGTGATTGTGTGTGTGTGTGTGTGTGTGTGTGAGTCTCTGTACGTGTGTGTGAGTGAATGAGTGAGATTGAGACTGACTGTGATTGTGTGTGTGTGTGTGTCTGTGTGAGTCTCTGTACGTGTGTGTGAGTGAATGAGTGAGATTGAGACTGACTGTGATTGTGTGTGTGTGTGTGTGTGAGTCTCTGTACGTGTGTGTGAGTGAATGAGTGAGATTGAGACTGACTGTGATTGTGTGTGTGTGTGTGTCTGTGTGAGTCTCTGTACGTGTGTGTGAGTGAATGAGTGAGATTGAGACCGACTGTGATTGTGTGTGTGTGTGTGTGTGTGAGTCTCTGTACGTGTGTGTGAGTGAATGAGTGAGATTGAGACTGACTGTGATTGTGTGTGTGTGTGTCTGTGTGTGTCTCTGTACGTGTGTGTGAGTGAATGAGTGAGATTGAGACTGTATGTGATTGTGTGTGTGTGTGTGTGTGTGTGTGTGAGTCTCTGTACGTGTGTGTGAGTGAATGAGTGAGATTGAGACTGACTGTGATTGTGTGTGTGTGTGTGTGTGTGAGTCTCTGTACGTGTGTGTGAGTGAATGAGTGAGTGAGAGATTGACTGTGATTGTGTGTGTGTGTGTGTCTGTGTGAGTCTCTGTACGTGTGTATGAGTGAATGAGTGAGATTGAGACTGACTGTGATTGTGTGTGTGTGTGTGTGTGTGTGTGTCTCTGTACGTGCGTGTGAGTGAATGAGTGAGATTGAGACTGTATGTGATTGTGTGTGTGTGTGTGTGTGTGTGAGTCTCTGTACGTGTGTGTGAGTGAATGAGTGAGATTGAGACTGACTGTGATTGTGTGTGTGTGTGTGTGTGAGTCTCTGTACGTGTGTGTGAGTGAATGAGTGAGATTGAGACTGTATGTGATTGTGTGTGTGTGTGTGTGTGTGAGTCTCTGTACGTGTGTGTGAGTGAATGAGTGAGATTGAGACTGACTGTGATTGTGTGTGTGTGTGTGTGTGTGTGTGTCTCTGTACGTGCGTGTGAGTGAATGAGTGAGATTGAGACTGACTGTGATTGTGTGTGTGTGTGTGTCTGTGTGAGTCTCTGTACGTGTGTGTGAGTGAATGAGTGAGATTGAGACTGACTGTGATTGTGTGTGTGTGTGTGTGTGAGTCTCTGTACGTGTGTGTGAGTGAATGAGTGAGATTGAGACTGTATGTGATTGTGTGTGTGTGTGTGTGTGTGAGTCTCTGTACGTGTGTGTGAGTGAATGAGTGAGATTGAGACTGACTGTGATTGTGTGTGTGTGTCTGTGTGTGTCTCTGTACGTGTGTGTGAGTGAATGAGTGAGATTGAGACTGACTGTGATTGTGTGTGTGTGTGTGTGTGTGTGTGTGAGTCTCTGTACGTGTGTGTGAGTGAATGAGTGAGATTGAGACTGTATGTGATTGTGTGTGTGTGTGTGTGTCTGTGTGTGTCTCTGTACGTGTGTGTGAGTGAATGAGTGAGATTGAGACTGACTGTGATTGTGTGTGTGTGTGTGTGTGTGAGTCTCTGTACGTGTGTGTGAGTGAATGAGTGAGATTGAGACTGACTGTGATTGTGTGTGTGTGTGTGTCTGTGTGAGTCTCTGTACGTGTGTGTGAGTGAATGAGTGAGATTGAGACTGACTGTGATTGTGTGTGTGTGTGTGTGTGAGTCTCTGTACGTGTGTGTGAGTGAATGAGTGAGATTGAGACTGACTGTGATTGTGTGTGTGTGTGTGTGTGAGTCTCTGTACGTGTGTGTGAGTGAATGAGTGAGATTGAGACTGACTGTGATTGTGTGTGTGTGTGTGTCTGTGTGAGTCTCTGTACGTGTGTGTGAGTGAATGAGTGAGATTGAGACTGACTGTGATTGTGTGTGTGTGTGTGTGTGAGTCTCTGTACGTGTGTGTGAGTGAATGAGTGAGATTGAGACTGACTGTGATTGTGTGTGTGTGTGTGTCTGTGTGAGTCTCTGTACGTGTGTGTGAGTGAATGAGTGAGATTGAGACTGACTGTGATTGTGTGTGTGTGTGTGTGTGTGAGTCTCTGTACGTGTGTGTGAGTGAATGAGTGAGTGAGAGATTGACTGTGATTGTGTGTGTGTGTGTGTCTGTGTGAGTCTCTGTACGTGTGTGTGAGTGAATGAGTGAGATTGAGACTGACTGTGATTGTGTGTGTGTGTGTGTGTGTGAGTCTCTGTACGTGTGTGTGAGTGAATGAGTGAGATTGAGACTGACTGTGATTGTGTGTGTGTGTGTGTGTGAGTCTCTGTACGTGTGTGTGAGTGAATGAGTGAGATTGAGACTGACTGTGATTGTGTGTGTGTGTGTGTCTGTGTGAGTCTCTGTACGTGTGTGTGAGTGAATGAGTGAGATTGAGACTGACTGTGATTGTGTGTGTGTGTGTGTGTGAGTCTCTGTACGTGTGTGTGAGTGAATGAGTGAGATTGAGACTGACTGTGATTGTGTGTGTGTGTGTGTCTGTGTGAGTCTCTGTACGTGTGTGTGAGTGAATGAGTGAGATTGAGACTGACTGTGATTGTGTGTGTGTGTGTGTGTGAGTCTCTGTACGTGTGTGTGAGTGAATGAGTGAGATTGAGACTGTATGTGATTGTGTGTGTGTGTGTGTGTGTGAGTCTCTGTACGTGTGTGTGAGTGAATGAGTGAGATTGAGACTGACTGTGATTGTGTGTGTGTGTGTGTGTCTGTGTGAGTCTCTGTACGTGTGTGTGAGTGAATGAGTGAGATTGAGACTGACTGTGATTGTGTGTGTGTGTGTGTGTGAGTCTCTGTACGTGTGTGTGAGTGAATGAGTGAGATTGAGACTGACTGTGATTGTGTGTGTGTGTGTGTCTGTGTGAGTCTCTGTACGTGTGTGTGAGTGAATGAGTGAGATTGAGACTGACTGTGATTGTGTGTGTGTGTGTGTGTGAGTCTCTGTACGTGTGTGTGAGTGAATGAGTGAGATTGAGACTGACTGTGATTGTGTGTGTGTGTGTCTGTGTGTGTCTCTGTACGTGTGTGTGAGTGAATGAGTGAGATTGAGACTGTATGTGATTGTGTGTGTGTGTGTGTGTGTGTGTGAGTCTCTGTACGTGTGTGTGAGTGAATGAGTGAGATTGAGACTGACTGTGATTGTGTGTGTGTGTGTGTGTGTGAGTCTCTGTACGTGTGTGTGAGTGAATGAGTGAGTGAGAGATTGACTGTGATTGTGTGTGTGTGTGTGTCTGTGTGAGTCTCTGTACGTGTGTGTGAGTGAATGAGTGAGATTGAGACTGACTGTGATTGTGTGTGTGTGTGTGTCTGTGTGAGTCTCTGTACGTGTGTGTGAGTGAATGAGTGAGATTGAGACTGACTGTGATTGTGTGTGTGTGTGTGTCTGTGTGAGTCTCTGTACGTGTGTGTGAGTGAATGAGTGAGATTGAGACTGACTGTGATTGTGTGTGTGTGTGTGTGTGAGTCTCTGTACGTGTGTGTGAGTGAATGAGTGAGATTGAGACTGACTGTGATTGTGTGTGTGTGTGTCTGTGTGTGTCTCTGTACGTGTGTGTGAGTGAATGAGTGAGATTGAGACTGTATGTGATTGTGTGTGTGTGTGTGTGTGTGTGAGTCTCTGTACGTGTGTGTGAGTGAATGAGTGAGATTGAGACTGACTGTGATTGTGTGTGTGTGTGTCTGTGTGTGTCTCTGTACGTGTGTGTGAGTGAATGAGTGAGATTGAGACTGACTGTGATTGTGTGTGTGTGTGTCTGTGTGTGTCTCTGTACGTGTGTGTGAGTGAATGAGTGAGATTGAGACTGTATGTGATTGTGTGTGTGTGTGTGTGTGTGTGAGTCTCTGTACGTGTGTGTGAGTGAATGAGTGAGATTGAGACTGACTGTGATTGTGTGTGTGTGTGTCTCTGTACGTGTGTGTGAGTGAATGAGTGAGATTGAGACTGTATGTGATTGTGTGTGTGTGTGTGTGTGTGTGTGTGTGAGTCTCTGTACGTGAGTGTGAGTGAATGAGTGAGATTGAGACTGACTGTGATTGTGTGTGTGTGTGCCTGTGTGTGTCTCTGTACGTGTGTGTGAGTGAATTAGTGAGATTGAGACTGTATGTGATTGTGTGTGTGTGTGTGTGTGAGTCTCTGTACGTGTGTGTGAGTGAATGAGTGAGATTGAGACTGACTGTGATTGTGTGTGTGTGTGTCTGTGTGTGTCTCTGTACGTGTGTGTGAGTGAATGAGTGAGATTGAGACTGACTGTGATTGTGTGTGTGTGTGTGTGTGAGTCTCTGTACGTGTGTGTGAGTGAATGAGTGAGATTGAGACTGACTGTGATTGTGTGTGTGTGTGTGTCTGTGTGTGTCTCTGTACGTGTGTGTGAGTGAATGAGTGAGATTGAGACTGTATGTGATTGTGTGTGTGTGTGTGTGTGTGAGTCTCTGTACGTGTGTGTGAGTGAATGAGTGAGATTGAGACTGACTGTGATTGTGGATGTGTGTCTGTGTGTGTCTCTGTACGTGTGTGTGAGTGAATGAGTGAGATTGAGACTGACTGTGATTGTGTGTGTGTGTGTGTGTGAGTCTCTGTACGTGTGTGTGAGTGAATGAGTGAGATTGAGACTGACTGTGATTGTGTGTGTGTGTGTGTGTGTGAGTCTCTGTACGTGTGTGTGAGTGAATGAGTGAGATTGAGACTGACTGTGATTGTGTGTGTGTGTGTGTGTGAGTCTCTGTACGTGTGTGTGAGTGAATGAGTGAGATTGAGACTGACTGTGATTGTGTGTGTGTGTGTGTGTGAGTCTCTGTACGTGTGTGTGAGTGAATGAGTGAGATTGAGACTGACTGTGATTGTGTGTGTGTGTGTGTGTGTGAGTCTCTGTACGTGTGTGTGAGTGAATGAGTGAGATTGAGACTGACTGTGATTGTGTGTGTGTATGTGTCTGTGTGAGTCTCTGTACGTGTGTGTGAGTGAATGAGTGAGATTGAGACTGACTGTGATTGTGTGTGTGTGTGTCTGTGTGAGTCTCTGTACGTGTGTGTGAGTGAATGAGTGAGATTGAGACTGACTGTGATTGTGTGTGTGTGTGTGTGTGTCTGTGTGAGTCTCTGTACGTGTGTGTGAGTGAATGAGTGAGATTGAGACTGAATGTGATTGTGTGTGTGTGTGTGTGTGTGTCTCTGTACGTGCGTGTGAGTGAATGAGTGAGATTGAGACTGAATGTGATTGTGTGTGTGTTTGTGTGTCAGTGTGAGTCTCTGTACGTGTGTGTGAGTGAATGAGTGAGTGAGAGATTGAGACTGTATGTGATTGTGTGTGTGTGTGTGTGTGCGTGTGTGAGTCTCTGTACGTGTGTGTGAGTGAATGAATGAGATTGAGACTGACTGTGATTGTGTGTGTGTGAGTCTCTGTACGTGTGTGTGAGTGAATGAGTGAGATTAAGACTGACTGTGATTGTGTGTGTGTATGTGTCTGTGTGAGTCTCTGTACGTGTGTGTGAGTGAATGAGTGAGATTGAGACTGACTGTGATTGTGTGTGTGTGTGTGTGTCTGTGTGAGTCTCTGTACGTGTGTGTGAGTGAATGAGTGAGATTGAGACTGCCTGTGATTGTGTGTGTGTGTGTGTCTGTGTGAGTCTCTGTACGTGTGTGTGAGTGAATGAGTGAGTGAGAGATTGAGACTGTATGTGATTGTGTGTGTGTGTGTGTGTGTGAGTCTCTGTACGTGTGTGTGAGTGAATGAGTGAGAGATTGAGACTGTATATGATTATGTGTGAGTCTCTGTACGTGCGTGTGAGTGAATGAGTGAGTGAGAGATTGAGACTGTATGTGATTGTGTGTCTGTGTGTGAGTCTCTGTACATGCGTGTGAGTGAATGAGTGAGAGATTGAGACTGTATGTGATTGTGTGTGTGTGTGTTTGTGTGAGTCTCTGTACGTGTGTGAGTGAATGAGTGAGATTGAGACTGAATGTGATTGTGTGTGTGTGTGTGTGAGTCTCTGTACGTGTGTGTGAGTGAATGAGTGAGAGATTGAGACTGTGTGTGATTGTGTGTGTGTGTCTGTGTGAGTCTCTGTACGTGCGTGAGTGAATGAGTGAGTGAGAGATTGAGACTGTATGTGATTGTGTGTGTGTGTCTCTGTACGTGTGTGTGAGTGAATGAGTGAGAGATTGAGACTGACTGTGATTGTGTGTGTGTGTGTGTGTGAGTCTCTGTACGTGTGTGTGAGTGAATGAGTGAGATTGAGACTGACTGTGATTGTGTGTGTGTGTGTGTCTGTGTGAGTCTCTGTACGTGTGTGTGAGTGAATGAGTGAGATTGAGACTGACTGTGATTGTGTGTGTGTGTGTGTGTGAGTCTCTGTACGTGTGTGTGAGTGAATGAGTGAGATTGAGACTGACTGTGATTGTGTGTGTGTGTGTGTCTGTGTGAGTCTCTGTACGTGTGTGTGAGTGAATGAGTGAGATTGAGACTGACTGTGATTGTGTGTGTGTGTGTGTGTGAGTCTCTGTACGTGTGTGTGAGTGAATGAGTGAGATTGAGACTGTATGTGATTGTGTGTGTGTGTGTGTGTGTGAGTCTCTGTACGTGTGTGTGAGTGAATGAGTGAGATTGAGACTGACTGTGATTGTGTGTGTGTGTGTGTCTGTGTGAGTCTCTGTACGTGTGTATGAGTGAATGAGTGAGATTGAGACTGACTGTGATTGTGTGTGTGTGTGTGTGAGTCTCTGTACGTGTGTGTGAGTGAATGAGTGAGATTGAGACTGACTGTGATTGTGTGTGTGTGTGTGTCTGTGTGAGTCTCTGTACGTGTGTGTGAGTGAATGAGTGAGATTGAGACCGACTGTGATTGTGTGTGTGTGTGTGTGTGAGTCTCTGTACGTGTGTGTGAGTGAATGAGTGAGATTGAGACTGACTGTGATTGTTTGTGTGTGTGTCTGTGTGTGTCTCTGTACGTGTGTGTGAGTGAATGAGTGAGATTGAGACTGTATGTGATTGTGTGTGTGTGTGTGTGTGTGTGAGTCTCTGTACGTGTGTGTGAGTGAATGAGTGAGATTGAGACTGACTGTGATTGTGTGTGTGTGTGTGTGAGTCTCTGTACGTGTGTGTGAGTGAATGAGTGAGTGAGAGATTGACTGTGATTGTGTGTGTGTGTGTGTCTGTGTGAGTCTCTGTACGTGTGTGTGAGTGAATGAGTGAGATTGAGACTGACTGTGATTGTGTGTGTGTGTGTGTCTGTGTGAGTCTCTGTACGTGTGCGTGAGTGAATGAGTGAGATTGAGACTGACTGTGATTGTGTGTGTGTGTGTGTCTGTGTGAGTCTCTGTACGTGTGTGTGAGTGAATGAGTGAGATTGAGACTGACTGTGATTGTGTGTGTGTGTGTGTGTGTGAGTCTCTGTACGTGTGTGTGAGTGAATGAGTGAGATTGAGACTGACTGTGATTGTGTGTGTGTGTGTCTGTGTGTGTCTCTGTACGTGTGTGTGAGTGAATGAGTGAGATTGAGACTGTATGTGATTGTGTGTGTGTGTGTGTGTGTGAGTCTCTGTACGTGTGTGTGAGTGAATGAGTGAGATTGAGACTGACTGTGATTGTGTGTGTGTGTGTCTGTGTGTGTCTCTGTACGTGTGTGTGAGTGAATGAGTGAGATTGAGACTGACTGTGATTGTGTGTGTGTGTGTCTGTGTGTGTCTCTGTACGTGTGTGTGAGTGAATGAGTGAGATTGAGACTGTATGTGATTGTGTGTGTGTGTGTGTGTGTGTGTGTGTGTGAGTCTCTGTACGTGTGTGTGAGTGAATGAGTGAGATTGAGACTGACTGTGATTGTGTGTGTGTGTGTCTCTGTACGTGTGTGTGAGTGAATGAGTGAGATTGAGACTGTATGTGATTGTGTGTGTGTGTGTGTGTGTGTGAGTCTCTGTACGTGTGTGTGAGTGAATGAGTGAGATTGAGACTGACTGTGATTGTGTGTGTGTGTGCCTGTGTGTGTCTCTGTACGTGTGTGTGAGTGAATGAGTGAGATTGAGACTGTATGTGATTGTGTGTGTGTGTGTGTGTGTGAGTCTCTGTACGTGTGTGTGAGTGAATGAGTGAGATTGAGACTGACTGTGATTGTGTGTGTGTGTGTCTGTGTGTGTCTCTGTACGTGTGTGTGAGTGAATGAGTGAGATTGAGACTGACTGTGATTGTGTGTGTGTGTGTGTGTGAGTCTCTGTACGTGTGTGTGAGTGAATGAGTGAGATTGAGACTGACTGTGATTGTGTGTGTGTGTGTGTCTGTGTGTGTCTCTGTACGTGTGTGTGAGTGAATGAGTGAGATTGAGACTGTATGTGATTGTGTGTGTGTGTGTGTGTGTGAGTCTCTGTACGTGTGTGTGAGTGAATGAGTGAGATTGAGACTGACTGTGATTGTGTGTGTGTGTCTGTGTGTGACTCTGTACGTGTGTGTGAGTGAATGAGTGAGATTGAGACTGTATGTGATTGTGTGTGTGTGTGTGTGTGAGTCTCTGTACGTGTGTGTGAGTGAATGAGTGAGATTGAGACTGACTGTGATTGTGTGTGTGTGTGTGTGTGAGTCTCTGTACGTGTGTGTGAGTGAATGAGTGAGATTGAGACTGACTGTGATTGTGTGTGTGTGTGTGTGTGAGTCTCTGTACGTGTGTGTGAGTGAATGAGTGAGATTGAGACTGACTGTGATTGTGTGTGTGTGTGTGTGTGAGTCTCTGTACGTGTGTGTGAGTGAATGAGTGAGATTGAGACTGACTGTGATTGTGTGTGTGTGTGTGTGTGTGAGTCTCTGTACGTGTGTGAGTGAATGAGTGAGATTGAGACTGACTGTGATTGTGTGTGTGTATGTGTCTGTGTGAGTCTCTGTACGTGTGTGTGAGTGAATGAGTGAGATTGAGACTGACTGTGATTGTGTGTGTGTGTGTGTCTGTGTGAGTCTCTGTACGTGTGTGTGAGTGAATGAGTGAGATTGAGACTGACTGTGATTGTGTGTGTGTGTGTGTCTGTGTGAGTCTCTGTACGTGTGTGTGAGTGAATGAGTGAGATTGAGACTGAATGTGATTGTGTGTGTGTGTGTGTGTGTCTCTGTACGTGCGTGTGAGTGAATGAGTGAGATTGAGACTGAATGTGATTGTGTGTGTGTTTGTGTGTCAGTGTGAGTCTCTGTACGTGTGTGTGAGTGAATGAGTGAGTGAGAGATTGAGACTGTATGTGATTGTGTGTGTGTGTGTGTGTGCGTGTGTGAGTCTCTGTACGTGTGTGTGAGTGAATGAATGAGATTGAGACTGACTGTGATTGTGTGTGTGTGAGTCTCTGTACGTGTGTGTGAGTGAATGAGTGAGATTGAGACTGACTGTGATTGTGTGTGTGTATGTGTCAGTGTGAGTCTCTGTACGTGTGTGTGAGTGAATGAGTGAGATTGAGACTGACTGTGATTGTGTGTGTGTGTGTGTCTGTGTGAGTCTCTGTACGTGTGTGTGAGTGAATGAGTGAGATTGAGACTGACTGTGATTGTGTGTGTGTGTGTGTCTGTGTGAGTCTCTGTACGAGTGTGTGAGTGAATGAGTGAGTGAGAGATTGAGACTGTATGTGATTGTGTGTGTGTGTGTGTGTGAGTCTCTGTACGTGTGTGTGAGTGAATGAGTGAGAGATTGAGACTGTATATGATTATGTGTGAGTCTCTGTACGTGCGTGTGAGTGAATGAGTGAGTGAGAGATTGAGACTGTATGTGATTGTGTGTGTGTGTGTGAGTCTCTGTACATGCGTGTGAGTGAATGAGTGAGAGATTGAGACTGTATGTGATTGTGTGTGTGTGTGTTTGTGTGAGTCTCTGTACGTGTGTGAGTGAATGAGTGAGATTGAGACTGAATGTGATTGTGTGTGTGTGTGTGTGTGAGTCTCTGTACGTGTGTGTGAGTGAATGAGTGAGAGATTGAGACTGTGTGTGATTGTGTGTGTGTGTCTCTGTACGTGTGTGTGAGTGAATGAGTGAGAGATTGAGACTGTGTGTGATTGTGTGTGTGTGTGTCTGTGTGAGTCTCTGTACGTGTGTGTGAGTGAATGAGTGAGTGAGAGATTGAGACTGTATGTGATTGTGTGTGTGTGTGTGAGTCTCTGTACGTGTGTGTGAGTGAATGAGTGAGAGATTGAGACTGTATGTGATTGTGTGTGTGTGTGTTTGTGTGAGTCTCTGTACGTGCGTGTGAGTGAATGAGTGAGATTGAGACTGAATGTGATTGTGTGTGTGTATGTGTGTGTGAGTCTCTGTACGTGTGTGTGAGTGAATGAGTGAGAGATTGAGACTGTATGTGATTGTGTGTGTGTGTGTGTGAGAATGTGAATCTCTCTATGTGCGTGTGAGTGAATGAGTGAGAGATTGAGACTGTATGTGATTGTGTGTGTGTGTGTGTGTGTGTGTGTGTGAGTCTCTGTACATGCTTGTGAGTGAATGAGTGAGAGATTGAGACTGTATGTGATTGTGTGTGTGTGAGTCTCTGTACATGCGTGTGAGTGAATGAGTGAGAGATTGAGACTTTATGTGATTGTGTGTGAGTCTCTGTACGTGCGTGTGAGTGAATGAGTGAGAGATTGAGACTGCATGTGATTGTGTGTGTGTGTATGTGTGTGTGTGAGTCTCTGTACGTGTGTGAGAGTGAATGAGTGGGAGATTGAGACTGTGTGTGATTGTGTGTTTGTGTATGTTTATGTGTATGTGTGTGTGAGAATATTTATGTGTGCATGTATGTGTGTGTATGTGTGAGTGCATGTGTATATGTCTGTGCGTGTAGATGTGTGTGTATGTATAAGTGTGTGTGTGTAGATGTGTGTGTTTCTGTTTTTCTGTATGTGTGTGTATATATATATATATATTTATATATATATATATAAATGTGTGTGTGTCTATATGTGTTTGATTGTGTATATTTGTGAGTGTGGATGTTTTATAAATGTGTATGTGTGTATATGGGTGTGTTTGAGTGAGAGTGTGAGAGTATGAGGGCATGAGTGTTGTACTGTGTATATACGTGTGTGTGTGTATATATGTGTGTGTTGAGTGTGTGAATATGTGTTGAGTGTACATATTTGTGTGTATACGTGCATGTATCAGTGTAGATATATGTATGTTTGTGTGCATGTAT
>JANJGN010001034.1:70000-208225 GCA_026770705.1 Isurus oxyrinchus | reverse complement strand
ATCTCTCTGTCTCTGTCTCTGTCTGTCTCTGTCTCTCTCTCTTCTCTGTCTCTGTCTCTGTCTCTGTCTCTCTCTCTCTTCTCTGTCTCTGTCTCTGTCTCTATCTCTCTGTCTCTCTCTCTCTGTCTCTCTGTCGCTGTCTCTGTCTCTGTCTCTATCTCTCTGTCTCTGTCTCTCTCTCTGTCTCTGTCTCTCTCTCTCTTCTCTGTCTCTGTCTCTATCTCTGTCTCTGTCTCTGTCTCTATCTCTCTGTCTCTCTCTCTGTCTCTGTCTCCCTCTGTCTCTGTCTCTCTCTCTGTTTCTCTCTCTCTTCTCTGTCTCTGTCTCTCTCTCTCTTTGTCTCTGTCTCTATCTCTGTCTCTGTCTCTGTCTCTGTCTCTATCTCTCTGTCTCTCTCTCTGTCTCTGTCTCCCTCTGTCTCTGTCTCTCTCTCTGTTTCTGTCTCTGTCTCCTCTCTCTGTCTCTCTCTCACTGTCTCTATCTCTCTGTCTCTGTCTCTGTCTCTATCTCTCTGTCTCTGTCTCTGTCTCTGTCTCTCTTCTCTGTCTCTGTCTCTGTCTCTCTCTCTGTCTCTGTCTCCTCTCTCTCTCTCTCTCTGTCTCTCTCTCTCTGTCTCTGTCTCTGTCTCTCTCTCTCTCTCTCTGTCTCTATCTCTGTCTCTCTCTCTCTGTCTCTGTCTCTGTCTCTCACTCTCTGTCTCTGTCTCTGTCTCTCTCTCTCTCTCTCTCACTGTATCGCTCTGTGTCTCATCATCAACTGTCTTCTCTTCCTCTCTGTCTCAATCTCTCCCCAATTAAATTTTCTGCCCCAGTATCAGGTCCTGTACAGTCTGTGTGTGTGTCAGTGTCAGCTATGTACAGTCTCTGTGTCTGTGTCTCAGTGTCAGCTCCAGTACAGTCTCTGTGTCTGTGTCTCAGTGTCAGCTCCAGTACAGTCCTCTGTGTCTGTGTCTCAGTATCAGCTCCTGTACAGTCTGTCTGTATGTGTCTCAGTGTCAGCTCCTGTACAGTCTGTGTGTGTGTCTCAGTGTCAGCTCCTGTACAGTCTGTGTGTGAGTCTCAGTGTCAGCTCCTGTACAGTCTGTCTGTGTGAGTCTCAGTGTCAGCTCCTGTACAGTCTGTGTGTGAGTCTCAGTGTCAGCTCCTGTACAGTCTGTGTGTGTGTCCCAGTGTCAGCTCCTGTACAGTCTGTGTGTGAGTCTCAGTGTCAGCTCCCTGTACAGTATGTCTGTGTGTGTCTCAGTGTCAGCTCCTGTACAGTCTGTGTGTGAGTCTCAGTGTCAGCTCCTGTACAGTCTGTGTGTGAGTCCTCAGTGTCAGCTCCTGTACAGTCTGTGTGTGTGTGTCTCAGTGTCAGCTCCTGTACAGTCTGTGTCTCTGTCTCAGTGGTCAGCTCCCTGTACAGTCTGTGTGTGTGTCTCAGTGTCAGCTCCTGTACAGTCTGTATGGTGTGTCTCAGTGTCAGCTCCTGTACAGTCTGTGTGTGTGTCTCAGTGTCAGCTCCTGTACAGTCTGTCTGTGAGTCTCAGTGTCAGCTCCTGTACAGTCTGTGTGTGTGTCTCAGTGTCAGTTCCTGTACAGTCTGTGTGTGTGTGTCTCAGTGTCAGCTCCTGTATAGTCTGTGTGTGAGTCTCAGTGTTAGCTCCTGTACAGTCTGTGTGTGAGTCTCAGTGTCAGCTCCTGTACAGTCTGTGTGTTGTGTCTCAGTGTCAGCTCCTGTACAGTATGTGTGTGAGTCTCAGTGTCAGCTCCTGTACAGTCTGTGTGTGTGCCTCAGTGTCAGCTCCTGTACAGTCTGTGTGTGTGTCTCAGTGTCAGCTCATGTACAGTCTGTGTGTGTGTGTGTGTGTGTGTGTGTGGTGTGTCTCAGTATCAGCTCCTGTAAAGTCTCTGTGTGTGTGTCTCAGTGTCAGCTCCTGTACAGTCTGTGCCATGAGTCTCAGTGTCAGCTCCTGTACAGTCTGTGTGTGTGTCTCAGTGTCAGCTCCTGTACAGTCTGTGTCTGTGTCTCAGTGTCAGCTCCTGTACAGTCTGTGTGTGAGTCTCAGTGTCAGCTCCTGTACAGTCTGTGTGTGAGTCTCAGTGTCAGCTCCTTTACAGTCTGTGTCTGTGTCTCAGTGCCAGCTCCTGTACAGTCTCTGTGGGTGTGTCTCAGTGTCAGCTCCTGTACAGTCTGTGTGTGTGTCTCAGTGTCAGCTCCTGTACAGACTGTGTGTGAGTCTCAGTGTCAGCTCCTGTACAGTCTGTGTGTGTGTGTCTCAGTGTCAGCTCCTGTACAGTCTGCGTGTGTGTCTCAGTGTCAGCCCCTGTACAGTCTGTGTGTGTGTGTCTCAGTGTCAGCTCCTGTACAGTCTGTGTGTGTGTCTCAGTGTCAGCTCCTGTACAGTCTGTGTGTGACTCTCAGTGTCAGCTCCTGTACAGTCTGTGTGTGTGTGTCTCAGTGTCAGCTCCTGTACAGTCTGTGTGTGAGTCTCAGTGTTAGCTTCTGTACAGTCTGTGTGTGAGTCTCAGTGTCAGCTCCTGTATAGTCTGTGTGTGTGTCTCAGTGTCAGCTCCTGTACAGTCTGTGTGTGAGTCTCAGTGTCAGCTCCTGTACAGTCGGTGTGTGTGTCTCAGTGTCAGCTCCTGTACAGTCTGTGTGTGTGTCTCAGTGACAGCTCCTGTACAGTCTGTCTGTGTGTCTCAGTGTCAGCTCCTGTAGAGTCTGTGTGTGTGTCTCAGTGTCAGCTCATGTACAGTCTGTGTGTGTGTGTGTGTGTGTGTGTGTGTCTCAGTGTCAGCTACTGTACAGTCTCTGTGTGTGTGTCTCAGTATCAGCTCCTGTAAAGTCTCTGTGTGTGTGTCTCAGTGTCAGCTCCTGTACATTCTGTGCATGAGTCTCAGTGTCAGCTCCTGTACAGTCTGTCTGTGTGTCTCAGTGACAGCTCCTGTACAGTCTGTCTGTGTGTCTCAGTGTCAGCTCCTGTACAGTCTGTGTGTGAGTCTCAGTGTCAGCTCCTGTACAGTCTGTGTGTGTGTCTCAGTGTCAGCTCCTGTACAGTCTGTGTCTGTGTCTCAGTGTCAGCTCCTGTACAGTCTGTGTCTGTGTCTCAGTGTCAGCTCCTGTACAGTCTGTGTGTGTCTGTCTCAGTGTCAGCTCATGTACAGTCTGTGTGTGTATGTGTGTGTGTCTCAGTGTCAGCTACTGTACAGTCTGTGTGTGAGTCTCAGTGTCAGCTCCTTTACAGTCTGTGTCTGTGTCTCAGTGCCAGCTCCTGTACAGTCTCTGTGGGTGTGTCTCAGTGTCAGCTCCTGTACAGTCTGTGTGTGTGTCTCAGTGTCAGCTCCTGTACAGTCTGTGTGTGTGTCTCAGTGTCAGCTCCTGTACGATCCGTGTGTGTGTGTCTCAGTGTCAGTTCCTGTACAGTCTGCGTGTGTGTCTCAGTGTCAGCTTCAGTACAGTCTCTGTGGGTGTGTCTCATTGTCAGCTCCTGTACAGTCTGTGTGTGTGTGTCTCAGTGTCAGCTCCTGTACAGTCTGTGTGTGAGTCTCAGTGTCAGTTCCTGTACAGTCAGTGTGTGTGTGTCTCAGTGTCAGCTCCTGTACGATCCGTGTGTGTGTGTCTCAGTGTCAGTTCCTGTACAGTCTGCGTGTGTGTCTCAGTGTCAGCTCCTGTATAGTCTGTGTGTGTGTGTCTCAGTGTCAGCTCCTGTACAGTCTGTGTGTGTGTCTCAGTGTCAGCTCCTGTACAGTCTGTGTGTGTTTGTATCAGTGTCAGCTCCTGTACAGTCTGTGTGTGTGTCTCAGTGCCAGCTCCTGCACAGTCTGTGTGTGTGTCTCAGTGTCAGCTCCTGTACAGTCTGTGTGTGAGTCTCAGTGTCAGCTCCTGTACAGTCTGTGTGGGTGTCTCAGTGTCAGCTCCTGTACAGTCTGTGTGTGTGTCTCAGTGTCAGCTCCTGCACAGTCTGTGTGTGAGTCTCAGTGTCAGTTCCTGTACAGTCAGTGTGTGTGTGTCTCAGTGTCAGATCCTGCACAGTCTGTGTGTGAGTCTCAGTGTCAGCTCCTGTACAGTCTGTGTGTGAGTCTCAGTGTCAGCTCCTGTATAGTCTGTCTTTGTGTCTCAGTGTCAGCTCCTGTACAGTCTGTGTGTGTGTCTCAGTGTCAGCTCCTGTACAGTCTGTGTGTGAGTCTCAGTGTCAGCTCCTGTACAGTCTGTGTGTGTGTCTCAGTGTCAGCTCCTGTACTGTCTGTGTGTGAGTCTCAGTGTCAGATCCTGTACAGTCTGTGTGTGTGTCCCTGTGTCAGCTCCTGTACAGTCTGTGTGTATGTCTCATTGTCAGCTCCTGTACACTATGTGTGAGTGTGTCTCAGTGTCAGATCCTGTACAGTCTGTGTGTGAGTCTCAGTGTCAGCTCCTGTACAGTCTGTGTGTGTGTCTCAGTGTCAGCTCCTGTACAGTCTGTGTGTGTGTGTCTCAGTGTCAGCTCCTGTACAGTCTGTGTGTGAGTCTCAGTGTCAGCCCCTGTACAGACTGTGTGTGAGTCTCAGTGTCAGCTCCTTTACAGTCTGTGTCTGTGTCTCAGTGCCAGCTCCTGTACAGTCTCTGTGGGTGTGTCTCAGTGTCAGCTCCTGTACAGTCTGTGTTTGTGTCTCAGTGTCAGCTCCTGTACAGACTGTGTGTGTGTCTCAGTGTCAGCTCCTGTACAGTCCGTGTCTGTGTCTCAGTGCCAGCTTCTGTACAGTCTGTGTGTGTGTCTCAGTGTCAGCTCCTGTACAGTCTGTGTGTGTGTGTCTCAGTGTCAGCTCCTGTACAGTCTGCGTGTGTGTCTCAGTGTCAGCCCCTGTACAGTCTGTGTGTGTGTGTCTCAGTGTCAGCTCCTGTACAGTCTGTGTGTGTGTCTCAGTGTCAGCTCCTGTACAGTCTGTGTGTGACTCTCAGTGTCAGCTCCTGTACAGTCTGTGTGTGTGTGTCTCAGTGTCAGCTCCTGTACAGTCTGTGTGTGAGTCTCAGTGTTAGCTTCTGTACAGTCTGTGTGTGAGTCTCAGTGTCAGCTCCTGTATAGTCTGTGTGTGTGTCTCAGTGTCATCTCCTGTACAGTCTGTGTGTGAGTCTCAGTGTCAGCTCCTGTACAGTCTGTGTGTGTGTGTCTCAGTGTCAGCTCCTGTAGAGTCTGTGTGTGTGTCTCAGTGTCAGCTCATGTACAGTCTGTGTGTGTGTGTGTGTGTGTGTGTGTGTCTCAGTGTCAGCTACTGTACAGTCTCTGTGTGTGTGTCTCAGTGTCAGCTCCTGTACAGTCTTTGTGTGTGTGTCTCAATATCAGCTCCTGTAAAGTCTCTGTGTGTGTGTCTCAGTGTCAGCTCCTGTACATTCTGTGCATGAGTCTCAGTGTCAGCTCCTGTACAGTCTGTGTGTGAGTCTCAGTGTCAGCTCCTGTACAGTCTGTGTGTGTGTCTCAGTGTCAGCTCCTGTACAGTCTGTGTCTGTGTCTCAGTGTCAGCTCCTTTACAGTCTGTCTCTGTCTCTCAGTGTCAGCTCCTGTACAGTCTGTGTGTGTGTGTCTCAGTGTCAGCTCATGTACAGTCTGTGTGTGTATGTGTGTGTGTCTCAGTGTCAGCTACTGTACAGTCTGTGTGTGAGTCTCAGTGTCAGCTCCTTTACAGTCTGTGTCTGTGTCTCAGTGTCAGCTCCTGTACAGTCTCTGTGGGTGTGTCTCAGTGTCAGCTCCTGTACAGTCTGTGTGTGTGTCTCAGTGTCAGCTCCTGTACAGTCTGTGTGTGTGTCTCAGTGTCAGCTCCTGTACGATCCGTGTGTGTGTGTCTCAGTGTCAGTTCCTGTACAGTCTGCGTGTGTGTCTCAGTGTCAGCTTCAGTACAGTCTCTGTGGGTGTGTCTCATTGTCAGCTCCTGTACAGTCTGTGTGTGTGTGTCTCAGTGTCAGCTCCTGTACAGTCTGTGTGTGAGTCTCAGTGTCAGTTCCTGTACAGTCAGTGTGTGTGTGTCTCAGTGTCAGCTCCTGTACGATCCGTGTGTGTGTGTCTCAGTGTCAGTTCCTGTACAGTCTGTGTGTGAGTCTCAGTGTCAGCTCCTGTACAGTCTGTGTGTGTGTGTGTCTCAGTGTCAGCTCCTGTACAGTCTGTGTCTGTGTCTCAGTGTCAGCTTCAGTACAGTCTCTGTGGGTGTGTCTCATTGTCAGCTCCTGTACAGTCTGTGTGTGTGTGTCTCAGTGTCAACTCCTGCAAAGTCTGTGTGTGAGTCTCAGTGTCAGCTCCTGTACAGTATGTCTGTGTGTGTTTGTATCAGTGTCAGCTCCTGTACAGTCTGTGTGTGAGTCTCAGTGTCAGCTCCTGTACAGTCTGTGTGTGTGTCTCAGTGTCAGCTCCTGTACAGTCTGTGTGTGTGTCTCAGTGTCAGCTCCTGCACAGTCTGTGTGTGAGTCTCAGTGTCAGTTCCTGTACAGTCAGTGTGTGTGTGTCTCAGTGTCAGATCCTGCACAGTCTGTGTGTGAGTCTCAGTGTCAGCTCCTGTACAGTCTGTGTGCGAGTCTCAGTGTCAGCTCCTGTATAGTCTGTCTTTGTGTCTCAGTGTCAGCTCCTGTACAGTCTGTGTGTGTGTCTCAGTGTCAGCTCCTGTACAGTCTGTGTGTGAGTCTCAGTGTCAGCTCCTGTACAGTCTGTGTGTGTGTCCCTGTGTCAGCTCCTGTACAGTCTGTGTGTGTGTCTCAGTGTCAGCTCCTGTACTGTCTGTGTGTGAGTCTCAGTGTCAGCTCCTGTACAGTCTGTGTGTGTGTCCCTGTGTCAGCTCCTGTACAGTCTGTGTGTATGTCTCATTGTCAGCTCCTGTACACTATGTGTGAGTGTGTCTCAGTGTCAGATCCTGTACAGTCTGTGTGTGAGTCTCAGTGTCAGCTCCTGTACAGTCTGTGTGTGTGTCTCAGTGTCAGCTCCTGTACAGTCTGTGTGTGTGTGTCTCAGTGTCAGCTCCTGTACAGTCTGTGTGTGAGTCTCAGTGTCAGCTCCTTTACAGTCTGTGTCTGTGTCTCAGTGCCAGCTCCTGTACAGTCTCTGTGGGTGTGTCTCAGTGTCAGCTCCTGTACAGTCTGTGTTTGTGTCTCAGTGTCAGCTCCTGTACAGACTGTGTGTGTGTCTCAGTGTCAGCTCCTGTACAGTCTGTGTCTGTGTCTCAGTGCCAGCTTCTGTACAGTCTGTGTGTGTGTCTCAGTGTCAGCTCCTGTACAGTCTGTGTCTGTGTCTCAGTGTCAGCTCCTGTACAGTCTGTGTGTGTGTGTCTCAGTGTCAGCTCCTGTACAGTCTGTGTGTGTGTGTCAGTGTTAGCTTCTGTACAGTCTGTGTGTGTGTCTCAGTGTCAGCTCCTGTACACTATGTGTGAGTGTGTCTCAGTGTCAGCTCCTGTACAGTCTCTGTGGGTGTGTCTCAGTGTCAGCTCCTGTACAGTCTGTGTTTGTGTCTCAGTGTCAGCTCCTGTACAGACTGTGTGTGTGTCTCAGTGTCAGCTCCTGTACAGTCTGTGTCTGTGTCTCAGTGTCAGCTCCTGTACAGTCTGTGTGTGTGTCTCAGTGTCAGCTTCTGTACAGTCTGTGTGTGTGTCTCAGTGTCAGCTCCTGTACAGTCTGTGTCTGTGTCTCAGTGTCGGCTCCTGTACAGTCTGAGTGTGTGTGTGTGTGTGTCTCAGTGTCAGCTCATGTACAGTCTGCGTGTGTATGTCTGTGTGTCTCAGTGTCAGCTACTGTACATTCTGTGTGTGAGTCTCAGTGTCAGCTCCTTTACAGTCTGTGTCTGTGTCTCAGTGCCAGCTCCTGTACAGTCTCTGTGGGTGTGTCTCAGTGTCAGCTCCTGTACAGTCTGTGTGTGTGTCTCAGTGTCAGCTCCTGTACAGACTGTGTGTGAGTCTCAGTGTCAGCTCCTGTACAGTCTGTGTGTGTGTGTCTCAGTGTCAGCTCCTGTACAGTCTGCGTGTGTGTCTCAGTGTCAGCCCCTGTACAGTCTGTGTGTGTGTGTCTCAGTGTCAGCTCCTGTACAGTCTGTGTGTGTGTCTCAGTGTCAGCTCCTGTACAGTCTGTGTGTGACTCTCAGTGTCAGCTCCTGTACAGTCTGTGTGTGTGTGTCTCAGTGTCAGCTCCTGTACAGTCTGTGTGTGAGTCTCAGTGTTAGCTCCTGTACAGTCTGTGTGTGAGTCTCAGTGTCAGCTCCTGTACAGTCTGTGTGTGTGTCTCAGTGTCAGCTCCTGTACAGTCTGTGTGTGTGTCTCAGTGTCAGCTCCTGTACAGTCTGTGTGTGAGTCTCAGTGTCAGCTCCTGTGCAGTCTGTGTGTGTGTGTCTCAGTGTCAGCTCCTGTAGAGTCTGTGTGTGTGTCTCAGTGTCAGCTCATGTACAGTCTGTGTGTGTGTGTGTGTGTGTGTGTGTGTGTGTGTGTGTGTCTCAGTGTCAGCTACTGTACAGTCTCTGTGTTTGTGTCTCAGTGTCATCTCCTGTACAGTCTGTGTGTGAGTGTCTCAGTATCAGCTCCTGTAAAGTCTGTGTGTGTGTGTCTCAGTGTCAGCTCCTGTACATTCTGTGCATGAGTCTCAGTGTCAGCTCCTGTACAGTCTGTGTGTGTGTGTCAGTGTCAGCTCCTGTACAGTCTGTGTGTGTGTCTCAGTGTCAGCTCCTGTACAGTCCGTGTGTGTGTCTCAGTGTCAGCTCCTTTACAGTCTGTGTGTCTGAGTCTCAGTGTCAGCTCCTGTACAGTCTGTGTGTGTGAGTCTCAGTGTCAGCTCCTTTACAGTCTGTGTCTGTGTCTCAGTGCCAGATCCTGTACAGTCTCTGTGGGTGTGTCTCAGTGTCGGCTCCTGTACAGTCTGTGTGTGTATGTGTGTGTGTCTCAGTGTCAGCTACTGTACAGTCTGTGTGTGAGTCTCAGTGTCAGCTCCTGTACAGTCTGTGTGTGTGTCTCAGTGTCAGCTACTGTACAGTCTGTGTGTGAGTCTCAGTGTCAGCTACTGTACAGTCTGTGTGTGAGTCTCAGTGTCAGCTCCTTTACAGTCTGTGTCTGTGTCTCAGTGCCAGCTCCTGTACAGTCTCTGTGGGTGTGTCTCAGTGTCAGCTCCTGTACAGTCTGTGTGTGTGTCTCAGTGTCAGCTCCTGTACAGTCTGTGTGTGTGTCTCAGTGTCAGCTCCTGTACAGTCTGTGTCTGTGTCTCAGTGTCAGCTTCAGTACAGTCTCTGTGGGTGTGTCTCAGTGTTAGCTCCTGTACAGTCTGTGTGTGAGTCTCAGTGTCAGCTCCTGTACAGTCTGTGTGTGAGTCTCAGTGTCAGCTCCTGTATAGTCTGCGTGTGTGTGTCTCAGTGTCAACTCCTGCAAAGTCTGTGTGTGAGTCTCAGTGTCAGCTCCTGTACAGTCTGTGTGTGTTTGTATCAGTGTCAGCTCCTGTACAGTCTGTGTGTGAGTCTCAGTGTCAGCTCCTGTACAGTCTGTGTGTGAGAGTCTCAGTGTCAGCTCCTGTACAGTCTGTGTGTGTGTGTCTCAGTATCAGCTCCTGTACAGTCTGTGTGTGTGTCTCAGTGTCAGCTCCTGTACAGTCTGTGTGTGTGTCTCAGTGTCAGCTCCTGCACAGTCTGTGTGTGAGTCTCAGTGTCAGTTCCTGTACAGTCAGTGTGTGTGTGTCTCAGTGTCAGATCCTGCACAGTCTGTGTGTGAGTCTCAGTGTCAGCTCCTGTATAGTCTGTCTTTGTGTCTCAGTGTCAGCTCCTGTACAGTCTGTGTGTGTGTCTCAGTGTCAGCTCCTGTACAGTCTGTGTGTGAGTCTCAGTGTCAGCTCCTGTACAGTCTGTGTGTGTGTCCCTGTTTCAGCTCCTGTACAGTCTGTGTGTGTGTCTCAGTGTCAGCTCCTGTACAGTCTGTGTGTATGTCTCATTGTCAGCTCCTGTACACTATGTGTGTGTGTGTCTCAGTGTCAGATCCTGTACAGTCTGTGTGTGAGTCTCAGTGTCAGCTCCTGTACAGTCTGTGTGTGAGTCTCAGTGTCAGCTCCTGTACAGTCTGTGTGTGTGTCTCAGTGTCAGCTCCTGTACAGTCTGTGTGTGAGTCTCAGTGTCAGCTCCTTTACAGTCTGTGTGTGTGTCTCAGTGCCAGCTCCTGTACAGTCTCTGTGGCTGTGTCTCATTGTTAGCTCCTGTACAGTCTGTGTGTGTGAGTCTCAGTTCCAGCTCCTGTACAGTCTGTCTGTGTGTGTGTCTCAGTGTCAGTTGCAGTACAATCTGTGTGTGTCTGTCTCGGTATCAGCTCCTGTACAGTCTGGGCGTGTTTCTCAGTATCAGCTCCTGTACAGTCTGTGTGTGTGTGTCTCAGTGTCATCTGCTGTACAGTCTGTGAGTGTGTGTGTGTCTCAGTGTCAGCTCCTGTACAGTCTGTCTGTGTGTGTGTCTCAGTGTCTGTTGCAGTACTATCTGTGTGTGTCTGTCTCGGTATCAGCTCCTGTACAGTCTGTGTGTGTGTCTCAGTGTCAGCTCCTGTACAGTCTGTGTGTGAGTCTCAGTGTCAGCTCCTGTACAGTCTGTGTGTGTCTCAGTGTCAGCTCCTGTACAGTCTGTCTGTGTGAGTCTCAGTGTCAGCTCCTGTACAGTCTGTGTATGTGTCTCAGTGTCAGCTCCTGTACAGTCTGTGTGTGAGTCTCAGTGTTAGCTCCTGTACAGTCTGTGTGTGAGTCTCAGTGTCAGCTCCTGTACAGTCTGTGTGTGTGTCTCAGTGTCAGCTCCTGTACAGTATGTGTGTGAGTCTCAGTGTCAGCTCCTGTACAGTCTGTGTGTGTGTCTCAGTGTCAGCTCCTGTACAGTCTGTGTGTGTGTCTCAGTGTCAGCTCATGTACAGTCTGTGTGTGTGTGTGTGTGTGTGTGTGTCTCAGTGTCAGCTACTGTAAGTCTGTGTGTGTGGGTCTCAGTGTCAGCTCCTGTAAAGTCTCTGTGTGTGTGTCTCAGTGTCAGCTCCTGTTCAGATTGTGTGTGTGTGTCTCAGTGTCAGCTCCTGTACAGTCTGTGTGTGAGTCTCAGTGACAGCTCCTGTACAGTCTGTGTGTGTGTCTCAGTGTCAGCTCCTGTACAGTCTGTGTCTGTGTCTCAGTGTCAGCTCCTGTACAGTCTCTGTGGGTGTGTCTCAGTGTCAGCTCATGTACAGTCTGTGTGTGTATGTGTGTATGTCTCAGTGTCAGCTCCTGTACAGTCTGTGTGTCTCTGTCTCAGTGTCAGCTCCTTTACAGTCTGTGTGTGTGTCTCAGTGTCAGCTCCTGCACAGTCTGTGTGTGAGTCTCAGTGTCAGTTCCTGTACAGTCAGTGTGTGTGTGTCTCAGTGTCAGCTCCTGTAAAGTCTGCGTGTGAGTCTCAGTGTCAGCGCCTGCACAGTCTGTGTGTGAGTCTCAGTGTCAGCTCCTGTACAGTCTGTGTGTGAGTCTCAGTGTCAGCTCCTGTATAGTCTGTGTGTGTGTCTCAGTGTCAGCTCCTGTACAGTCTGTGTGTGTGTCTCAGTGTCAGCTCATGTACAGTCTGTGTGTGAGTCTCAGTGTCAGCTCCTGTACAGACTGTGTGTGTGTCTCTGTGTCAGCTCCTGTACAGTCTGTGTGTGTGTCTCAGTGTCAGCTCCTGTACAGTCTGTGTGTATGTCTCATTGTCAGCTCCTGTACACTATGTGTGAGTGTGTCTCAGTGTCAGATCCTGTACAGTCTGTGTGTGAGTCTCAGTGTCAGCTCCTGTACAGTCTGTGTGTGAGTCTCAGTGTCAGCTCCTTTACAGTCTGTGTCTGTGTCTCAGTGCCAGCTCCTGTACAGTCTCTGTGGGTGTGTCTCAGTGTCAGCTCCTGTACAGTCTGTGTGTGTGTCTCAGTGTCAGCTCCTGTACAGTCTGTGTCTGTGTCTCAGTGCCAGCTTCTGTACAGTCTCTGTGGGTGTGTCTCAGTGTCAGCTCCTGTACAGTCTGTGTGTGTGAGTCTCAGTTCCAGCTCCTGTACAGTCTGTCTGTGTGTGTGTCTCAGTGTCAGTTGCAGTACAATCTGTGTGTGTCTGTCTCGGTATCAGCTCCTGTACAGTCTGTGCGTGTTTCTCAGTATCAGCTCCTGTACAGTCTGTGTGTGTGTGTCTCAGTGTCATCTGCTGTACAGTCTGTGAGTGTGTGTGTGTCTCAGTGTCAGCTCCTGTACAGTCTGTCTGTGTGTGTGTCTCAGTGTCAGTTGCAGTACAATCTGTGTGTGTCTGTCTCGGTATCAGCTCCTGTACAGTCTGTGTGTGTGTGTCTCAGTGTCAGCTCCTGTACAGTTTGTATGTGTGAGTCTCAGTTCCAGCTCCTGTACAGTCTGTCTGTGTGTGTGTCTCAGTGTCAGTTGCAGTACAATCTGTGTGTGTGTGTCTCGGTATCAGCTCCTGTACAGTCTGTGCGTGTTTCTCAGTATCAGCTCCTGTACAGTCTGTGTGTGTGTGTCTCAGTGTCATCTGCTGTACAGTCTGTGAGTGTGTGTGTGTCTCAGTGTCAGCTCCTGTACAGTCTGTCTGTGTGTGTGTCTCAGTGTCAGTTGCAGTACAATCTGTGTGTGTCTGTCTCGGTATCAGCTCCTGTACATTCTGTGTGTGTGTGTCTCAGTGTCAGCTCCTGTACAGTTTGTGTGTGTGTGTGGGTGTGTGTGTGTCTCAGTGTCAGCTCCTGTACAGTCTGTGTCTGTGTCTCAGTGGCAGCTCCTGTAATGTCTGTGTCTGTGTGTGTGCGTCTCAGTCAAAGCTCCTGTACAGTCCGTGTGTGTGTGTGTGTCTCGGTTTCAGCTCCTGTACAGTCTGTGTGTGAGTGTATGTGTGTCTCAGTGTAAGATCATGTACAGTCTGTCTGTGTGTCTCAGTATCAGCTCCTGCACAGTCTGTGTGTGTGTCTCAGTGTCAGATCCTGTACAGTCTGTCTGTGCGTCTCAGTGTCAGCTCCTGTACAGTCTGTGTGTGTGTGTCTCCGTGTCAGCTCCCGTAAAGTCTGTGTGTGAGTCTCAGTGTCAGCTCCTGTACAGTCTGTGTGTGAGTCTCAGTGTCAGCTCCCGTACAGTCTGTGTGTGAGTCTCAGTGTCAGCTCCTGTACAGTCTGTGTGTGTGTCTCAATGTCAGCTCCTGTACAGTCTTTGTGTGTGTCTCAGTGTCAGCTCCTGTACAGTCTGTGTGTGAGTCTCAGTGTCAGCTCCTGTACAGTCTGTGTGTGTGTCTCAATGTCAGCTCCTGTACAGTCTGTGTGTGTGTCTCAGTGTCAGCTCCTGTACAGTCTGTGTGTGAGTCTCAGTGTCAGCTCCTGTACAGTCTGTGTGTGTGTCTCAGTGTCAGCTCCTGTACAGTCTGTGTGTGTGTCTCAGTGTCAGCTCCTGTACAGTCTGTGTGTATTCTCATTGTCTGCTCCTTTACACCATGGGTGAATGTGTCTCAGTGTCAGATCCTGTACAGTCTGAGTGTGTGTCTCAGTGTCAGCTCCTGTACAGTCTGTGTGTGTGTGAGTCTCAGTTCCAGCTCCTGTACAGTCTGTCTGTGTGTGTGTCTCAGTGTCAGTTGCAGTACAATCTGTGTGTGTCTGTCTCGGTATCAGCTCCTGTACAGTCTGTGTGTGTGTGTCTCAGTGTCATCTGCTGTACAGTCTGTGAATGTGTGTGTGTCTCAGTGTCAGCTCCTGTACAGTCTGTCTGTGTGTGTGTCTCAGTGTCAGTTGCATTACAATCTGTGTGTGTCTGTCTCGGTATCAGCTCCTGTACAGTCTGTGTGTGTTTCTCAGAACCAGCTCCTGTACAGTCTGTCTGTGTGTGTCTCAGTGTCAGCTCCTTTACAGTTTGTGTGTGTGTGTGTGTGTGTCTCAGTGTCAGCTCCTGTACAGTCTGTGTGTGTGTCTCAGTGGCAGCTCCTGTAATGTCTGTGTCTGTGTGTGTGCGTCTCAGTCAAAGCTCCTGTACAGTCTGTGTGTGTGTGTGCGTCTCAGTGTCAGCTCCTGTACAGTCCGTGTGTGTGTGTGTGTCTCAGTTTCAGCTCCTGTACAGTCTGTGTGTGAGTGTGTGTGTGTCTCAGTGTCAGCTCCTGTACAGTCTGTCTGTGTGTCTCAGTATCAGAACCTGCACAGTCTGTGTGTGTGTCTCAGTGTCAGATCCTGTACTGTCTGTCTGTGTGTCTCAGTGTCAGCTCCTGTACAGTTTGTGTGTGTGTCTCAGTGACAGCTCCTGCACAGTCTGTGTGTGTGTCTCAGTATCAGATCCTGTACAGTCTGTGTGTGTGTGTCACAGTGTCAGCTCCTGTGCAGTATGTGTGTGTGTCTCAGTGTCAGCTCCTGTACAGTCTGTGTGTGTGTCTCAGTGTCAGTTCCTGTACAGTCTGTGAGTGTGTCTCAGTGTCAGCTCCTGTACAGTCTGTGTGTGTGTCTCAGTGTCAGCTCCTGTACAGTCCGTGTGTGTGTCTCAGTATCAGCTCCTGTACAGTCTGTGTGTGTGTGTCTCAGTGTCATCTGCTGTACAGTCTGTGAGTGTGTGTGTGTCTCAGTGTCAGCTCCTGTACTGTCTGTCTGTGTGTGTGTCTCAGTGTCAGTTGCAGTACAATCTGTGTGTGTCTGTCTCGGTATCAGCTCCTGTACAGTCTGTGTGTGTGTGTCTCAGTGTCAGCTCCTGTACAGTCTGTGTGTGTGTCTCAGTGTCAGCTCCTGTACAGTCTGTGTGTGAGTCTCAGTGTCAGCTGCTGTACAGTCTGTGTGTGTGTGTCTCAGTGTCAGCTCCTGTACAGTCTGTGTGTGAGTCTCAGTGTTAGCTCCTGTACAGTCTGTGTGTGAGTCTCAGTGTCAGCTCCTGTACAGTCTGTGTGTGTGTCTCAGTGTCAGCTCCTGTACAGTCTGTGTGTGAGTCTCAGTGTCAGCTCCTGTACAGTCTGTGTGTGTGTCTCAGTGTCAGCTCCTGTACAGTCTGTGTGTGTGTCTCAGTGTCAGCTCATGTACAGTCTGTGTGTGTGTGTGTGTGTGTGTCTCAGTGTCAGCTCCTGTACAGTCTGTGTGTGAGTCTCAGTGTTAGCTTCTGTACAGTCTGTGTCTGAGTCTCAGTGTCAGCTCCTGTACAGTCTGTGTGTTTGTGTCTCAGTGTCAGATCCTTTACAGTCTGTGTCTGTGTCTAAGTGCCAGCTCCTGTACAGTCTCTGTGGGTGTGTCTCTTGTCAGCTCCTGTACAGTCTGTGTGTGAGTCTCAGTGTCAGCTCCTTTACAGTCTGTGTCTGTGTCTCAGTGCCAGCTCCTGTACAGTCTCTGTGGGTGTGTCTCAGTGTCAGCTCCTGTACAGTCTGTGTGTGAGTCTCAGTGTCAGCTCCTGTACAGTCTGTCTGTGTGTCTCAGTGTCAGCTCCTGCACAGTCTGTGTGTGAGTCTCAGTGTCAGCTCCTGTACAGTCTGTGTGTGTGTCTCAGTGTCAGCTCCTGCACAGTCTGTGTGTGAGTCTCAGTGTCAGTTCCTGTACAGTCAGTGTGTGTGTGTCTCAGTGTCAGCTCCTGTAAAGTCTGTGTGTGAGTCTCAGTGTCAGCTCCTGTACAGTCTGTGTCTCTGTCTCAGTGTCAGCTCCTGTATAGTCTGTGTGTGTGTCTCAGTGTCAGCTCCTGTACAGTCTGTGTGTGAGTCTCAGTGTCAGCTCCTGTACAGTCTGTGTGTGTGTCTTTGTGTCAGCTCCTGTACAGTCTGTGTGTGTGTCTCAGTGTCAGCTCCTGTACAGTCTGTGTGTATGTCTCATTGTCAGCTCCTGTACACTATGTGTGAGTGTGTCTCAGTGTCAGATCCTGTACAGTCTGTGTGTGAGTCTCAGTGTCAGCTCCTGTAGAGTCTGTGTGTGTGTCTCAGTGTCAGCTCATGTACATTCTGTGTGTGTGTGTGTGTGTGTGTCTCAGTGTCAGCTACTGTACAGTCTGTGTGTGAGTCTCAGTGTCAGCTCCTTTACAGTCTGTGTCTGAGTCTCAGTGCCAGCTCCTGTACAGTCTCTGTGGGTGTGTCTCAGTGTCAGCTCCTGTACAGTCTGTGTATGTGTCTCAGTGTCAGCTCCTGTACAGTCTGTGTGTGTGTGTCAGTGTCAGCTCCTGTACAGTCTGTGTCTGTGTCTCAGTGCCAGCTTCTGTACAGTCTCTGTGGGTGTGTCTCAGTGTCAGCTCCTGTACAGTCTGTGTGTGTGAGTCTCAGTTCCAGCTCCTGTACAGTCTGTCTGTGTATGTGTCTCAGTGTCAGTTGCAGTACAATCTGTGTGTGTCTGTCTCGGTATCAGCTCCTGTTCAGTCTGTGCGTGTTTCTCAGTATCAGCTCCTGTACAGTCTGTGTGTGTGTGTCTCAGTGTTATCTGCTGTACAGTCTGTGAGTGTGTGCGTGTCTCAGTGTCAGCTCCTGTACAGTCTGTGTGTTTGTGTCTCAGTGTCAGCTCCTGTACAGTCTGTGTCTGTGTCTCAGTGGCAGCTCCTGTAATGTCTGTGTCTGTGTATGTGCGTCTCAGTCAAAGCTCCTGTACAGTCTGTGTGTGTGTGTGTGTCTCATTGTCAGCTCCTGTACAGTCCGTGTGTTTGTGTGTGTCTCGGTTTCAGCTCCTGTACAGTCTGTGTGTGAGTGTATGTGTGTCTCAGTGTAAGATCATGTACAGTCTGTCTGTCTGTCTCAGTATCAGCTCCTGCACAGTCTGTGTGTGTGTCTCAGTGTCAGATCCTGTACAGTCTGTCTGTGTGTCTCAGTATCAGCTCCTGCACAGTCTGTGTGTGTGTCTCAGTGTCAGATCCTGTACAGTCTGTCTGTGTGTCTCAGTGTCAGCTCCTGTACAGTCTGTGAGTGAGTCTCAGTGTCAGCTCCTGTACAGTCTGTGTGTGTGTCTCAGTGTCAGCTCCTGTACAGTCTGTGTGTGTGTCTTAGTGTCAGCTCCTGTACAGTCTGTGTGTGAGTCTCAGTCTCAGCTCCTGTACAGTCTGTGTGTGTGTCTCAGTGTCAGCTCCTGTACAGTCTGTGTGTGTGTCTCAGTGTCAGCTCCTGTACAGTCTGTGTGTATGTCTCATTGTCAGCTCCTTTACACCATGTGTGAGTGTGTCTCAGTGTCAGATCCTGTACAGTCTGAGTGTGGGTCTCAGTGTCAGCTCCTGTACAGTCTGTGTGTGTTTGAGTCTCAGTTCCAGCTCCTGTACAGTCTGTCTGTGTGTGTGTCTCAGTGTCAGTTGCAGTACAATCTGTGTGTGTCTGTCTCGGTATCAGCTCCTGTACATTCTGTGTGTGTGTCAGTATCAGCTCCTGTCCAGTCTGTGTGTGTTTCTCAGTACCAGCTCCTGTACAGTCTGTCTGTGTGTGTCTCAGTGTCAGCTCCTTTACAGTTTGTGTGTGTGTGTGTGTGTGTCTCAGTGTCAGCTCCTGTACAGTCTGTGTGTGTGTCTCAGTGGCAGCTCCTGTAATGTCTGTGTCTGTGTGTGTGCGTCTCAGTCAAAGCTCCTGTACAGTCTGTGTGTGTGTGTGCGTCTCAGTGTCAGCTCCTGTACAGTCCGTGTGTGTGTGTGTGTCTCAGTTTCAGCTCATGTACAGTCTGTGTGTGAATGTGTGTGTGTCTCAGTGTCAGCTCCTGTACAGTCTGTCTGTGTGTCTCAGTATCAGCTCCTGCACAGTCTGTGTGTGTGTCTCAGTGTCAGATCCTGTACTGTCTGTCTGTGTGTCTCAGTGTCAGCTCCTGTACAGTTTGTGTGTGTGTCTCAGTGTCAGCTCCTGCACAGTCTGTGTGTGTGTCTCAGTATCAGCTCCTGTACAGTCTGTGTGTGTGTGTCACAGTGTCAGCTCCTGTGCAGTATGTGTGTGTGTCTCAGTGTCAGTTCCTGTACAGTCTGTGAGTGTGTGTGTCTCAGTGTCAGCTCCTGTACAGTCCGTGTGTGTGTCTCAGTATCAGCTCCTGTACGGTCTGTGTATGTGTGTGTATCAGTATCAGCTCCTGAGCAGTCCGCGTGTATGTGTCTCAGTGTCGGCTCCTGTACAGTCTGTCTGTGTGTGTCTCAGTGTCAGCCCCTGTACAGACTGTCTGTGTGTGTCTCAGTGTAAGATCCTGTACAGTCTGTGTGTGTGTCTCAGTGTCAGCTCCTGTACAGTCTGTGTCTGTGTCTCAGTGCCAGCTCCTCTACAGTCTGTGTGTGTGAGTTTCAGTGTCAGCTCATGTACAGTCTGTGTGTGTGTGTGTCTCATTGTCAGCTCATTACATTTTGTGTGTGTGTCTCGGTGTCAGCTCCTGTACAGTCTGTCTGTGTGTGTGTCTCAGTGTCAGTTGCTGTACAGTCTGTGTGTGTCTGTCTCAGTATCAGCTCCTGTACATTCTGTGTGTGTGTCAGTATCAGCTCCTGTCCAGTCTGTGTGTGTCTATCGCAGTATCAGCTCCTGTACAGTCTGTGTATGTGTCTCAGTATCAGCTCCTGTACAGCCTGTGTGTGTGTCTCAGTGTCAGCTACTGTACAATCTGAGTGTGTGTGTCTCATTGTCAGCTCCTGTACACTCTGTGTGTGTGTTTCAGTTCCAGCTTCTGTACAATCTGTCTGTGTGTGTGTCTCAGTGTCAGTTGCTGTACATTCTGTGTTTGTCTGTCTCAGTGTCGTCTTCTGTACAGTCTGTGAGTGTGTGTGTGTCTCAGTGTCAGTCCTGTACAATATGTCTGTGTGTGTGTCTCAGTGTCAGTTGCAGTACAGTCTTTGTGTGTCTGTCTCAGTGTCAGCTCCTGTACAGTCTGTGTGTGTGTCTCAGTATCAGCTCCTGTACAGTCTGTGTGTGTGTGTCTCAGTGTCAGCTCCTGTACAGTCTGTGTGTGTGTCTCAGTATCAGCTCCTGTACAGTTTGTGTGTGTGTGTGTGTGTGTGTGTGTCTCAGTGTCAGCTCCTGTACAGTCTGTGTCTGTGTGTGTGCGTCTCAGTCAAAGCTCCTGTACAGTCTGTGTGTGTGTGTGTGTCTCTGTGTCAGACCCTGTACAGTCCGTGTGTGTGTCTGTGTGTCTCAGTTTCAGCTCCTGTACAATCTGTGTGTGAGTGTGTGTGTGTCTCAGTGTCAGCTCCTGTACAGTCTGTCTGTGTGTCTCAGTATCACCTCCTGTACAGTCTGTGTGTGTGTCTCAGTGTCAGATCCTGTACAGTCTGTCTGTGTGTCTCAGTGTCAGCTCCTGTACAGTTTGTGTGTGTGTCTCAGTGTCAGCTCCTGCACAGTCTGTGTGTGTGTCTCAGTATCAGATCCTGTACAGTCTGTGTGTGTGTGTCACAGTGTCAGCTCCTGTGCAGTATGTGTGTGTGTCTCAGTGTCAGTTCCTGTACAGTCTTTGAGTGTGTGTGTCTCAGTGTCAGCTCCTGTACAATCCGTGTGTGTGTCTCAGTATCAACTCCTGTACGGTCTGTGTATGTGTGTGTATCAGTATCAGCTCCTGAACAGTCCGCGTGTATGTGTCTCAGTGTCGGCTACTGTACAGTCTGTCTGTGTGTGTCTCAGTGTCAGCTCCTGTACAGACTGTCTGTGTGTGTCTCAGTGTAAGATCCTGTACAGTCTGTGTGTGTGTCTCAGTGTCAGCTCCTGTACAGTCTGTGTGTGTGTTTCAATGTCAGCTCCTGTACAGTCCGTGTCTGCGTCTCATTGTCAGCTCCTGTAATTTGTGTGTGTGTGTCTGTGTGTCTCAGTGTCAGCTCCTGTCCAGTCTGTGTGTGTGTGTCTCAGTGTGATCTCCTGCGCATTCTGTGTATGTATGTCTCTGTGTCAGCTCCTGTACAGTCTGTGTGTGAGTGTCACTGTGTCAGCTCCTGTGCAGTATGTGTGTGTGTCTCAGTGTCAGCTCCTGTACAGTCTGTGTGTGTGTCTCAGTGTCAGTTCCTGTACAGTCTTTGAGTGTGTGTGTCTCAGTGTCAGCTCCTGTACAATCCGTGTGTGTGTCTCAATATCAGCTCCTGTACGGTCTGTGTATGTGTGTGTATCAGTATCAGCTCCTGAACAGTCCGCGTGTATGTGTCTCAGTGTCGGCTACTGTACAGTCTGTCTGTGTGTGTCTCAGTGTCAGCTCCTGTACAGACTGTCTGTGTGTGTCTCAGTGTAAGATCCTGTACAGTCTGTGTGTGTGTCTCAGTGTCAGCTCCTGTACAGTCTGTGTGTGTGTTTCAATGTCAGCTCCTGTACAGTCCGTGTCTGTGTCTCATTGTCAGCTCCTGTAATTTGTGTGTCTCAGTGTCTGTGTGTCTCAGTGTCAGCTCCTGTACAGTCTGTGTGTGTGTGTCTCAGTGTGATCTCCTCTGCATTCTGTGTATGTATGTCTCTGTGTCAGCTCCTGTACAGTCTGTGTGTGTGTGTCTCAGTGTCAGCTCCTGTACAGTCTGTGTGTGTGTCTCAGTGTCAGCTCCTGTACAGTCTGTGTGTGTGTCTCAGTGTCAGCTCCTGTACAGTGTGTGTGGGTGAGTCTCAGTGTCAGCTCCTGCACATTCTGTGTCTGTGTCTCAGTGTCAGCTCCTGTACTGTCTGTGTCTGTGTCTCAGTGTCAGCTCCTGTACAGTCTGTGTGTGAGTCTCAGTGTCAGCTCCTGTACAGTCTGTGTGTGTGAGTCTCAGTGTCAGCTCCTGTACAGTCTGTGTGTGAGTCTCAGTGTCAGCTCATGTACAGTCTGTGTGTTTGTGTGTCTCATTGTCAGCTCATTACACTCTGTGTGTGTGTGTCTCAGTGTCAGCTCCTGTACAGTCTGTCTGTGTGTGAGTCTCAGTGTCAGTTGCTGTACAGTCTGTGTGTGTGTCTCAGTGTCAGCTCCTGTACAGTTTGTGTGTGTGTCACAGTGTCAGCTCCTGCACAGTCTGTGTGTGAGTCTCAGTATCAGATCCTGTACAGTCTGTGTGTGTGTGTCACAGTGTCAACTCCTGTGCAGTATGTGTGTGTGTCTTAGTGTCAGCTCCTGTACAGTCTGTGTGTGTGTCTCAGTGTCAGTTCCTGTACAGTCTGTGAGTGTGTGTGTCTCAGTGTCAGCTCCTGTACAGTCCGTGTGTGTGTCTCAGTATCAGCTCCTGTACGGTCTGTGTATGTGTGTGTATCAGTATCAGCTCCTGAGCAGTCCGCGTGTATGTGTCTCAGTGTCGGCTGCTGTACAGTCTGTCTGTGTGTGTCTCAGTGTCAGCCCCTGTACAGACTGTCTGTGTGTGTCTCAGTGTAAGATCCTGTACAGTCTGTGTGTGTGTCTCAGTGTCAGCTCCTGTACAGTCTGTGTCCGTGTCTCAGTGCCAGCTCCTGTACAGTCTGTGTCTGTGTCTCAGTGCCAGCTCCTCTGCAGTCTGTGTGTGTGAGTTTCAGTGTCAGCTCATGTACAGTCTGTGTGTGTGTGTGTCTCATTGTCAGCTCATTACATTTTGTGTGTGTGTCTCGGTGTCAGCTCCTGTACAGTCTGTCTGTGTGTGTGTCTCAGTGTCAGTTGCTGTACAGTCTGTGTGTGTCTGTCTCAGTATCAGCTCCTGTACATTCTGTGTGTGTGTCAGTATCAGCTCCTGTCCAGTCTGTGTGTGTGTCTCAGTGTCAGCTACTGTACAATCTGAGTGTGTGTGTCTCATTGTCAGCTCCTGTACACTCTGTGTGTGTGTTTCAGTTCCAGCTTCTGTACAATCTGTCTGTGTGTGTGTCTCAGTGTCAGTTGCTGTACATTCTGTGTTTGTCTGTCTCAGTGTCGTCTTCTGTACAGTCTGTGAGTGTGTGTGTGTCTCAGTGTCAGTCCTGTACAGTCTGTCTGTGTGTGTGTCTCAGTGTCAGTTGCAGTACAGTCTTTGTGTGTCTGTCTCAGTGTCAGCTCCTGTACAGTCTGTGTGTGTGTCTCAGTATCAGCTCCTGTACAGTCTGTGTGTGTGTGTCTCAGTGTCAGCTCCTGTACAGTCTGTGTGTGTGTCTCAGTATCAGCTCCTGTACAGTTTGTGTGTGTGTGTGTGTGTGTGTGTGTCTCAGTGTCAGCTCCTGTACAGTCTGTGTCTGTGTGTGTGCGTCTCAGTCAAAGCTCCTGTACAGTCTGTGTGTGTGTGTGTGTCTCTGTGTCAGACCCTGTACAGTCCGTGTGTGTGTCTGTGTGTCTCAGTTTCAGCTCCTGTACAATCTGTGTGTGTGTGTGTGTCTCAGTGTCAGCTCCTGTACAGTCTGTCTGTGTGTCTCAGTATCACCTCCTGTACAGTCTGTGTGTGTGTCTCAGTGTCAGATCCTGTACAGTCTGTCTGTGTGTCTCAGTGTCAGCTCCTGTACAGTTTGTGTGTGTGTCTCAGTGTCAGCTCCTGCACAGTCTGTGTGTGTGTCTCAGTATCAGATCCTGTACAGTCTGTGTGTGTGTGTCACAGTGTCAGCTCCTGTGCAGTATGTGTGTGTGTCTCAGTGTCAGTTCCTGTACAGTCTTTGAGTGTGTGTGTCTCAGTGTCAGCTCCTGTACAATCCGTGTGTGTGTCTCAGTATCAACTCCTGTACGGTCTGTGTATGTGTGTGTATCAGTATCAGCTCCTGAACAGTCCGCGTGTATGTGTCTCAGTGTCGGCTACTGTACAGTCTGTCTGTGTGTGTCTCAGTGTCAGCTCCTGTACAGACTGTCTGTGTGTGTCTCAGTGTAAGATCCTGTACAGTCTGTGTGTGTGTCTCAGTGTCAGCTCCTGTACAGTCTGTGTGTGTGTTTCAATGTCAGCTCCTGTACAGTCCGTGTCTGCGTCTCATTGTCAGCTCCTGTAATTTGTGTGTGTGTGTCTGTGTGTCTCAGTGTCAGCTCCTGTACAGTCTGTGTGTGTGTGTCTCAGTGTGATCTCCTGCGCATTCTGTGTATGTATGTCTCTGTGTCAGCTCCTGTACAGTCTGTGTGTGAGTGTCACTGTGTCAGCTCCTGTGCAGTATGTGTGTGTGTCTCAGTGTCAGCTCCTGTACAGTCTGTGTGTGTGTCTCAGTGTCAGTTCCTGTACAGTCTTTGAGTGTGTGTGTCTCAGTGTCAGCTCCTGTACAATCCGTGTGTGTGTCTCAATATCAGCTCCTGTACGGTCTGTGTATGTGTGTGTATCAGTATCAGCTCCTGAACAGTCCGCGTGTATGTGTCTCAGTGTCGGCTACTGTACAGTCTGTCTGTGTGTGTCTCAGTGTCAGCTCCTGTACAGACTGTCTGTGTGTGTCTCAGTGTAAGATCCTGTACAGTCTGTGTGTGTGTCTCAGTGTCAGCTCCTGTACAGTCTGTGTGTGTGTTTCAATGTCAGCTCCTGTACAGTCCGTGTCTGTGTCTCATTGTCAGCTCCTGTAATTTGTGTGTCTCAGTGTCTGTGTGTCTCAGTGTCAGCTCCTGTACAGTCTGTGTGTGTGTGTCTCAGTGTGATCTCCTCTGCATTCTGTGTATGTATGTCTCTGTGTCAGCTCCTGTACAGTCTGTGTGTGTGTGTCTCAGTGTCAGCTCCTGTACAGTCTGTGTGTGTGTCTCAGTGTCAGCTCCTGTACAGTCTGTGTGTGTGTCTCAGTGTCAGCTCCTGTACAGTGTGTGTGGGTGAGTCTCAGTGTCAGCTCCTGTACAGTCTGTGTGTGAGTCTCAGTGTCAGCTCCTGTACAGTCTGTGTGTGTGAGTCTCAGTGTCAGCTCCTGTACAGTCTGTGTGTGAGTCTCAGTGTCAGCTCATGTACAGTCTGTGTGTTTGTGTGTCTCATTGTCAGCTCATTACACTCTGTGTGTGTGTGTCTCAGTGTCAGCTCCTGTACAGTCTGTCTGTGTGTGAGTCTCAGTGTCAGTTGCTGTACAGTCTGTGTGTGTGTCTCAGTGTCAGCTCCTGTACAGTTTGTGTGTGTGTCACAGTGTCAGCTCCTGCACAGTCTGTGTGTGAGTCTCAGTATCAGATCCTGTACAGTCTGTGTGTGTGTGTCACAGTGTCAACTCCTGTGCAGTATGTGTGTGTGTCTTAGTGTCAGCTCCTGTACAGTCTGTGTATGTGTCTCAGTGTCAGCTCCTGTACAGTCTGTGTGTGTGTCTCAGTGTCAGCTCCTGCACAGTCTGTGTGTGAGTCTCAGTGTCAGTTCCTGTACAGTCTGTGTGTGTGTGTCTCAGTGTCAGCTCCTGTAAAGTCTGTGTGTGAGTCTCAGTGGCAGCTCCTGTACAGTCTGTGTGTGAGTCTCAGTGTCTGCTCCTTTACAGTCTGTGTGTGAGTCTCAGTGTCAGCTCCTGTACAGTCTGTGTGTGTGTCTCAGTGTCAGCTCCTGTACAGTCTTTGTGTGTGTCTCAGTGTCAGCTCCTGTACAGTTTGTGTGTGAGTCTCAGTGTCAGCTCCTGTACAGTCTGTGTTATGTCTCATTGTCAGCTCCTGTACACTATGTGTGAGTGTGTCTCAGTGTCAGATCCTGTACAGTCTGAGTGTGTGTCTCATTGTCAGCTCCTGTACAGTCTGTGTGTGTGAGTCTCAGTGTCAGCTCCTGTACAGTCTGTATGTGTGTGAGTCTCAGTTCCAGCTCCTGTACAGTCTGTCTGTGTGTGTGTCTCAGTGTCAGGTGCAGTACAATCTGTGTGTGTCTCTCTCGGTGTCAGCTCCTGTACAGTCTGTGTGTGTGTGTCTCAGTGTCATCTGCTGTACAGTCTGTGAGTGTGTGTTTGTCTCAGTGTCAGCTCCTGTACATTCTGTCTGTGTGTGTTGCTCAGTGTCAGTTGCAGTACAATCTGTGTGTGTATGTCTCTGTATCAGCTCCTGCGCAGTCTGTGTGTGTTTCTCAGTATCAGCTCCTGTACAGTCTGTGTGTGTGTGTCTCAGTGTCAGCTCCTGTACAGTTTGTGTGTTTGTGTGTGTGTGTGTCTCAGTGTCAGCTCCTGTACAGTCTGTGTGTGTGAGTCTCAGTGTCAGCTCCTGTACAGTCTGCGTGTGTGTCTCAGTGTCAGCTCATGTACAGTCTGTGTGTGTGAGTCTCAGTGTCAGATCCTGTACAGTCTGTGAGTGTGTCTCAGTGTCAGCTCCTGTACAGTCTGTCTGTGCTTCATTGTCAGCTCATGTACAGTCTGTGTGTGTGTGTGTCTCATTGTCAGCTCATTACAGTCTGTGTGTGTGTGTGTCTCTTTGTCAGCTCCTGTACATCCTGTCTGTGTGTGTGTCTCAGTGTCAGATCCTGTACAGTCTGTCTGTGTGTCTCAGTGTCAGCTCCGGTACAGTTTGTGTGTGTGTCTCAGTGTCAGCTCCTGCACAGTCTGTGTGTGTGTCTCAGTATCAGCTCCTGTACAGTCTGTGTGTGTGTGTCACAGTGTCAACTCCTGTGCAGTATGTATGTGTGTCTCAGTGTCAGCTCCTGTACAGTCTGTGTGTGTGTCTCCGTGTCAGTTCCTGTACAGTCTGTGAGTGTGTGTGTCTCAGTGTCAGCTCCTGTACAGTCCGTGTGTGTGTCGCAGTATCAGCTCCTGTACGGACTGTGTATGTGTGTGTATCAGTATCAGCTCCTGAACAGTCCGCGTGTATGTTTCTCAGTGTCGGCTCCTGTACAGTCTGTGTGTGTGTCTCAGTGTCAGCTCCTGTACAGACTGTCTGTGTGTGTCTCAGTGTAAGATCATGTACAGTCTGTGTGTGTGTGTCTCAGTGTCAGCTCCTGTACAGTCTGTGTCTGTGTCTCAGTGCCAGCTCGTGTACAGTCTGTGTGTGTGAGTCTTAGTGTCAGCTCCTGTACAGTCTGTGTGTGTGTGCGTGCGTGCTTCATTGACAGTTCATGTACAGTCTGTGTGTGTGTGTCTCAGTGTCAGCTCCTGTACAGTCTGTGTCTGTGTCTCAGTGTCAGCTCATGTACAGTCTGTGTGTGTGTGTGTCTCACTGTCAGCTCATTACATTCTGTGTGTGTGTCTCAGTGTCAGCTCCTGTACAGTCTGTCTGTGTGTGTGTGTCTCAGTGTCAGTTGCTGTACAGTCTGTGTGTGTCTGTCTCAGTATCAGCTCCTGTACAGTCGGTGTGTGTGTCTCAGTATCAGCTCCTGTACAGTCTGTGTATGTGTCTCAGTATCAGCTCCTGTACAGTCTGTGTGTGTGTCTCAGTGTCAGCTCCTGTACAATCTGAGTGTGTGTGTCTCATTGTCAGCTCCTGTACACTCTGTGTGTGTGTCTCAGTTCCAGCTCCTGTACAGTCTGTCTGTGTGTGTGTCTCAGTGTCAGTTGCTGTACATTCTGTGTTTGTCTGTCTCAGTGTCATCTCCTGTACAGTCTGTGAGTGTGTGTGTGTCACAGTGTCAGCTCCTGTGCAGTATGTGTGTGTGTCTCAGTGTCAGCTCCTGTACAGTCTCTGTGTGTGTCTCAGTGTCAGTTCCTGTACAGTCTGTGTGTGTGTCTCAGTTCCAGCTCCTGTACAGTCTGTCTGTGTGTGTGTCTCAGTGTCAGTTGCTGTACATTCTGTGTTTGTCTGTCTCAGTGTCATCTCCTGTACAGTCTGTGAGTGTGTGTGTGTCACAGTGTCAGCTCCTGTGCAGTATGTGTGTGTGTCTCAGTGTCAGCTCCTGTACAGTCTGTGTGTGTGTCTCAGTGCCAGTTCCTGTACAGTCTTTGAGTGTGTGTGTCTCAGTATCAGCTCCTGTACAGTCTGTGTGTGTGTGTCTCAGTATCAGCTCCTGTACGGTCTGTGTATGTGTGTGTATCAGTATCAGCTCCTGAACAGTCCGCGTGTATGTGTCTCAGTGTCGGCTATTGTACAGTCTGTCTGTGTGTGTCTCAGTGTAAGATCCTGTACAGTCTTTGTGTGTGTCTCAGTGTCAGCTCCTGTACAGTCTGTGTGTGTGTGTCTCAGTGTTATCTCCTGTGCAGTCTGTGTATGTATGTCTCTGTGTCAGCTCCTGTACAGTCTGTCTGTGTGTGTGTCTCAGTGTCAGCTCCTGTACAGTCTGTCAGTGTTAGTCTCAGTGTCAGCTCCTGTACAGTCTGTGTGTGAGAGTCTCTGTGTCAGCTCCTGTACAGTCTGTGTGTGTGTCTCAGTGTCAGCTCCTGTACAGTCCGTGTGTGTGTCTCCGTGTCAGCTCCTGTACAGTCTGTTTCTGTGTCTCAGTGTCAGCTCCTGTACAGTCTGTGTCTGTGTCTCAGTGCCAGCTCCTGTACAGTCTGTGTGTGTGAGTCTCAGTGTCAGCTCCTGTACAGTCTGTGTGTGAGTCTCAGTGTCAGCTCCTGTACAGTCTGTGTGTGTGTCTCAGTGTCAGCTCCTGTACAGTCTGAGTGTGTGTGTGTGCGTGCTTCATTGTCAGCTCATTACAGTCTGTGTGTGTGTGTGTGTGTGTCTCATTGTCAGCTCATTACAGTCTGTGTGTGTGTGTCTCAGTGTCAGCTCCTGTACAGTCTGTCCGTGTGTGTGTCTCAGTGTCAGTGGCTGTACAGTCTGTGTTTTTCTGTCTCAGTATCAGCTCCTGTACAGTCTGTGTGTGTCTGTCTCAGTATCAGCTCCTGTACAGTCTGTGTATGTGTCTCAGTGTCAGCTCTTGTACAGTCTGTCTGTGTGTGTGTCTCAGTGTCAGCTCCTGTACGTTCCGTGTGTGTGTCTCAGTGTCAGCTCCTGTACAATCTGAGTGTGTGTCTCAGTGTCAGCTCCTGTACAGTCTGTGTGAGTGAGTCTCAGTTCCAGCTCCTGTACAGTCTGTCTGTGTGTGTGTCTCAGTGTCAGTTGCTGTACATTGTGTGTTTGTCTGTCTCAGTGTCATCTCCTGTACAGTCTGCGAGTGTGTGTGTGTCTCAGTGTCAGCTCCTGTACAGTCTGTGTGTGAGTCTCAGTGTCATCTCCTGTACAGTCTGTGTGTGTGTCTCAGTGTCAGCTCCTGTACAGTCTGTGTGTGTGTCTGAGTATCAGCTCCTGTACAGTCTGTGTGTCTCAGTGTCAGCTCCTGTACAGTCCATGTGTGTGTCTCAGTATCAGCTCCTGTACGTTCTGTGTCTGTGTGTGTATCAGTATCAGCTCCTGTACAGTCTGTGTGTGTGTGTGTCTCATTGAAAGCTACTGTACAGTTTGTGTGTGTGTGTCTCAGTGTGATCTCCTGTGCAGTCTGTGTATGTATGTCTCTGTGTCAGCTCCTGTACAGTCTGTTTGTGTGTGTCTCAGTGTCAGCTACTGTACAGTCTGTGTGTGTGTCTCAGTGTCAGCTCCTGTACAGTGTGTGTTGGTGAGTCTCAGTGTCAGCTCCTGTACAGTCTGTGTGTGTGCCTCAGTGTCAGTTGCAGTACAGTCTGTGTCTCAGTGTCATCTCCTGTACAGTCTGTGTGTGTGTCTCAGTGTCAGCTCCTGTACAGTCTGTGTGTGTGTCTGAGTATCAGCTCCTGTACAGTCTGTGTGTCTCAGTGTCAGCTCCTGTACAGTCCATGTGTGTGTCTCAGTATCAGCTCCTGTACGTTCTGTGTCTGTGTGTGTATCAGTATCAGCTCCTGTACAGTCTGATTGTTTGTGTGTCTCATTGAAAGCTACTGTACAGTTTGTGTGTGTGTGTCTCAGTGTGATCTCCTGTGCAGTCTGTGTATGTATGTCTCTGTGTCAGCTCCTGTACAGTCTGTTTGTGTGTGTCTCAGTGTCAGCTACTGTACAGTCTGTGTGTGTGTCTCAGTGTCAGCTCCTGTACAGTGTGTGTTGGTGAGTCTCAGTGTCAGCTCCTGTACAGTCTGTGTCTGTGTCTCAGTGTCAGCTCCTGTACAGTCTGTGTGTGTGTGTGTCTCATTGTCAGCTCATTACAGTCTGTGTGTGTGTGTCTCAGTGTCAGCTCCTGTACAGTCTGTGTGTGTGTCTCAGTGTCAGTTGCTGTACAGTCTGTGTGTGTGTCTCATTGTCAGCTCCTGTAATGTGTTTGTGTGTGTCTCAGTGCCAGCTCCTGTACGGTCCGTGTGTGTGTCTCAGTGTCAGCTCCTGTACAGTCTGTGTGTGTGTGTGTGCGTGCTTCATTGTCAGCTCATGTACAGTCTGTGTGTGTTTGTGTCTCATTGTCAGCTCATTACAGTCTGTGTGTGTGTGTCTCAGTGTCAGCTCCTGTACAGTCTGTGTGTGTGTCTCAGTGTCAGTTGCTGTACAGTCTGTGTGTGTCTGTGTCTCAGTGTCATCTCCTGTACGGTCCGTGTGTGTGTCTCAATGCCAGATCCTGTACAGTCTGTCTGTGTGTGTGTCTCAGTGTCATCTCCTGTACGGTCCGTGTGTGTGTCTCAATGCCAGATCCTGTACAGTCTGTCTGTGTGTGTGTCTCAGTGTCAGTTGCTGTACAGTCTGTGTGTGTGTCTCAGTATCAGCTCCTGTACAGTCTGTGTGTGTCTGTCTCAGTATCAGCTCCTGTACAGTCTGTGTGTGTGTGTGTGCGTGCTTCATTGTCAGCTCATGTACAGTCTGTGTGTGTGTGTGTCTCATTGTCAGCTCATTACAGTCTGTGTGTGTGTGTCTCAGTGTCAGCTCCTGTACAGTCTGTGTGTGTGTCTCTGTGTCAGTTGCTGTACAGTCTGTGTCTCAGTGTCATCTCCTGTACGGTCCGTGTGTGTGTCTCAATGCCAGATCCTGTACAGTCTGTCTGTGTGTGTGTCTCAGTGTCATCTCCTGTACGGTCCGTGTGTGTGTCTCAATGCCAGATCCTGTACAGTCTGTCTGTGTGTGTGTCTCAGTGTCAGTTGCTGTACAGTCTGTGTGTGTGTCTCAGTATCAGCTCCTGTACAGTCTGTGTGTGTCTGTCTCAGTATCAGCTCCTGTACAGTCTGTGTGTGTGTGTCTCAGTGTCAGCTCCTGTACGGTCCGTGTGTGTGTCTCAGTGTCAGCTCCTGTACAATCTGAGTGTGTGTGTCTCATTGTCAGCTCCTGTACACTCTGTGTGTGTGTCTCAGTGTCAGCTCTTGTACAGTCTGTGTCTGTGTCTCAGTGGCAGCTCCTGTAATTTCTGTGTGTGTGTGTGTGTGCGTCTCAGTCAAAGCTCCTGTACAGTCTGAGTGTGTGTGTGTCTCACTGTTAGCTCCTGTACAGTCCGTGTGTGTGTGTGTGTCTCAGTTTCAGCACCTGTATAGTCTGTTTGTGAGTGTGTGTGTGTCTCAGTGTCAGCTCCTATACAGTCGGTCTGTGTGTCTCAGTATGAGCTCCTGCACAGTCTGTGTGTGTGTCTCAGTGTCAGATCCTGTACAGTCTGTGTGTGTGTGTCTCAGTATCAGCTCCTATACAGACTGTGTGTGTGTGTCTCAGTGTCAGCTCCTGTACAGTCTGTGTGTGTGTCTGTGTCTCAGTGTCAGCTCCTATACAGACTGTGTGTGTGTGTCTCAGTGTCAGCTCCTGTACAGTCTGTGTGTGTGTCTCAGTGTCAGTTCCTGTACAGTCTGTGTGTGTGTCTCAGTGTCAGCTCCTGTACAATCCGTGTGTGTGTATCAGTATCAGCTCCTGAACCATCCGCGTGTATGTGTGTCAGTGTCAGCTCCTGTACAGTCTGTCAATGTGTGTCTCAGTGTCAGCTCCTGTACAGACTGTCTGTGTGTGTCTCAGTGTCAGATCCTGTACAGTCTGTGTGTGTGTCTCAGTGTCAGATCCTGTACAGTCTGTGTGTGTGTGTCTCAGTATCAGCTCCTATACAGACTGTGTGTGTGTGTCTCAGTGTCAGCTCCTGTACAGTCTGTGTGTGTGTGTGTGTCTCAGTGTCAGCTCCTATACAGACTGTGTGTGTGTGTCTCAGTGTCAGCTCCTGTACAGTCTGTGTGTGTGTCTCAGTGTCAGTTCCTGTACAGTCTGTGTGTGTGTCTCAGTGTCAGCTCCTGTACAATCCGTGTGTGTGTCTCAGTATCAGCTCCTGTACGGTCTGTGTATGTGTGTGTATCAGTATCAGCTCCTGAACCATCCGCGTGTATGTGTGTCAGTGTCAGCTCCTGTACAGTCTGTCAATGTGTGTCTCAGTGTCAGCTCCTGTACAGACTGTCTGTGTGTGTCTCAGTGTCAGATCCTGTACAGTCTGTGTGTGTGTCTCAGTGTCAGCTCCTGTACAGTTTATGTGTGTGCTTCAATGTCAGCTCCTGTACAGTTCGTGTCTGTGTCTCATTGTCAGCTCCTGTAATGTGTGTGTGTCCCAGTGTCGGCTCCTGTACAGTCTGTGTGTGCGGGTCTCAGTGTCAGCTCCTGTACAGTCTGTGTGTGTGTGTGTGTCTCAGTGTCAGCTCCTGTACCTTCTGTGTGTGTGTGTCTCAGTGTCAAATCCTGTACAGTCTGAGTGTGTGTGTGTCTCATTGAAAGCTACTGTACAGTTTGTGTGTGTGTGCCTCAGTGTGATCTCCTGTACAGTCTGTGTGTGTGTCTCAGTATCAGCTCCTGTACAGTGTGTGTGTGTGAGTCTCAGTGTCAGCTCATTACAGTCTGTGTGTGTGTGTCTCAGTGCCAGCTCCTGTACAGTCTGTCTGTGTGTGTGTCTCAGTGTCAGTTGCTGTAAAGTCTGTGTGTGTCTGTGTCTCAGTGTCATCTCCTGTACAGTCTGTGAGTGTGTGTGTCTCAGTCTCAGTTGCTGTACAGTCTGCGTGAGTCTTTCTCAGTGTCAGATCCTGTACAGTCTGCGTGAGTCTTTCTCAGTGTCAGTTCCTGTACAGTCTGTGTGTGTGTGTATCAGTATCAGCTCCTGAACAGTCCGCGTGTATGTGTCTCAGTGTCGGCTACTGTACAGACTGTCTGTGTGTGTCTCAGTGTCAGCTCCTGTACAGACTGTCTGTGTGTGTCTCAGTGTCAGATCGTGTACAGTCTGTGTGTGTGTCTCAGTGTCAGCTCCTGTACAGTCTGTGTGTGTGTCTCAGTGTCAGCTCCTGCACAGTCTGTGTGTGTGCTTCAATGTCAGCTCCTGTACAGTTCGTGTCTGTGTCTCATTGTCAGCTCCTGTAATGTGTGTGTGTGTGTGTGTCTGTGTGTCTCAGTGTCAGCTCCTGTACTGTCTGTGTGTGTCTGTCTCAGTGCCAGCGCCTGTACACTCTTTGTGTGTGTGTCTCAGTGTCAACTCCTGTACAGTCTGTGTGTGCATGTCTCAATGTCAGCTCCTGTACAGTCTGAGCGTGTGTGTGTCTCATTGAAAGCTACTGTACATTTTGTGTGTGTGTGTCTCAGTGTGATCTCCTGTACAGTCTATGTGTGTATGTCTCAGTGTCAGCTCCTGTACAGTCTGTGTGTGTGTCTCAGTGTCAGCTCCTGTACAGTCTGTGTGTGTGTCTCAGTGTCAGCTCCTTTACAGTCTGTGTGTGTGTCTCAGTGTCAGCTCCTGTACAGTCTGTGTGTATGTCTGTGTCAGCTCCTGCACAGTCTGTGTGTGTGTCTCAGTGTCAGCTCCTGTACAGTGTGTGTGTGTGAGTCTCAGTGTCAGCTCCTGTACAGTCTGTGTGTGTGTCTCAGTGCCAGCTCCTGCACAGTCTGTGTGTGTGAGTCTCAGTGTCAGCTCCTGTACAGTCTGTGTGTGTGTGCGTGTCTCATTGTCAGCTCATGTACAGTCTCTGTGTGTGTGTGTGTGTGTGTGTGTCTCATTGTCAGCTCATTACAGTTTGTGTGTGTGTGTCTCACTGTCAGCTCCTGTACTGTCTGTCTGTGTGTGTGTCTCAGTGTCAGTTGCTGTACAGTCTGTGTGTGTGTCTCAGTATCAGCTCCTGTACAGTCTGTGTGTGTGTGTCTCAGTGTCAGCTCCTGTACAGTCTGTGTGTGTGTCTCAGTATCAGCTCCTGTACAGTCTGTGTGTGTGTGTCTCAGTATCAGCTCCTGTATAGTCTGTGTGTGAGTGTCTCAGTGTCAGCTCCAGTACAGTCCATGAGTGTGAGTTTGTCTCAGTGTCAGCTCCTGTACAGTATGTGTTTGTGTCTCAGTGTCAGCTCCTGTACAGTCTGTTTGAGTGTGTGTGTGTCTCAGTGTCAGCTCCTGTACAGTCTGTGTGTGTGTGTCTCAGTGTCAGCTCCTGTACAGTCTGTGTGTGAGTTTGTCTCAGTGTCGCTCCTGTACAGTATGTGTGTGTGTGTCTCAGTGTCAGCTCCTGTACGGTCTGTGTCTGTGTGTGTATCAGTATCAGCTCCTGAACAGTCCACGTGTATGTGTCTCAGTGTCAGCTCCTGTACAGTCTGTCTATGTGTGTGTCAGTGTCCGCTCCTGCACAGACTGTGTGTGTGTTTCAGTGTCAGCTCCTGTACAGTCTGTCTATGTGTGTGTCAGTGTCAGCTCCTGTACAGTCTTTGTGTATGTCTCAGTGTCAGCTCCTGTACAGTCTGTGTGTGTGTCTCTGTGCCAGTTCCTGTACGGGCTGTGTGTGTGTTTCAATGTCAGCTCCTGTACAGACTGTGTGTGTGTCTCATTGTCAGCTCCTGTAATGTGTTTGTGTGTGTCTCACTGCCAGCTCCTGTACACTCTGTGTGTGTGTCTCAGTGTTAGCTCCTGTACAGTCTGAGTGTGTGTGTCTCATTGTCAGCTCCTGTACAGTCTCTGTGTGTGTCTCATTGTCAGCTCCTGTACACTCTGTGTGTGTGTGTCTCAGTGTCAGATCCTGTAGAGTCTGAGTGTGTGTCTCAGTGTCAGCTCCTGTACAGTCTGTGTGAGTGTGTCTCACTCTCAGCTCCTGTACGGTCCGTGTGTGTCTCAGTGTCAGCACCTGTACGGTCCGTGTGTGTGTCTCAGTGTCAGCTCCTGTACAGTCTATGTGAGTGTGTCTCACTCGCAGCTCCTGTACGTTCCGTGTGTGTCTCAGTGTCAGCTCCTGTACGGTCCGTGTGTGTGTCTCAGTGTCAGCTCCTGTACAATCTGAGTGTGTGTCTCAGTGTCAGCTCCTGTACAGTCTGTGTGTGAGAGTCTCAGTGTCAGCTCCTCTACAGTCTGTGTGTGAGAGTCTCAGTGCCAGCTCCTGTACAGTCTGTCTGTGTGTGTGTCTCAGTGTCAGCTCCTGTACAGTCTGTCAGTGTTAGTCTCAGTGTCGGCTCCTGTACAGTCTGTGTATGAGAGTCTCTGTGTCAGCTCCTGTACAGTCTGTGTCTGCGTCTCATTGTCAGCTCCTCTACAGTCTGTCAGTGTTAGTCTCAGTGTCAGCTCCTGTACAGTCCTCGTGTGTCTCAGTGTCAGCTCCTTTACAGTCTGTGTCTGTGTCTCAGTGTCAGCTCCTGTACAGTCTGTCTGTGTGTGTCTCAGTGTCAGCTACTGTACAGTCTGTGTCTGTGTGTCTCAGTGTCACCTCCTGTACAGTCTGTGTGTGTGTGTCTCAGTATCAGCTCCTGTACAGTCTGTGTGTGTGTGTCTCAGTATCAGCTCCTGTACAGTCTGTGTCTGTGTCTCAGTGCCAGCTCCTGCACAGTCTGTCTGTGTGTGTGTCTCAAAGTCAGCTCCTGTACAGTCTGCGTGTGTGTCTCAGTGTCAGCTCCTGTACAGTCTGTATGTGTGTCTCAGTGACAGCTCCTGTACAGTCTGTCTGTGTGTCTCAGTGTCAGCTCCTGTACAGTCTGTGTGTGTGTCTCAGTGCCAGCTCCTGTACAGTCTGTCTGTGTGTGTGTCTCAGAGACAGCTCCTGTACAGTCTGTTTGTGTGTCTCAGTGTCAGCTCCTGTACAGTCTGTATGTGTCTCTCAGTACAGCTCCTGTACAGTCTGTATGTGTGTCTCAGTGTCAGCTCCTGTACAGTCTGTGTGTGTGTCTCAGTGGCAGCTCCTGTAATGTCTGTGTGTGTGTGTGTGTCTCAGTGTCAGCTCCTGTACAGTCTGTGTGTGCGTGTCTCAGTGCCAGCTCCTGTAAACTCTGTGTGTGTGTGTCTCAGTGTTAGCTCATGTACAGTCTGAGTGTGTGTGTCTCATTGTCATCTCCTGTACACTCTGTGTGTGTGTGTCTCAGTGTCAGCTCCTGTACACTCTGTGTGTGTGTGTCTCAGTGTCAGATCCTGTACAGTCTGAGTGTGTGTCTCAGTGTCAGCTCCTGTAATGTGTTTGTGTGTGTCTCAGTGCCAGCTCCTGTACACTCTGTGTGTGTGTCTCAGTGTTAGCTCCTGTACAGTCTGAGTGTGTGTTTCTCATTGTCAGCTCCTGTACAGTCTCTGTGTGTGTCTCATTGTCAGCTCCTGTACACTCTGTGTGTGTGTGTCTCAGTGTCAGATCCTGTACAGTCTGAGTGTGTGTCTCAGTGTCAGCTCCTGTACAGTCTGTGTGGATGTGTCTCACTCTCAGCTCCTGTACGGTCCGTGTGTGTCTCAGTGTCAGCACCTGTACGGTCCGTGTGTGTGTCTCAGTGTCAGCTCCTGTACAGTATATGTGAGTGTGTCTCACTCGCAGCTCCTGTACGATCCATGTGTGTCTCAGTGTCAGCTCCTGTACGGTCCGTGTGTGTGTCTCAGTGTCAGCTCCTGCACAATCTGAGTGTGTGTCTCAGTGTCAGCTCCTGTACAGTCTGTGCTTGAGAGTCTCAGTGTCAGCTCCTGTACATTCTGTGTGTGAGAGTCTCAGTGTCAGCTCCTGTACAGTCTGTGTGTGTGTCTCAGTGTCAGCTCCTGTACAGTCTGTGTGAGTGTCTGTGTCAGCTCCTGCACAGTCTGTGTGTGTGTCTCAGTGTCAGCTCCTGTACAGTGTGTGTGTGTGAGTCTCAGTGTCAGCTCCTGTACAGTCTGTGTGTGTGTCTCAGTGCCAGCTCCTGTACAGTCTGTGTGTGTGTTTCTCAGTGCCAGCTCCTGCACAGTCTGTGTGTGTGAGTCTCAGTGTCAGCTCCTGTACAGTCTGTGTGTGTGTGCGTGTCTCATTGTCAGCTCATGTACAGTCTCTGTGTGTGTGTGTGTGTGTGTGTCTCATTGTCAGCTCATTACAGTTTGTGTGTGTGTGTCTCACTGTCAGCTCCTGTACTGTCTGTCTGTGTGTGTGTCTCAGTGTCAGTTGCTGTACAGTCTGTGTGTGTGTCTCAGTATCAGCTCCTGTACAGTCTGTGTGTGTGTGTCTCAGTGTCAGCTCCTGTACAGTCTGTGTTTGTGTCTCAGTATCAGCTCCTGTACAGTCTGTGTGTGTGTGTCTCAGTATCAGCTCCTGTATAGTCTGTGTGTGAGTGTCTCAGTGTCAGCTCCAGTACAGTCCATGAGTGTGAGTTTGTCTCAGTGTCAGCTCCTGTACAGTATGTGTTTGTGTCTCAGTGTCAGCTCCTGTACAGTCTGTTTGAGTGTGTGTGTGTCTCAGTGTCAGCTCCTGTACAGTCTGTGTGTGTGTGTCTCAGTGTCAGCTCCTGTACAGTCTGTGTGTGAGTTTGTCTCAGTGTCGCTCCTGTACAGTATGTGTGTGTGTGTCTCAGTGTCAGCTCCTGTACGGTCTGTGTCTGTGTGTGTATCAGTATCAGCTCCTGAACAGTCCACGTGTATGTGTCTCAGTGTCAGCTCCTGTACCGTCTGTCTATGTGTGTGTCAGTGTCCGCTCCTGCACAGACTGTGTGTGTGTTTCAGTGTCAGCTCCTGTACAGTCTGTCTATGTGTGTGTCAGTGTCAGCTCCTGTACAGTCTTTGTGTATGTCTCAGTGTCAGCTCCTGTACAGTCTGTGTGTGTGTCTCTGTGCCAGTTCCTGTACGGTCTGTGTGTGTGTTTCAATGTCAGCTCCTGTACAGACTGTGTGTGTGTCTCATTGTCAGCTCCTGTAATGTGTTTGTGTGTGTCTCACTGCCAGCTCCTGTACACTCTGTGTGTGTGTCTCAGTGTTAGCTCCTGTACAGTCTGAGTGTGTGTGTCTCATTGTCAGCTCCTGTACAGTCTCTGTGTGTGTCTCATTGTCAGCTCCTGTACACTCTGTGTGTGTGTGTCTCAGTGTCAGATCCTGTAGAGTCTGAGTGTGTGTCTCAGTGTCAGCTCCTGTACAGTCTGTGTGAGTGTGTCTCACTCTCAGCTCCTGTACGGTCCGTGTGTGTCTCAGTGTCAGCACCTGTACGGTCCGTGTGTGTGGCTCAGTGTCAGCTCCTGTACAGTCTATGTGAGTGTGTCTCACTCGCAGCTCCTGTACGTTCCGTGTGTGTCTCAGTGTCAGCTCCTGTACGGTCCGTGTGTGTGTCTCAGTGTCAGCTCCTGTACAATCTGAGTGTGTGTCTCAGTGTCAGTTCCTGTACAGTCTGTGTGTGAGAGTCTCAGTGTCAGCTCCTCTACAGTCTGTGTGTGAGAGTCTGAGTGCCAGCTCCTGTACAGTCTGTCTGTGTGTGTGTCTCAGTGTCAGCTCCTGTACAGTCTGTCAGTGTTAGTCTCAGTGTCGGCTCCTGTACAGTCTGTGTATGAGAGTCTCTGTGTCAGCTCCTGTACAGTCTGTGTCTGCGTCTCATTGTCAGCTCCTCTACAGTCTGTCAGTGTTAGTCTCAGTGTCAGCTCCTGTACAGTCCTCGTGTGTCTCAGTGTCAGCTCCTTTACAGTCTGTGTCTGTGTCTCAGTGTCAGCTCCTGTACAGTCTGTCTGTGTGTGTCTCAGTGTCAGCTACTGTACAGTCTGTGTCTGTGTGTCTCAGTGTCACCTCCTGTACAGTCTGTGTGTGTGTGTCTCAGTATCAGCTCCTGTACAGTCTGTCTGTGTGTGTCTCAGTATCAGCTCCTGTACAGTCTGTGTCTGTGTCTCAGTGCCAGCTGCTGCACAGTCTGTCTGTGTGTGTGTCTCAAAGTCAGCTCCTGTACAGTCTGCGTGTGTGTCTCAGTGTCAGCTCCTGTACAGTCTGTATGTGTGTCTCAGTGACAGCTCCTGTACAGTCTGTCTGTGTGTCTCAGTGTCAGCTCCTGTACAGTCTGTGTGTGTGTCTCAGTGCCAGCTCCTGTACAGTCTGTCTGTGTGTGTGTCTCAGAGACAGCTCCTGTACAGTCTGTTTGTGTGTCTCAGTGTCAGCTCCTGTACAGTCTGTATGTGTCTCTCAGTACAGCTCCTGTACAGTCTGTATGTGTGTCTCAGTGTCAGCTCCTGTACAGTCTGTGTGTGTGTCTCAGTGGCAGCTCCTGTAATGTCTGTGTGTGTGTGTGTGTCTCAGTGTCAGCTCCTGTACAGTCTGTGTGTGCGTGTCTCAGTGCCAGCTCCTGTAAACTCTGTGTGTGTGTGTCTCAGTGTTAGCTCATGTACAGTCTGAGTGTGTGTGTCTCATTGTCATCTCCTGTACACTCTGTGTGTGTGTGTCTCAGTGTCAGCTCCTGTACACTCTGTGTGTGTGTGTCTCAGTGTCAGATCCTGTACAGTCTGAGTGTGTGTCTCAGTGTCAGCTCCTGTAATGTGTTTGTGTGTGTCTCAGTGCCAGCTCCTGTACACTCTGTGTGTGTGTCTCAGTGTTAGCTCCTGTACAGTCTGAGTGTGTGTTTCTCATTGTCAGCTCCTGTACAGTCTCTGTGTGTGTCTCATTGTCAGCTCCTGTACACTCTGTGTGTGTGTGTCTCAGTGTCAGATCCTGTACAGTCTGAGTGTGTGTCTCAGTGTCAGCTCCTGTACAGTCTGTGTGGATGTGTCTCACTCTCAGCTCCTGTACGGTCCGTGTGTGTCTCAGTGTCAGCACCTGTACGGTCCGTGTGTGTGTCTCAGTGTCAGCTCCTGTACAGTATATGTGAGTGTGTCTCACTCGCAGCTCCTGTACGATCCATGTGTGTCTCAGTGTCAGCTCCTGTACGGTCCGTGTGTGTGTCTCAGTGTCAGCTCCTGCACAATCTGAGTGTGTGTCTCAGTGTCAGCTCCTGTACAGTCTGTGCTTGAGAGTCTCAGTGTCAGCTCCTGTACATTCTGTGTGTGAGAGTCTCAGTGTCAGCTCCTGTACAGTCTGTGTGTGTGTCTCAGTGTCAGCTCCTGTACAGTCTGTGTGAGTGTCTCAGTGTCAGCTCCTGTACAGTCTGTCAGTGTTAGTCTCAGTGTCAGCTCCTGTACAGTCTGTGTGTGAGAGTCTCTGAGTCAGCTCCTGTACAGTCTGTGTCTGCGTCTCAGTGTCAGCTCCTGTACAGTCCGTGTGTGTCTCAGTGTCAGCTCCTTTACAGTCTGTGTCTGTGTCTCAGTGTCAGCTCCTGTACAGTCTGTGTGTGTGTGTCTCAGTGTCAGCTCCTGTACAGTCTGTGTCTGTGTGTCTCAGTGTCAGCTCCTGTACAGTCTGTGTGTGTGTGTCTCAGTATAAGCTCCTGTACAGTCTGTGTGTGTGTGTCTCAGTGTCAGCTCCTGTACAGTCTGTGTGTGTGTCTCAATGTCAGCTCCTGTACAGTCTGTCTGTGAGTCTCAGTGTCAGCTCCTGTACATTCTGTGTGTGTTTCTCAGTGTCAGCTCCTGTACAGTCTGTATGTGTGTCTCAGTGACTGCTCCTGTACAGTCTGTCTGTGTGTCTCAGTGTCAGCTCCTGTACAGTCTGTGTGTGTGTCTCAGTGTCAGCTCCTGCACAGCCTGTTTGTGTGTCTCAGTGTCAACTCCTGTACAGTCTGTGTGTGCATGTCTCAGTGCCAGCTCCTGTAAACTCTATGTGTGTGTGTCTCAGTGTCAGATCCTGTACAGTCTGAATGTGTGTCTCAGTGTCAGCTCCTGTACTGTCAGTGTGAGTGTGTCTCACTCTCAGCTCCTGTACGGTCCGTGTGTGTCTCAGTGTCAGCACCTATACGGTCCGTGTGGGTGTCTCAGTGTCAGCTCCTGTACAGTCTGTGTGTGAGAGTCTCAGTGTCAGCTCCTGTACAGTCTCTGTCTCTGTCTCAGTGTCAGCTCCAGTACAGTCTGTGTGTATGAGTCTCAGTGTCAGCTCCTGTACTGTCTGTTTCTGTGTCTCAGTGCCAGCTCCTGTACAGTCTGTCTGTGTGTGTGTCTCAGTGTCAGCTCCTGTACAGTCTGTGTGTGTCTGTCTCAGTATCAGCTCCTATACAGTCTGTGTGTGTGTCTCAGTGTCAGCTCCTGTACAGTCTGTCTTTGTGTGTGTCTCTGTGTCAGCTCCTGTACTTTCTGTGTGTGTGTCACAGTGTCAGCTCCTGTACAGTATGTGTGTGTGTCTCAGTGTCAGCTCCTGTATGGTCTGTGTCTGTGTGTGTATCAGTATCAGCTCCTGAACAGTCCACGTGTATGTGTCTCAGTGTCAGCTCCTGTACAGTCTGTCTATGTGTGTGTCAGTGTCAGCTCCTGCACAGACTGTGTGTGTGTGTTTCAGTGTCAGCTCCTGTACAGTCTGTGTGTGTTTCTCAGTGTCAGCTCCTGTACAGTCTGTATGTGTGTCTCAGTGACAGCTCCTGTACAGTCTGTGTGTGTCAGTGTCAGCTCCTGTACAGTCTGTGTGTGTGTCTCATTGCCAGCTCCTGTACAGTCTGTCTGTGTGTGTGTCTCAGAGACAGCTCCTGTACAGTCTGTGTGTGTGTCTCAGTGTCAGCTCCTGTACAGTCTGTATGTGTGTCTCAGTGACTGCTCCTGTACAGTCTGTCTGTGTGTCTCAGTGTCAGCTCCTGTACAGTCTGTGTGTGTGTCTCAGTGGCAGCTCCTGTAATGTCTGTGTGTGTGTGTGTGTGTGTGTCTCAGTGTCAGCTCCTGTACAGTCTGTGTGTGTGTGTGTGTGTGTGTGTCTCAGTGTCAGCTCCTGTACAGTCTGTGTGTGTGCGTCAGTGTCAGCTCCTGTACACTCTGTGTGTGTGTGTCTCAGTGTCAGATCCTGTACAGTCTGAGTGTGTGTCTCAGTGTCAGCTCCTGTACTGTCAGTGTGAGTGTGTCTCACTCTCAGCTCCTGTACGGTCCATGTGTGTTTCAGTGTCAGCACCTGTACGGTCCGTGTGTGTGTCTCAGTGTCAGCTCCTGTACAGTCTGTGTGTGAGAGTCTCAGTGTCAGCTCCTGTACAGTCTGTGTGTGTGTGTCTCAGTGTCAGCTCCTGTACAGTCTGTGTCTCTGTCTCAGTGTCAGCTCCAGTACAGTCTGTGTGAATGACTCTCAGTGTCAGCTCCAGTACAGTCTGTGTCTGTGTCTCAGTGCCACCTCCTGTACAGTCTGTCTGTGTGTGTGTCTCTGTGTCAGCTCCTGTACAGTCTGTGTGTGTGTCTCAGTGTCAGCTCCTGTACAGTCTGTGTGTGTGTGTCTCAGTGTCAGCTCCTGTACAGTCTGTGTGTGAGTTTGTCTCAGTGTCAGCTCCTGTACAGTATGTGTGTGTGTCTCAGTGTCAGCTCCTGTACGGTCTGTGTCTGTGTGTGTATCAGTATCAGCTCCTGAACAGTCCACGTTTATGTGTCTCAGTGTCAGCTCCTGTACAGTCTGTCTATGTGTGTGTCAGTGTCCGCTCCTGCACAGACTGTGTGTGTGTTTCAGTGTCAGCTCCTGTACAGTCTGTCTATGTGTGTGTCAGTGTCAGCTCCTGTACAGTCTGTGCGTGTGTCCCTGTTTCAGCTCCTGTACAGTCTGTGTGTGTGTCTCAGTGTCAGCTCCTGTACAGTCTGTGTGTATGTCTGTGTCAGCTCCTGCACAGTCTGTGTGTGTGTCTCAGTGTCAGCTCCTGTACAGTGTGTGTGTGTGAGTCTCAGTGTCAGCTCCTGTACAGTCTGTGTGTGTGTCTCAGTGCCAGCTCCTGTACAGTCTGTGTGTGTGTTTCTCAGTGCCAGCTCCTGCACAGTCTGTGTGTGTGAGTCTCAGTGTCAGCTCCTGTACAGTCTGTGTGTGTGTGCGTGTCTCATTGTCAGCTCATGTACAGTCTCTGTGTGTGTGTGTGTGTGTGTGTCTCATTGTCAGCTCATTACAGTTTGTGTGTGTGTGTCTCACTGTCAGCTCCTGTACTGTCTGTCTGTGTGTGTGTCTCAGTGTCAGTTGCTGTACAGTCTGTGTGTGTCTGTCTCAGTATCAGCTCCTGCACAGTCTGTGTGTGTGTCTCAGTATCAGCTCCTGTGCAGTCTGTGTGTGTCTGTCTCAGTATCAGCTCCTGTACAGTCTGTGTGTTTGTCTCAGTATCAGCTCCTGTACAGTCTGTGTGTGTGTGTCTCAGTATCAGCTCCTGTATAGTCTGTGTGTGAGTGTCTCAGTGTCAGCTCCAGTACAGTCCATGAGTGTGAGTTTGTCTCAGTGTCAGCTCCTGTACAGTATGTGTTTGTGTCTCAGTGTCAGCTCCTGTACAGTCTGTTTGAGTGTGTGTGTGTCTCAGTGTCAGCTCCTGTACAGTCTGTGTGTGTGTGTCTCAGTGTCAGCTCCTGTACAGTCTGTGTGTGAGTTTGTCTCAGTGTCGCTCCTGTACAGTATGTGTGTGTGTGTCTCAGTGTCAGCTCCTGTACGGTCTGTGTCTGTGTGTGTATCAGTATCAGCTCCTGAACAGTCCACGTGTATGTGTCTCAGTGTCAGCTCCTGTACAGTCTGTCTATGTGTGTGTCAGTGTCCGCTCCTGCACAGACTGTGTGTGTGTTTCAGTGTCAGCTCCTGTACAGTCTGTCTATGTGTGTGTCAGTGTCAGCTCCTGTACAGTCTTTGTGTATGTCTCAGTGTCAGCTCCTGTACAGTCTGTGTGTGTGTCTCTGTGCCAGTTCCTGTACGGTCTGTGTGTGTGTTTCAATGTCAGCTCCTGTACAGACTGTGTGTGTGTCTCATTGTCAGCTCCTGTAATGTGTTTGTGTGTGTCTCACTGCCAGCTCCTGTACACTCTGTGTGTGTGTCTCAGTGTTAGCTCCTGTACAGTCTGAGTGTGTGTGTCTCATTGTCAGCTCCTGTACAGTCTCTGTGTGTGTCTCATTGTCAGCTCCTGTACACTCTGTGTGTGTGTGTCTCAGTGTCAGATCCTGTAGAGTCTGAGTGTGTGTCTCAGTGTCAGCTCCTGTACAGTCTGTGTGAGTGTGTCTCACTCTCAGCTCCTGTACGGTCCGTGTGTGTCTCAGTGTCAGCACCTGTACGGTCCGTGTGTGTGTCTCAGTGTCAGCTCCTGTACAGTCTATGTGAGTGTGTCTCACTCGCAGCTCCTGTACGTTCCGTGTGTGTCTCAGTGTCAGCTCCTGTACGGTCCGTGTGTGTGTCTCAGTGTCAGCTCCTGTACAATCTGAGTGTGTGTCTCAGTGTCAGCTCCTGTACAGTCTGTGTGTGAGAGTCTCAGTGTCAGCTCCTCTACAGTCTGTGTGTGAGAGTCTCAGTGCCAGCTCCTGTACAGTCTGTCTGTGTGTGTGTCTCAGTGTCAGCTCCTGTACAGTCTGTCAGTGTTAGTCTCAGTGTCAGCTCCTGTACAGTCTGTGTATGAGAGTCTCTGTGTCAGCTCCTGTACAGTCTGTGTCTGCGTCTCATTGTCAGCTCCTCTACAGTCTGTCAGTGTTAGTCTCAGTGTCAGCTCCTGTACAGTCCTCGTGTGTCTCAGTGTCAGCTCCTTTACAGTCTGTGTCTGTGTCTCAGTGTCAGCTCCTGTACAGTCTGTCTGTGTGTGTCTCAGTGTCAGCGACTGTACAGTCTGTGTCTGTGTGTCTCAGTGTCACCTCCTGTACAGTCTGTGTGTGTGTGTCTCAGTATCAGCTCCTGTACAGTCTGTGTGTGTGTGTCTCAGTATCAGCTCCTGTACAGTCTGTGTCTGTGTCTCAGTGCCAGCTCCTGCACAGTCTGTCTGTGAGTCTCAGTGTCAGCTCCTGTACATTCTGTGTGTGTTTCTCAGTGTCAGCTCCAGTACAGTCTGTATGTGTGTCTCAGTGACTGCTCCTGTACAGTCTGTCTGTGTGTCTCAGTGTCAGCTCCTGTACAGTCTGTGTGTGTGTCTCAGTGTCAGCTCCTGCACAGCCTGTTTGTGTGTCTCAGTGTCAACTCCTGTACAGTCTGTGTGTGCATGTCTCAGTGCCAGCTCCTGTAAACTCTATGTGTGTGTGTCTCAGTGTCAGATCCTGTACAGTCTGAATGTGTGTCTCAGTGTCAGCTCCTGTACTGTCAGTGTGAGTGTGTCTCACTCTCAGCTCCTGTACGGTCCGTGTGTGTCTCAGTGTCAGCACCTATACGGTCCGTGTGTGTGTCTCAGTGTCAGCTCCTGTACAGTCTGTGTGTGCGTGTCTCAGTGCCAGCTCCTGTACACTCTGTGTGTGTGTGTCTCAGTGTCAGATCCTGTACAGTCTGAGTGTGTGTCTCAGTGTCAGCTCCTGTAATGTGTTTGTGTGTGTCTCAGTGCCAGCTCCTGTACACTCTGTGTGTGTGTCTCAGTGTTAGCTCCTGTACAGTCTGAGTGTGTGTTTCTCATTGTCAGCTCCTGTACAGTCTCTGTGTGTGTCTCATTGTCAGCTCCTGTACACTCTGTGTGTGTGTGTCTCAGTGTCAGATCCTGTACAGTCTGAGTGTGTGTCTCAGTGTCAGCTCCTGTACAGTCTGTGTGGATGTGTCTCACTCTCAGCTCCTGTACGGTCCGTGTGTGTCTCAGTGTCAGCACCTGTACGGTCCGTGTGTGTGTCTCAGTGTCAGCTCCTGTACAGTATATGTGAGTGTGTCTCACTCGCAGCTCCTGTACGATCCATGTGTGTCTCAGTGTCAGCTCCTGTACGGTCCGTGTGTGTGTCTCAGTGTCAGCTCCTGTACAATCTGAGTGTGTGTCTCAGTGTCAGCTCCTGTACAGTCTGTGCTTGAGAGTCTCAGTGTCAGCTCCTGTACATTCTGTGTGTGAGAGTCTCAGTGTCAGCTCCTGTACAGTCTGTGTGAGTGTCTCAGTGTCAGCTCCTGTACAGTCTGTGTGTGTGTGTCTCAGTATCAGCTCCTGTACAGTCTGTCAGTGTTAGTCTCAGTGTCAGCTCCTGTACAGTCTGTGTGTGAGAGTCTCTGAGTCAGCTCCTGTACAGTCTGTGTCTGCGTCTCAGTGTCAGCTCCTGTACAGTCCGTGTGTGTCTCAGTGTCAGCTCCTTTACAGTCTGTGTCTGTGTCTCAGTGTCAGCTCCTGTACAGTCTGTGTGTGTGTGTCTCAGTGTCAGCTCCTGTACAGTCTGTGTCTGTGTGTCTCAGTGTCAGCTCCTGTACAGTCTGTGTGTGTGTGTCTCAGTATAAGCTCCTGTACAGTCTGTGTGTGTGTGTCTCAGTGTCAGCTCCTGTACAGTCTGTGTGTGTGTCTCAATGTCAGCTACTGTACAGTCTGTCTGTGTGTCTCAGTGTCAGCTCCTGTACATTCTGTGTGTGTTTCTCAGTGTCAGCTCCTGTACAGTCTGTATGTGTGTCTCAGTGACTGCTCCTGTACAGTCTGTCTGTGTGTCTCAGTGTCAGCTCCTGTACAGTCTGTGTGTGTGTCTCAGTGTCAGCTCCTGCACAGCCTGTTTGTGTGTCTCAGTGTCAACTCCTGTACAGTCTGTGTGTGCATGTCTCAGTGCCAGCTCCTGTAAACTCTATGTGTGTGTGTCTCAGTGTCAGATCCTGTACAGTCTGAATGTGTGTCTCAGTGTCAGCTCCTGTACTGTCAGTGTGAGTGTGTCTCACTCTCAGCTCCTGTACGGTCCGTGTGTGTCTCAGTGTCAGCACCTATACGGTCCGTGTGGGTGTCTCAGTGTCAGCTCCTGTACAGTCTGTGTGTGAGAGTCTCAGTGTCAGCTCCTGTACAGTCTCTGTCTCTGTCTCAGTGTCAGCTCCAGTACAGTCTGTGTGTATGAGTCTCAGTGTCAGCTCCTGTACTGTCTGTTTCTGTGTCTCAGTGCCAGCTCCTGTACAGTCTGTCTGTGTGTGTGTCTCAGTGTCAGCTCCTGTACAGTCTGTGTGTGTCTGTCTCAGTATCAGCTCCTATACAGTCTGTGTGTGTGTCTCAGTGTCAGCTCCTGTACAGTCTGTCTTTGTGTGTGTCTCTGTGTCAGCTCCTGTACTTTCTGTGTGTGTGTCACAGTGTCAGCTCCTGTACAGTATGTGTGTGTGTCTCAGTGTCAGCTCCTGTATGGTCTGTGTCTGTGTGTGTATCAGTATCAGCTCCTGAACAGTCCACGTGTATGTGTCTCAGTGTCAGCTCCTGTACAGTCTGTCTATGTGTGTGTCAGTGTCAGCTCCTGCACAGACTGTGTGTGTGTGTTTCAGTGTCAGCTCCTGTACAGTCTGTGTGTGTTTCTCAGTGTCAGCTCCTGTACAGTCTGTATGTGTGTCTCAGTGACAGCTCCTGTACAGTCTGTGTGTGTCAGTGTCAGCTCCTGTACAGTCTGTGTGTGTGTCTCATTGCCAGCTCCTGTACAGTCTGTCTGTGTGTGTGTCTCAGAGACAGCTCCTGTACAGTCTGTGTGTGTGTCTCAGTGTCAGCTCCTGTACAGTCTGTATGTGTGTCTCAGTGACAGCTCCTGTACAGTCTGTCTGTGTGTCTCAGTGTCAGCTCCTGTACAGTCTGTGTGTGTGTCTCAGTGGCAGCTCCTGTAATGTCTGTGTGTGTGTGTGTGTGTGTGTGTCTCAGTTTCAGCTCCTGTACAGTCTGTGTGTGTGTGTCTCAGTGTCAGCTCCTGTACACTCTGTGTGTGTGTGTCTCAGTGTCAGATCCTGTACAGTCTGAGTGTGTGTCTCAGTGTCAGCTCCTGTACTGTCAGTGTGAGTGTGTCTCACTCTCAGCTCCTGTACGGTCCGTGTGTGTTTCAGTGTCAGCACCTGTACGGTCCGTGTGTGTGTCTCAGTGTCAGCTCCTGTACAGTCTGTGTGTGAGAGTCTCAGTGTCAGCTCCTGTACAGTCTGTGTCTCTGTCTCAGTGTCAGCTCCAGTACAGTCTGTGTGAATGACTCTCAGTGTCAGCTCCAGTACAGTCTGTGTCTGTGTCTCAGTGCCAGCTCCTGTACAGTCTGTCTGTGTGTGTGTCTCAGTGTCAGCTCCTGTACAGTCTGTGTGTGTCTGTCTCAGTATCAGCTCCTATACAGTCTGTGTGTGTGTCTCAGTGTCAGCTCCTGTACAGTCTGTCTGTGTGTGTGTCTCTGTGTCAGCTCCTGTACAGTCTGTGTGTGTGTCTCAGTGTCAGCTCCTGTACAGTCTGTGTGTGTGTGTCTCAGTGTCAGCTCCTGTACAGTCTGTGTGTGAGTTTGTCTCAGTGTCAGCTCCTGTACAGTATGTGTGTGTGTCTCAGTGTCAGCTCCTGTACGGTCTGTGTCTGTGTGTGTATCAGTATCAGCTCCTGAACAGTCCACGTTTATGTGTCTCAGTGTCAGCTCCTTTACAGACTGTGTGTGTGTCTCTTTGTCAGCTCCTGTAATGTGTTTGTGTGTGTCTCTTTGCCAGCTCCTGTACACTCTGTGTGTGTGTCTCAGTGTTAGCTCCTGTACAGTCTGAGTGTGTGTGTCTCATTGTCAGCTCCTGAACAGTCTCTGTGTGTGTCTCATTGTCAGCTCCTGTACACTCTGTGTGTGTGTGTCTCAGTGTCAGATCCTGTAGAGTCTGAGTGTGCGTCTCAGTGTCAGCTCCTGTACAGTCTGTGTGAGTGTGTCTCACTCTCAGCTCCTGTACGGTCCGTGTGTGTCTCAGTGTCAGCTCCTGTACAGTCTATGTGAGTGTGTCTCACTCGCAGCTCCTGTACGTTCCGTGTGTGTCTCAGTGCCAGCTCCTGTACGGTCCGTGTGTGTGTCTCAGTGTCAGCTCCTGTACAATCTGAGTGTGTGTCTCAGTGTCAGCTCCTGTACAGTCTGTGTGTGAGAGTCTCAGTGTCAGCTCCTGTACAGTCTGTGTGTGAGAGTCTCAGTGCCAGCTCCTGTACAGTCTGTCTGTGTGTGTCTCTCAGTGTCAGCTCCTGTACAGTCTGTCAGTGTTAGTCTCAGTGTCAGCTCCTGTACAGTCTGTGTGTGAGAGTCTCTGTGTCAGCTCCTGTACAGTCTGTGTCTGCGTCTCATTGTCAGCTCCTCTACAGTCTGTCTGTGGTAGTCTCAGTGTCAGCTCCTGTACAGTCCTTGTGTGTCTCAGTGTCAGCTCCTTTACAGTCTGTGTCTGTGTCTCAGTGTCAGCTCCTGTACAGTCTGTCTGTGTGTGTCTCAGTGTCAGCTCCTGTACAGTCTGTGTCTGTGTGTCTCAGTGTCACCTCCTGTACAGTCTGTGTGTGTGTGTCTCAGTATCAGCTCCTGTACAGTCTGAGTGTGTGTGTCTCAGTATCAGCTCCTGTACAGTCTGTGTCTGTGTCTCATTGCCAGCTCCTGCACAGTCTGTCTGTGTGTGTGTCTCAATGTCAGCTCCTGTACCGTCTGTGTGTGTGTCTCAGTGTCAGCTCCTGAACAGTCTGTATGTGTGTCTCAGTGACAGCTCCTGTACAGTCTGTCTGTGTGTCTCAGTGTCAGCTCCTGTACAGTCTGTGTGTGTGTCTCAGTGCCAGCTCCTGTACAGTCTGTCTGTGTGTGTGTCTCAGAGACAGCTCCTGTACAGTCTGTTTGTGTGTCTCAGTGTCAGCTCCTGTACAGTCTGTATGTGTGTCTCAGTGACTGCTCCTGTACAGTCTGTCTGTGTGTCTCAGTGTCAGCTCCTGTACAGTCTGTGTGTGTGACTCAGTGGCAGCTCCTGTAATGTCTGTGTGTGTGTGTGTGTGTGTCTCAGTGTCAGCTCCTGTATACTCTGTGTGTGCGTGTCTCAGTGCCAGCTCCTGTAAACTCTGTGTGTGTGTGTCTCAGTGTTAGCTCCTGTACAGTCTGAGTGTGTGTGTCTCATTGTCATCTCCTGTACACTCTGTGTGTGTGTGTCTCAGTGTCAGCTCCTGTACACTCTGTGTGTGTGTGTCTCAGTGTCAGATCCTGTACAGTCTGAGTGTTTGTCTCAGTGTCAGCTCCTGTAATGTGTTTGTGTGTGTCTCAGTGCCAGCTCCTGTACACTCTGTGTGTGTGTCTCAGTGTTAGCTCCTGTACAGTCTGAGTGTGTGTGTCTCATTGTCAGCTCCTGTACAGTCTCTGTGTGTGTCTCATTGTCAGCTCCTGTACACTCTGTGTGTGTGTGTCTCAGTGTCAGATCCTGTACAGTCTGAGTGTGTGTCTCAGTGTCAGCTCCTGTACAGTCTGTGTGAGTGTGTCTCACTCTCAGCTCCTGTACGGTCCGTGTGTGTCTCAGTGTCAGCACCTGTACGGTCCGTGTGTGTGTCTCAGTGTCAGCTCCTGTACAGTCTATGTGAGTGTGTCTCACTCGCAGCTCCTGTACGTTCCATGTGTGTCTCAGTGTCAGCTCCTGTACGGTCCGTGTGTGTGTCTCAGTGTCAGCTCCTGTACAATCTGAGTGTGTGTCTCACTGTCAGCTCCTGTACAGTCTGTGTGTGAGAGTCTCAGTGTCAGCTCCTGTACAGTCTGTGTCTGCGTCTCAGTGTCAGCTCCTGTACAGTCTGTCAGTGTTAGTCTCAGTGTCAGCTCCTGTACAGTCTGTGTGTGAGAGTCTCTGAGTCAGCTCCTGTACAGTCTGTGTCTGCGTCTCAGTTTCAGCTCCTGTACAGTCCGTGTGTGTCTCAGTGTCAGCTCCTTTACAGTCTGAGTCTGTGTCTCAGTGTCAGCTCCTGTACAGTGTGTTGTGTGTCTCAGTGTCAGCTCCTGTATGGTCTGTGTCTGTGTGTGTATCAGTATCAGCTCCTGAACAGTCCACGTGTATGTGTCTCAGTGTCAGCTCCTGCACAGACTGTGTGTGTGTGTTTCAGTGTCAACTCCTGTACCGTCTGTGTGTGTTTCTCAGTGTCAGCTCCTGTACAGTCTGTATGTGTGTCTCAGTGACAGCTCCTGTACAGTCTGTCTGTGTGTCTCAGTGTCAGCTCCTGTACAGTCTGTGTCTGTGTCTCAGTGTCAGCTCCTGTACAGTCTGTGTGTGTGTGTCTCAGAGTCTGCTCGTGTACAGTCTGTGTGTGAGTCTCAGTGTCAGCTCCTGTACAGTCTGTCTGTGTGTGTGTCTCAGAGACAGCTCCTGTACAGTCTGTATGTGTGTCTCAGTGACTGCTCCTGTAATGTCTGTGTGTGTGTGTGTGTGTCTCAGTTTCAGCTCCTGCACAGCCTGTTTGTGTGTCTCAGTGTCAACTCCTGTACAGTCTGTGTGTGCGTGTCTCAGTGCCAGCTCCTGTAAACTCTGTGAGTGTGTGTCTCAGTGTCAGCTCCTGTACAGTCTGAGTGTTTGTGTCTCATTGTCATCTCCTGTACAGTCTGTGTATGTATGTCTCAGTGTCAGCTCCTGTACATTCTGTGTGTGTGTGTCTCAGTGTCAGATCCAGTACAGTCTGAGTGTGTGTCTCAGTGTCAGCTCCTGTACTGTCAGTGTGAGTGTGTCTCACTCTCAGCTCCTGTACGGTCCGTGTGTGTCTCAGTGTCAGCACCTGTACGGTCCGTGTGAGTGTCTCAGTGTCAGCTCCTGTACAGTCTGTGTGTGAGAGTCTCAGTGTCAGCTCCTGTACAGTCTGTGTCTCTGTCTCAGTGTCAGCTCCAGTACAGTCTGTGTGAATGACTCTCAGTGTCAGCTCCAGTACAGTGTGTGTCTGTGTCTCAGTGCCAGCTCCTGTACAGTCTGTCTGTGTGTGTGCCTCAGTGTCAGCTCCTGTACAGTCTGTGTGTGTCTGTCTCAGTATCAGCTCCTATACAGTCTGTGTGTGTGTCTCAGTGTCAGCTCTTGTACAGGCTGTCTGTGTGTGTGTCTCTGTGTCAGCTCCTGTACAGTCTGTGTGTGTGTCTCAGTGTCAGCTCCTGTACAGTCTGTGTGTGTGTGTCTCAGTGTCAGCTCCTGTACAGTCTGTGTGTGAGTTTGTCTCAGTGTCAGCTCCTGTACAGTATGTGTGTGTGTCTCAGTGTCAGCTCCTGTACGGTCTGTGTCTGTGTGTGTATCAGTATCAGCTCCTGAACAGTCCACGTTTATGTGTCTCAGTGTCAGCTCCTGTACAGTCTGTCTATGTTTGTGTCAGTGTCCGCTCCTGCACAGACTGTGTGTGTGTTTCAGTGTCAGCTCCTGTACAGTCTGTCTATGTGTGTGTCAGTGTCAGCTCCTGTACAGTCTCTGTGTATATCTCAGTGTCAGCTCCTGTACAGTCTGTGTGTGTGTCTCTGTGCCAGTTCCTGTACGGTCTGTGTATGTGTTTCAATGTCAGCTCCTGTACAGACTGTGTGTGTGTCTCATTGTCAGCTCCTGTAATGTGTTTGTGTGTGCCTCAGTGCCAGCTCCTGTACACTCTGTGTGTGTGTCTCAGTGTTAGCTCCTGTACAGTCTGAGTGTGTGTGTCTCATTGTCAGCTCCTGAACAGTCTCTGTGTGTGTCTCATTGTCAGCTCCTGTACACTCTGTGTGTGTGTGTCTCAGTGTCAGATCCTGTAGAGTCTGAGTGTGTGTCTCAGTGTCAGCTCCTGTACAGTCTGTGTGAGTGTGTCTCACTCTCAGGTCCTGTACGGTCCGTGTGTGTCTCAGTGTCAGCTCCTGTACATTCTATGTGAGTGTGTCTCACTTGCAGCTCCTGTACGTTCCGTGTGTGTCTCAGTGTCAGCTCCTGTACGGTCCGTGTGTGTGTCTCAGTGTCAGCTCCTGTACAATCTGAGTGTGTGTCTCAGTGTCAGCTCCTGTACAGTCTGTGTGTGAGAGTCTCAGTGTCAGCTCCTGTACAGTCTGTGTGTGAGAGTCTCAGTGCCAGCTCCTGTACAGTCTGTCTGTGTGTGTCTCTCAGTGTCAGCTCCTGTACAGTCTGTCAGTGTTAGTCTCAGTGTCAGCTCCTGTACAGTCTGTGTGTGAGAGTCTCTGTGTCAGCTCCTGTACAGTCTGTGTCTGCGTCTCATTGTCAGCTCCTCTACAGTCTGTCAGTGGTAGTCTAAGTGTCAGCTCCTGTACAGTCCTTGTGTGTCTCAGTGTCAGCTCCTTTACAGTCTGTGTCTGTGTCTCAGTGTCAGCTCCTGTACAGTCTGTCTGTGTGTGTCTCAGTGTCAGCTCCTGTACAGTCTGTGTCTGTGTGTCTCAGTGTCACCTCCTGTACAGTCTGTGTGTGTGTGTCTCAGTATCAGCTCCTGTACAGTCTGAGTGTGTGTGTCTCAGTATCAGCTCCTGTACAGTCTGTGTCTGTGTCTCATTGCCAGCTCCTGCACAGTCTGTCTGTGTGTGTGTCTCAATGTCAGCTCCTGTACAGTCTGTGTGTGTGTCTCAGTGTCAGCTCCTGTACAGTCTGTATGTGTGTCTCAGTGACAGCTCCTGTACAGTCTGTCTGTGTGTCTCAGTGTCAGCTCCTGTACAGTCTGTGTGTGTGTCTCAGTGCCAGCTCCTGTACAGTCTGTCTGTGTGTGTTTCTCAGAGACAGTTCCTGTACAGTCTGTGTGTGTGTCTCAGTGTCAGCTCCTGTACAGTCTGTATGTGTCTCTAAGTACAGCTCCTGTACAGTCTGTCTGTGTGTCTCAGTGTCAGCTCCTGTACAGTCTGTGTGTGTTTCTCAGTGGCAGCTCCTGTAATGTCTGTGTGTGTGTGTGTGTGTGTCTCAGTGTCAGCTCCTGTACAGTCTGTGTGTGCGTGTCTCAGTGCCAGCTCCTGTAAACTCTGTGTGTGTGTGTCTCAGTGTTAGCTCATGTACAGTCTGAGTGTGTGTGTCTCATTGTCATCTCCTGTACACTCTGTGTGTGTGTGTCTCAGTGTCAGCTCCTGTACACTCTGTGTGTGTGTGTCTCAGTGTCAGCTCCTGTACAGTCTGAGTGTTTGTGTCTCATTGTCATCTCCTGTACACTCTGTGTGTGTGTGTCTCAGTGTCAGCTCCTGTACATTCTGTGTGTGTGTGTCTCAGTGTCAGATCCAGTACAGTCTGAGTGTGTGTCTCAGTGTCAGCTCCTGTACTGTCAGTGTGAGTGTGTCTCACTCTCAGCTCCTGTGCGGTCCGTGTGTGTGTCTCAGTGTCAGCTCCTGTACAGTCTGTGTGTGAGAGTCTCAGTGTCAGCTCCTGTACAGTCTGTGTCTCTGTCTCAGTGTCAGCTCCAGTACAGTCTGTGTGAATGACTCTCAGTGTCAGCTCCAGTACAGTCTGTGTCTGTGTCTCAGTGCCAGCTCCTGTACAGTCTGTCTGTGTGTGTGCCTCAGTGTCAGCTCCTGTACAGTCTGTGTGTGTCTGTCTCAGTATCAGCTCCTATACAGTCTGTGTGTGTGTCTCAGTGTCAGCTCTTGTACAGGCTGTCTGTGTGTGTGTCTCTGTGTCAGCTCCTGTACAGTCTGTGTGTGTGTCTCAGTGTCAGCTCCTGTACAGTCTGTGTGTGTGTGTCTCAGTGTCAGCTCCTGTACAGTCTGTGTGTGAGTTTGTCTCAGTGTCAGCTCCTGTACAGTATGTGTGTGTGTCTCAGTGTCAGCTCCTGTACGGTCTGTGTCTGTGTGTGTATCAGTATCAGCTCCTGAACAGTCCACGTTTATGTGTCTCAGTGTCAGCTCCTGTACAGTCTGTCTATGTTTGTGTCAGTGTCCGCTCCTGCACAGACTGTGTGTGTGTTTCAGTGTCAGCTCCTGTACAGTCTGTATGTGTGTCTCAGTGTCAGCTCCTGTACAGTCTCTGTGTATATCTCAGTGTCAGCTCCTGTACAGTCTGTGTGTGTGTCTCTGTGCCAGTTCCTGTACGGTCTGTGTATGTGTTTCAATGTCAGCTCCTCAACAGACTGTGTGTGTGTCTCATTGTCAGCTCCTGTAATGTGTTTGTGTGTGTCTCAGTGCCAGCTCCTGTACACTCTGTGTGTGTGTCTCAGTGTTAGCTCCTGTACAGTCTGAGTCTGTGTGTCTCATTGTCAGCTCCTGAACAGTCTCTGTGTGTGTCTCATTGTCAGCTCCTGTACACTCTGTGTGTGTGTGTCTCAGTGTCAGATCCTGTAGAGTCTGAGTGTGTGTCTCAGTGTCAGCTCCTGTACAGTCTGTGTGAGTGTGTCTCACTCTCAGGTCCTGTACGGTCCGTGTGTGTCTCAGTGTCAGCTCCTGTACAGTCTATGTGAGTGTGTCTCACTCGCAGCTCCTGTACGTTCCGTGTGTGTCTCAGTGTCAGCTCCTGTACGGTCCGTGTGTGTGTCTCAGTGTCAGCTCCTGTACAATCTGAGTGTGTGTCTCAGTGTCAGCTCCTGTACAGTCTGTGTGTGAGAGTCTCAGTGTCAGCTCCTGTACAGTCTGTGTGTGAGAGTCTCAGTGCCAGCTCCTGTACAGTCTGTCTGTGTGTGTCTCTCAGTGTCAGCTCCTGTACAGTCTGTCAGTGTTAGTCTCAGTGTCAGCTCCTGTACAGTCTGTGTGTGAGAGTCTCTGTGTCAGCTCCTGTACAGTCTGTGTCTGCGTCTCATTGTCAGCTCCTCTACAGTCTGTCAGTGGTAGTCTAAGTGTCAGCTCCTGTACAGTCCTTGTGTGTCTCAGTGTCAGCTCCTTTACAGTCTGTGTCTGTGTCTCAGTGTCAGCTCCTGTACAGTCTGTCTGTGTGTGTCTCAGTGTCAGCTACTGTACAGTCTGTGTCTGTGTGTCTCAGTGTCACCTCCTGTACAGTCTGTGTGTGTGTGTCTCAGTATCAGCTCCTGTACAGTCTGAGTGTGTGTGTCTCAGTATCAGCTCCTGTACAGTCTGTGTCTGTGTCTCATTGCCAGCTCCTGCACAGTCTGTCTGTGTGTGTGTCTCAATGTCAGCTCCTGTACAGTCTGTGTGTGTGTCTCAGTGTCAGCTCCTGTACAGTCTGTATGTGTGTCTCAGTGACAGCTCCTGTACAGTCTGTCTGTGTGTCTCAGTGTCAGCTCCTGTACAGTCTGTGTGTGTGTCTCAGTGCCAGCTCCTGTACAGTCTGTCTGTGTGTGTGTCTCAGAGACAGTTCCTGTACAGTCTGTGTGTGTGTCTCAGTGTCAGCTCCTGTACAGTCTGTATGTGTCTCTCAGTACAGCTCCTGTACAGTCTGTCTGTGTGTCTCAGTGTCAGCTCCTGTACAGTCTGTGTGTGTTTCTCAGTGGCAGCTCCTGTAATGTCTGTGTGTGTGTGTGTGTGTGTGTCTCAGTGTCAGCTCCTGTACAGTCTGTGTGTGCGTGTCTCAGTGCCAGCTCCTGTAAACTCTGTGTGTGTGTGTCTCAGTGTTAGCTCATGTACAGTCTGAGTGTGTGTGTCTCATTGTCATCTCCTGTACACTCTGTGTGTGTGTGTCTCAGTGTCAGCTCCTGTACACTCTGTGTGTGTGTGTCTCAGTGTCAGAACCTGTACAGTCTGAGTGTGTGTCTCAGTGTCAGCTCCTGTAATGTGTTTGTGTGTGTGTTTCAATGTCAGCTCCTGTACAGACTGTGTGTGTGTCTCATTGTCAGCTCCTGTAATGTGTTTGTGTGTGTCTCACTGCCAGCTCCTGTACACTCTGTGTGTGTGTCTCAGTGTTAGCTCCTGTACAGTCTGAGTGTGTGTGTCTCATTGTCAGCTCCTGTACAGTCTCTGTGTGTGTCTCATTGTCAGCTCCTGTACACTCTGTGTGTGTGTGTCTCAGTGTCAGAACCTGTACAGTCTGAGTGTGTGTCTCAGTGTCAGCTCCTGTACAGTCTGTGTGAGTGTGTCTCACTCTCAGCTCCTGTACGGTCCGTGTGTGTCTCAGTGTCAGCACCTGTATGGTCCGTGTGTGTGTCTCAGTGTCAGCTCCTGTACAGTCTATGTGAGTGTGTCTCACTCGCAGCTCCTGTACGTTCCATGTGTGTCTCAGTGTCAGCTCCTGTACGGTCCGTGAGTGTGTCTCAGTGTCAGCTCCTGTACAATCTGAGTGTGCGTCTCAGTGTCAGCTCCTGTACAGTCTGTGTCTGAGAGTCTCAGTGTCAGCTCATTTACATTCTGTGAGTGAGAGTCTCAGTGTCAGCTCCTGTACAGTCTGTGTCTGCGTCTCAGTGTCAGCTCCTGTACAGTCTGTCAGTGTTAGTCTCAGTGTCAGCTCCTGTACAGTCTGTGTGTGAGAGTCTCTGAGTCAGCTCCTGTACAGTCTGTGTCTGCGTCTCAGTTTCAGCTCCTGTACAGTCCGTGTGTGTCTCAGTGTCAGCTCCCTTACAGTCTGAGTCTGTGTCTCAGTGTCAGCTCCTGTACAGTCTGTGTGTGTGTCTCAGTGTCAGCTCCTGTACAGTCTGTGTGTGTGTGTCTCAGTGTCAGCTCCTGTACAGTCTGTGTGTGTGTGTCTCAGTATAAGCTCCTGTACAGTCTGTGTGTGTGTGTCTCAGTATCAGCTCCTGTACAGTCTGTGTCTGTGTCTCAGTGCCAGCTCCTGCACAGTCTGTCTGTGTGTGTGTCTCAATGTCAGCTCCTATACAGTCTGTGTGTGTGTCTCAGTCTCAGCTCCTGTACAGTGTGTATGTGTGTCTCAGTATCAGCTCCTGTACAGTCTGTGTCTGTGTCTCAGTGCCAGCTCCTGCACAGTCTGTCTGTGTGTGTGTCTCAATGTCAGCTCCTGTACAGTCTGTGTGTGTTTCTCAGTGTCAGCCCCTGTACAGTCTGTCTGTGTGTCTCAGTGTCAGCTCCTGTAATGTCTGTGTGTGTGTGTGTGCGTCTCAGTGTCAGCTCCTGTACAGTCTGTGTGTTTGTGTCTCAGTGTCAGCTCCTGCACAGCCTGTTTGTGGGTCTCAGTGTCAACTCCTGTACAGTCTGAGTGTGTGTGACTCATTGTCAGCTCCTGTACAGTCTCTGTGTGTGTCTCATTGTCAGCTCCTGTAAACTCTGTGTGTGTGTGTCTCAGTGTTAGATCCTGTACAGTCTGAGTGTGTGTGTCTCATTGTCATCTCCTGTACACTCTGTGTGTGTGTGTCTCAGTGCCAGCTCCTGTACACTCTGTGTGTGTGTGTCTCAGTGCCAGATCCTGTACAGTCTGAGTGTGTGTCTCAGTGTCAGCTCCTGTACTGTCAGTGTGAGTGTGTCTCACTCTCAGCTCCTGTACGGTCCGTGTGTGTCTCAGTGTCAGCACCTGTACGGTCCGTGTGTGTGTCTCAGTGTCAGCTCCTGTACAGTCTGTGTGTGAGAGTCTCAGTGTCAGCTCCTGTACAGTCTCTGTCCCTGTCTCAGTGTCAGCTCCTGTACAGTCTGTCTGTGTGCGTGTCTCAGGGTCAGCTCCTGTACAGTCTGTGTGTGAGTTTGTCTCAGTGTCAGCTCCTGTACAGTATGTGTGTGTGTCTCAGTGTCAGCTCCTGTTCGGTCTGTGTCTGTGTGTGTATCAGTATCAGCTCCTGAACAGTCCACGTGTATGTGTCTCAGTGTCAGCTCCTGTACAGTCTGTCTATGTGTGTGTCAGTGTCAGCTCCTGCACAGACTGTGTGTGTGTTTCAGTGTCAGCTCCTGTACAGTCTGTATGTGTGTCTCAGTGACAGCTCCTGTACAGTCTGTATGTGTGTCTCAGTGTCAGCTCCTGTATAGTCTGTGTGTGAGTCTCAGTGTCAGCTCCTGTACAGTCTGTGTGTGTGTCTCAGTGGCAGCTCCTGTAATGTCTGTGTGTGTGTGTGTGTGTGTGTGTGTGTCTCAGTGTCAGCTCCTGTACAGTCTGTATGTGTGTCTCAGTGTCAGCTCCTGTACAGTCTGTGTGTGAGTCTCAGTGTCAGCTCCTGTACAGTCTGTGTGTGTGTCTCAGTGGCAGCTCCTGTAATGTCTGTGTGTGTGTCTGTGTGTGTGTGTGTGTGTGTCTCAGTGTCAGCTCCTGTACAGTCTGAGTGTGCGTGTCTCAGTGTCAGCTCCTGTACAGTCTGTCTCTGTGTGTCTCAGTGTCAGCTCCTGTACAGTCTGTGTGTGTGTGTCTCAGTGTCAGCTCCTGTACAGTCTGTGTGTGTGTCTCAGTGTCAGCTCCTGTACAGTCTGTGTGTGTGTCTCAGTGTCAGCTCCTGTACAGTCTGTGTGTGTGTCTCAGTGTCAGCTCCTGTACAGTCTGTGTGTGTGTCTCAGTGTCAGCTCCTGTACAGTCTGTGTCTGTGTGTCTCAGTGTCAGCTCCTGTACAGTCTGTGTGTGCGTGTCTCAGTGCCAGCTCCTGTAAACTCTGTGTGTGTGTCTCAGTGTCAGCTCCTGTACAGTCTGAGTGTTTGTGTCTCATTGTCAGCTCCTGTACACTCTGTGTGTGTGTATCTCAGTGTCAGATCCAGTACAGTCTGAGTGTGTGTCTCAGTGTCAGCTCCTGTACTGTCAGTGTGAGTGTGTCTCACTCTCAGCTCCTGTACGGTCCATGTGTGTCTCAGTGTCAGCTCCTGTACTGTCAGTGTGAGTGTGTCTCACTCTCAGCTCCTGTACAGTCTGTGTGTGAGAGTCTCAGTGTCAGCTCCTGTACAATCTGTGTCTCTGTCTCAGTGTCAGCTCCAGTACAGTCTGTGTCTGTGTCTCAGTGCCAGCTCCTGTACAGTCTGTCTGTGTGTGTGTCTCAGTGTCAGCTCCTGTACAGTCTGTGTGTGTCTGTCTCAGTATCAGCTCTTATACAGTCTGTGTGTGTGTCTCAGTGTCAGCTCCTGTACAGTCTGTCTGTGTGTGTGTCTCTGTGTCAGCTCCTGTACAGTCTGTGTGTGTGTCTCAGTGTCAGCTCCTGTACAGTCTGTGTGTGTGTGTCTCAGTGTCAGCTCCTGTACAGTCTGTGTGTGAGTTTGTCTCAATGTCAGCTCCTGTACAGTATGTGTGTGTGTCTCAGTGTCAGCTCCTGTACGGTCTGTGTCTGTGTGTGTATCAGTATCAGCTCCTGAACAGTCCACGTTTATGTGTCTCAGTGTCAGCTCCTGTACAGTCTGTCTATATGTGTGTCAGTGTCAGCTCCTGCACAGACTGTGTGTGTGTTTCATTGTCAGCTCCTGTACAGTCTGTCTATGTGTGTGTCAGTGTCAGCTCCTGTACAGTCTGTGTGTATGTCTCAGTGTCAGCTCCTGTACAGTCTGTGTGTGTGTCTCTGTGCCAGTTCCTGTACGGTCTGTGTATGTGTTTCAATGTCAGCTCCTGTACAGACTGTGTGTGTGTCTCATTGTCAGCTCCTGTAATGTGTTTGTGTGTGTCTCACTGCCAGCTCCTGTACACTCTGTGTGTGTGTCTCAGTGTTAGCTCCTGTACAGTCTGAGTGTGTGTGTCTCATTGTCAGCTCCTGTACAGTCTCTGTGTGTGTCTCATTGTCAGCTCCTGTACACTCTGTGTGTGTGTGTCTCAGTGTCAGATCCTGTACAGTCTGAGTGTGTGTCTCAGTGTCAGCTCCTGTACAGTCTGTGTTAGTGTGTCTCACTCTCAGCTCCTGTACGGTCTGTGTGTCTCAGTGTCAGCACCTGTACAGTCTATGTGGGTGTGTCTCAGTGTCAGCACCTGTACAGTCTATGTGGGTGTGTCTCACTCGCAGCTCCTGTACGTTCCGTGTGTGTCTCAGTGTCATCTCCTGTACAATCTGAGTGTGTGTCTCAGTGTCAGCTCCTGTACAGTCTGTGTGTGAGAGTCTCAGTGTCAGCTCCTGTACAGTCTGTGTCTCTGTCTCAGTGTCAGCTCCAGTACAGTCTGTGTGCATGAGTCTCAGTGTCAGCTCCTGTACAGTCTGTGTCTGCGTCTCAGTGTCAGCTCCTGTACAGTCTGTCAGTGTTAGGCTCAGTGTCAGCTCCTGTACAGTCTGTGTGTGAGAGTCTCTGTGTCAGCTCCTGTACAGTCTGTGTCTGCGTCTCACTGTCAGCTCCTGTACAGTCCGTTTGTGTCTCAGTGTCAGCTCCTTTACAGTCTGTGTCTGTGTCTCAGTGTCAGCTCCTGTACAGTTTGTCTGTGTGTGTCTCAGTGTCAGCTCCTGTACAGTCTGTGTCTGTGTGTCTCAGTGTCAGCTCCGGTACAGTCTGTGTGTGCGTGTCTCAGTATCTGCTCCTGTACAGGCTGTGTGTGTGTGTCTCAGTATCAGCTCCTGTACAGTCTGTGTCTGTGTCTCAGTGCCAGCTCCTGTACAGTCTGTCTGTGTGTGGGTCTCAATGTCAGCTCCTGTACAGTCTGTGTGTGGGTCTCAGTGTCAGCTCCTGTACAGTCTGTATGTGTGTCTCAGTGACAGCACCTGTACAGTCTGTCTGTGTGTCTCAGTGTCAGCTCCTGTACAGTCTGTGTGTGTGTCTCAGTGCTAGCTCCTGTACAGTCTGTCTGTGTCTGTGTCTCAGAGACAGCTCCTGTACAGTCTGTGTGTGTGTCTCAGTGTCAGCTCCTGTACAGTCTGTATGTGTGTCTCAGTGACTGCTCCTGTACAGTCTGTCTTTGTGTGTCTCAGTGTCAGCTCCTGTACAGTCTGTGTGTGTGTCTCAGTGGCAGCGCCTGCACAGCCTGTTTGTGTGTCTCAGTGTCAACTCCTGTACAGTCTGTGTGTGCGTGTCTCAGTGCCAGCTCCTGTAAATTCTTTGTGTGTGTGTCTCAGTGTTATCTCCTGTACAGTCTGAGTGTGTGTCTCTCATTATCATCTCCTGTACAGTCTGTGTGTGTGTGTCCCAGTGTCAGATCCTGTACAGTCTGAGTGTGTGTCTCAGTGTCAGCTCCCGTAATGTGTTTGTGTGTGTCCCAGTGCCAGCTCCTGTACACTCTGTGTGTGTGTCTCAGTGTTAGCTCCTGTACAGTCTGAATGTGTGTGTCTCATTGTCAGCTCCTGTACAGTCTCTGTGTGTGTCTCATTGTCAGCTCCTGTACACTCTGTGTGTGGGTGTCTCATTGTCAGCTCCTGTACAGTCTGTGTGTGTGTGTCTCAGGGTCAGCTCCTGTACAGTCTGTGTGTGAGTTTGTCTCAGTGTCAGCTCCTGTACAGTATGTGTGTGTGTCTCAGTGTCAGCTCCTGTTCGGTCTGTGTCTGTGTGTGTATCAGTATCAGCTCCTGAACAGTCCACGTGTATGTGTCTCAGTGTCAGCTCCTGTACAGTCTGTCTATGTGTGTGTCAGTGTCAGCTCCTGCACAGACTGTGTGTGTGTTTCAGTGTCAGCTCCTGTACAGTCTGTATGTGTGTCTCAGTGACAGCTCCTGTACAGTCCGTGTGTCTCAGTGTCAGCTCCTGTACAGTCTGTATGTGTGTCTCAGTGTCAGCTCCTGTACAGTCTGTGTGTGAGTCTCGGTGTCAGCTCCTGTACAGTCTGTGTGTGTGTCTCAGTGGCAGCTCCTGTAATGTCTGTGTGTGTGTGTGTGTGTGTGTGTGTGTCTCAGTGTCAGCTCCTGTACAGTCTGTGTGTGTGTCTCAGTGTCAGCTCCTGTACAGTCTGTGTGTGTGTGTCTCAGTGTCAGCTCCTGTACAGTCTGTGTGTGTGTCTCTGTGTCAGCTCCTGTACAGTCTGTGTGTGAGTCTCAGTGTCAGCTCCTGTACAGTCTGTGTGTGTGTCTCAGTGTCAGCTCCTGTACAGTCTGCGTGTGTGTCTCTGTGTCAGCTCCTGTACAGTCTGTGCGTGTGTCTCAGTGTCAGCTCCTGTACAGTCTGTGTGTGCGTGTCTCAGTGCCAGCTCCTGTAAACTCTGTGTGTGTGTCTCATTGTCAGCTCCTGTACAGTCTGAGTGTTTGTGTCTCATTGTCAGCTCCTGTACAGTCTGTGTATGTATGTCTCAGTGTCAGCTCCTGTACTGTCAGTGTGAGTGTGTCTCACTCTCAGCTCCTGTACAGTCTGTGTGTGAGAGTCTCAGTGTCAGCTCCTGTACAATCTGTGTCTCTGTCTCAGTGTCAGCTCCAGTACAGTCTGTGTGTATGAGTGTCAGTGTCAGCTCCTGTACAGTCTGTGTCTGTGTCTCAGTGCCAGCTCCTGTACAGTCTGTCTGTGTGTGTGTCTCAGTGTCAGCTCCTGTACAGTCTGTGTGTGTCTGTCTCAGTATCAGCTCCTATACAGTCTGTGTGTGTGTCTCAGTGTCAGCTCCTGTACAGTCTGTCTGTGTGTGTGTCTCTGTGTCAGCTCCTGTACAGTCTGTGTGTGTGTCTCAGTGTCAGCTCCTGTACAGTCTGTGTGTGTGTGTCTCAGTGTCAGCTCCTGTACAGTCTGTGTGTGAGTTTGTCTCAATGTCAGCTCCTGTACAGTATGTGTGTGTGTCTCAGTGTCAGCTCCTGTACGGTCTGTGTCTGTGTGTGTATCAGTATCAGCTCCTGAACAGTCCACGTGTATGTGTCTCAGTGTCAGCTCCTGTACAGTCTGTCTATATGTGTGTCAGTGTCAGCTCCTGCACAGACTGTGTGTGTGTTTCATTGTCAGCTCCTGTACAGTCTGTCTATGTGTGTGTCAGTGTCAGCTCCTGTACAGTCTGTGTGTATGTCTCAGTGTCAGCTCCTGTACAGTCTGTGTGTGTGTCTCTGTGCCAGTTCCTGTACGGTCTGTGTATGTGTTTCAATGTCAGCTCCTGTACAGACTGTGTGTGTGTCTCAGTGTCAGCTCCTGTACAGTCTGTGTGTGAGTTTGTCTCTGTGTCAGCTCCTGTACAGTATGTGTGTGTGTCTCAGTGTCAGCTCCTGTACGGTCTGTGTCTGTGTGTGTATCAGTATCAGCTCCTGAACAGTCCACGTGTATGTGTCTCAGTGTCAGCTCCTGTACAGTCTGTCTATGTGTGTGTCAGTGTCAGCTCCTGCACAGACTGTGTGTGTGTTTCAGTGTCAGCTCCTGTACCGTCTGTCTATGTGTGTGTCAGTGTCAGCTCCTGTACAGTCTGTGTGTATATCTCAGTGTCAGCTCCTGTACAGTCTGTGTGTGTGTCTCATTGTCAGCTCCTGTAATGTGTTTGTGTGTGTCTCAGTGCCAGCTCCTGTACACTCTGTGTGTGTGTCTCAGTGTTAGCTCCTGTACAGTCCGTCTATGTGTGTGTCTCATTGTCAGCTCCTTTACAGTCTGTGTGTGTGTGTCAGTGTCAGCTCCTGCACAGACTGTGTGTGTGTTTCAGTTTCAGCTCCTGTACAGTCTGTCTATGTGTCTGTCAGTGTCAGCTCCTGTACAGTCTGTGTGTATGTCTCAGTGTCAGCTCCTGTACAGTCTGTGTGTGTGTCTCTGTGCCAGTTCCTGTACGCTCTGTGTGTGTGTTTCAATGTCAGCTCCTGTACAGACTGTGTGTGTGTCTCATTGTCAGCTCCTGTAATGTGTTTGTGTGTGTCTCAGTGCCAGCTCCTGTACACTCTGTGTGTGTGTCTCAGTGTTAGCTCCTGTACAGTCTGAGTGTGTGTGTCTCATTGTCAGCTCCTGTACAGTCTCTGTGTGTGTCTCATTGTCAGCTCCTGTACACTCTGTGTGTGTTTGTCTCAGTGTCAGATCCTGTACAGTCTGAGTGTGTGTCTCAGTGTCAGCTCCTGTACAGTCTGTGTGAGTGTGTCTCACTCTCAGCTCCTGTACGGTCTGTGTGTGTCTCAGTGTCAGCACCTGTACGGTCCGTGTGTGTGTCTCAGTGTCAGCTCCTGTACAGTCTATGTGAGTGTGTCTCACTCGCAGCTCCTGTACGTTCCGTGTGTGTCTCAGTGTCAGCTCCTGTACGGTCCGTGTGTGTGTCTCAGTGTCAGCTCCTGTACAATCTGAGTGTGTGTCTCAGTGTCAGCTCCTGTACAGTCTGTGTGTGAGAGTCTCAGTGTCAGCTCCTGTACAGTCTGTGTGTGATAGTCTCAGTGTCAGCTCCTGTACAGTCTGAGTCTGCGTCTCAGTGGCAGCTCCTGTACAGTCTGTCAGTGTTAGTCTCAGTGTCAGCTCCTGTACAGTCTGTGTGTGAGAGTCTCTGTGTCAGCTCCTGTACAGTCTGTGTCTGCGTCTCAGTGTCAGCTCCTGTACAGTCCGTGTGTGTCTCAGTGTCAGCTCCTTTACAGTCTGTGTCTGTGTCTCTTTGTCAGCTCCTGTACAGTCTGTGTGTGTGTGTCTCAGTGTCAGCTCCTGTACAGTCTGTGTCTGTGTGTCTCAGTGTCAGCTCCTGTACAGTCTGTGTGTGTGTGTCTCAGTATCAGCTCCTGTACAGTCTGTGTCTGTGTCTCAAAGCCAGCTCCTGTACAGTCTGTGTGTGTGTCTCAGTGTCAGCTCCTGTACAGTCTTTCTGTGTGTCTCAGTGTCAGCTCCTGTACAGTCTGTTTGTGTGTCTCAGTGTCAGCTCCTGTAAACTCTGTGTGTGTGTGTCTCAGTGTTAGCTCCTGTACAGTCTGAGTGTGTGTGTCTCATTGTCATCTCCTGTACACTCTGTGTGTGTGTGTCTCAGTGTCAGCTCCTGTAAACTCTGTGTGTGTGTGTCTCAGTGTCAGCACCTGTACAGTCTGTGTGTGTGTGTCTCAGTGTCAGATCCTGTACAGTCTGTGTGTGTGTCTCAGTGTCAGCTCCTGTACAGTCTGTGTGTGTGTCTCAGTGTCAGCTCCTGTACAGTCTGTGTGTGAGAGTCTCAGTGTCAGCTCCTGTACAGTCTGTGTGTGTGCCTCAGTGTCAGCTCCTGTACAGTCTGTGTCTCTGTCTCAGTGTCAGCTCCAGTAAAGTCTGTGTGCATGAGTCTCAGTGTCAGCTCCTGTACAGTCTGTGTCTGTGTCTCAGTGCCAGCTCCTGTACAGTCTGTCTGTGTGTGTGTCTCAGTGTCAGCTCCTGTACAGTCTGTGTGTGTCTGTCTCAGTATCAGCTCCTATACAGTCTGTGTGTGTGTCTCAGTGTCAGCTTCTGTACAGTCTGTCTTTGTGTGTGTCTCTGTGTCAGCTCCTGTACAGTCTGTGTGTGTGTCTCAGTGACAGCTCCTGCACAGTCTGTGTGTGTGTGTCTCAGTGTCAGCTCCTGTACAGTCTGTGTGTGAGTTTGTCTCAGTGTCAGCTCCTGTACAGTATGTGTGTGTGTCTCAGTGTCAGCTCCTGTACGGTCTGTGTCTGTGTGTGTATCAGTATCAGCTCCTGAACAGTCGACGTGTATGTGTCTCAGTGTCAGCTCCTGTACAGCCTGTCTATGTGTGTGTCAGTGTCAGCTCCTGCACAGACTGTGTGTGTGTTTCAGTTTCAGCTCCTGTACAGTCTGTCTATGTGTCTGTCAGTGTCATCTCCTGTACAGTCTGTGTGTATGTCTCAGTGTCAGCTCCTGTACAGTCTGTGTGTGTGTCTCTGTGCCAGTTCCTGTACGCTCTGTGTGTGTGTTTCAATGTCAGCTCCTGTACAGACTGTGTGTGTGTCTCATTGTCAGCTCCTGTAATGTGTTTGTGTGTGTCTCAGTGCCAGCTCCTGTACACTCTGTGTGTGTGTCTCAGTGTTAGCTCCTGTACAGTCTGAGTGTGTGTGTCTCATTGTCAGCTCCTGTACAGTCTCTGTGTGTGTCTCATTGTCAGCTCCTGTACACTCTGTGTGTGTGTGTCTCAGTGTCAGATCCTGTACTGTCTGAGTGTGTGTCTCAGTGTCAGCTCCTGTACAGTCTGTGTGAGTGTGTCTAACTCTCAGCTCCTGTACAGTCCATGTGTGTCTCAGTGTCAGCACCTGTACGGTCCGTGTGTGTGTCTCAGTGTCAGCTCCTGTACAGTCTATGTGAGTGTGTCTCACTCGCAGCTCCTGTATGTTCCGTGTGTGTCTCAGTGTCAGCTCCTGTACGGTCCGTGTGTGTGTCTCAGTGTCAGCTCCTGTACAGTCTGTGTGTGAGAGTCTCAGTGTCAGCTCCTGTACAGTCTGTGTGTGAGAGTCTCAGTGTCAGCTCCTGTACAGTCTGTTTCTGCGGCTCAGTGGCAGCTCCTGTACAGTCTGTCAGTGTTAGTCTCAGTGTCAGCTCCTGTACAGTCTGTGTGTGAGAGTCTCTGTGTCAATCCTGTACAGTCTGTGTCTGCGTCTCAGTGTCAGCTCCTGTACAGTCCGTGTGTGTCTCAGTGTCAGCTCCTTTACAGTCTGTGTCTGTGTCTCTTTGTCAGCTCCTGTACAGTCTGTGTGTGTGTGTCTCAGTGTCAGCTCCTGTACAGTCTGTGTCTGTGTGTCTCAGTGTCAGCTCCTGTACAGTCTGTGTGTGTGTGTCTCAGTATCAGCTCCTGTACAGTCTGTGTGTGTGTGTCTCAGTATCAGCTCCTGTACAGTCTGTGTCTGTGTCTCAAAGCCAGCTCCTGCACAGTCTGTCTGTGTGTGTGTCTCAATGTCAGCTCCTGTACAGTCTCTGTGTGTGTCTCAATGTCAGCTCCTGTACATTCTGTGCGTGTGTCTCAGTATCAGCTCCTGTACAGTCTGTGTCTGTGTCTCAAAGCCAGCTCCTGCACAGTCTGTCTCTGTGTGTGTCTCAATTTCAGCTCCTGTACATTCTGTGCGTGTGTCTCAGTGTCAGCTCCTGTACAGTCTGTATGTGTGTCTCAGTGACAGCTCCTGTACAGTCTGTCTTTGTGTCTCAGTGTCAGCTCCTGTACAGTCTGTGTGTGTGTCTCAGTGTCAGCTCCTGTACAGTCTGTCTGTGTGTGTCAGTGTCAGCTCCTCTAATGTCCGTGTGTGTGCCTCAGTGTCAGCTCCTGTACAGTCTGTGTGTGTCTGTCTCAGTTTCAGCTCCTGCACAGCCTGTGTGTCTGTGTGTCTCAGTGTCAGCTCCTGTACAGTCTGTGTATGTGTGTGTGTGTGTGTCTCAGTGTCAGCTCCTGTACAGTCTGTGTGTGTGTCTCAGTATCAACTCCTGTAAACTCTGTGTGTGTGTGTCTCAGTGTCAGCTCCTGTACACTCTGTGTGTGTGTGTCTCAGTGTCAGATCCTGTACAGTCTGAGTGTGTGTCTCAGTGTCAGCTCCTGTACTGTCAGTGTGAGTGTGTCTCACTCTCAGCTCCTGTATGGTCCGTGTGTGTCTCAGTGTCAGCACCTGTATGGTCCGTGTGTGTGTCTCAGTGTCAGCTCCTGTACAGTCTGTGTGTGAGAGTCTCAGTGTCAGCTCCTGTACAGTCTGTGTGTGTGTCTCAGTGACAGCTCCTGTATAGTCTGTGTGTGTGTCTCAGTGTCAGCTCCTTTACAGTCTGTGTCTGTGTCTCAGTGTCAGCTCCTGTACAGTCTGTGTCTGTGTGTCTCAGTGTCAGCTCCTGTACAGTCTGTGTGTGTGTGTCTCAGTATCAGCTCCTGTACAGTCTGTGTGTGTGTGTCTCAGTGTCAGCTCCTGTACAGTCTGTGTCTGTGTCTCAGTGCCAGCTCCTGCACAGTCTGTCTTGTTTGTTTCTCAATGTCAGCTCCTGTACAGTCTGTGTGTGTGTCTCAGTGTCAGCTCCTGTACAGTCTTTCTGTGTGTCTCAGTGTCAGTTCCTGTACAGTCTGTTTGTGTGTCTCAGTGGCAGCTCCTGTAATGTCTGTGTGTGTGTGTGTGTGTCTCAGTGTCAGCTCCTGTACAGTCTGTTTGTGTGTCTCAGTGTCAACTCCTGTACAGTCTGTGTGTGTGTGTCTCAGTGCCAGCTCCTGTAAACTCTGTGTGTGTCTCAGTGTTAGCTCCTGTACAGTCTGAGTGTGTGTGTCTCATTGTCATCTCCTGTACACTCTGTGTGTGTGTGTCTCAGTGTCAGCTCCTGTACACTCTGTGTGTGTGTGTCTCAGTGTCAGATCCTGTACAGTCGGCGTGTGTGTCTCAGTGTCAGCTCCTGTACTGTCAGTGTGAGTGTGTCTCACTCTCAGCTCCTGTACGGTCCGTGTTTGTCTCAGTGTCAGCACCTGTACGGTCCGTGTGTGTGTCTCAGTGTCAGCTCCTGTACAGTCTGTGTGTGAGTGTCTCAGTGTCAGCTCCTGTACAGTCCGTGTCTCTGTCTCAGTGTCAGCTCCAGTAAAGTCTGTGTGTGTGTCTCAGTGCCAGCTCCTGTACAGTCTGTCTGTGTGTGTGTCTCAGTGTCAGCTCCTGTACAGTCTGTGTGTGTCTGTCTCAGTATCAGCTCCTATACAGTCTGTGTGTGTGTCTCAGTGTCAGCTCCTGTATAGTCTGTCTGTGTGTGTGTCTCTGTGTCAGCTCCTGAACAGTCTGTGTGTGTGTCTCAGTGTCAGCTCCTGTACAGTCTGTGTGTGAGTTTGTCTCAGTGTCAGCTTCTGTACGGTCTGTGTCTGTGTGTGTATCAGTATCAGCTCCTGAACAGTCTGTCTATGTGTGTGTCAGTGTCAGCTCCTGTACAGTCCGTGTGTATGTATCAGTGTCAGCTCCTGTACAGTCTGTCTATGTGTGTGTCAATGTCCGCTCCTGCACAGACTGTGAGTGTGTTTCAGTTTCAGCTCCTGTACAGTCTGTCTATGTGTGTGTTAGTGTCAGTTCCTGTACAGTCTGTGTGTATGTCTCAGTGTCAGCTCCTGTACAGTCTGTGTGTGTGTGTCTGTGCCAGTTCCTGTACGGTCTGTGTGTGTGTTTCAATGTCAGCTCCTGTACAGACTGTGTGTGTGTCTCATTGTCAGCTCCTGTAATGTGTTTGTGTGTGTCTCAGTGCCAGCTCCTGTACACTCTGTGTGTGTGTCTCAGTGTTTGCTCCTGCACAGCCTGTTTGTGTGTCTCAGTGTCAACTCCTGTACAGTCTGTGTGTGCGTGTCTCAGTGCCAGCTCCTGTAAACTCTGTGTGTGTGTCTCAGTGTTAGCTCCTGTAAAGTCTGAGTGTGTGTGTCTCATTGTCATCTCCTGTACACTCTGTGTGTGTGTGTCTCACTCTCAGCTCCTGTACACTTTGTGTGTGTGTGTCTCAGTGTCAGATCCTGTACAGTCTGAGTGTGTGTCTCAGTGTCAGCTCCTGTACAGTCCGTGTGTGTCTCAGTGTCAGCACCTGTACGGTCCGTGTGTGTGTCTCAGTGTCAGCTCCTGTACAGTCTGTGTGTGAGAGTCTCAGTGTCAGCTCCTGTACAGTCTGTGTCTCTGTCTCACTGTCAGCTCCAGTACAGTCTGTGTGTATGAGTCTCAGTGTCAGCTCCTGTACAGTCTGTGTCTCAGTGCCAGCTCCTGTACAGTCTGTCTGTGTGTGTGTCTCAGTGTCAGCTCCTGTACAGTATGTGTGTTTCTGTCTCAGTATCAGCTCCTATACAGTCTGTGTGTGTGTCTCAGTGTCAGCTCCTGTACAGTCTGTCTGTGTGTGTTTCTCTGTGTCAGCTGCTGTACAGTCTGTGTGTGTGTCTCAGTGTCAGCTCCTGTTCAGTCTGTGTGTGTGTGTGTCTCAGTGTCAGCTCCTGTACAGTCTGTGTGTGAGTTTGTCTCAGTGTCAGCTCCTGTACAGTATGTGTGTGTGTCTCAGTGTCAGCTCCTGTACGGTCTGTGTCTGTGTGTGTATCAGTGTCAGCTCCTGTACAGTCCGTGTGTATGTCTCAGTGTCAGCTCCTGTACAGTCTGTGTGTGTGTCTCTGTGCCAGTTCCTGTACGGTCTGTGTGTGTGTTTCAATGTCAGCTCCTGTACAGACTGTGTGTGTGTCTCATTGTCAGCTCCTGTAATGTGTTTGTGTGTGTCTCAGTGCCAGCTCCTGTACACTCTGTGTGTGTGTCTCAGTGTTTGCTCCTGCACAGCCTGTTTGTGTGTCCCAGTGTCAACTCCTGTACAGTCTGTGTGTGCGTGTCTCAGTGCGAGCTCCTGTAAACTCTGTGTGTGTGTCTCAGTGTTAGCTCCTGTAAAGTCTGAGTGTGTGTGTCTCATTGTCATCTCCTGTACACTCTGTGTGTGTGTGTCTCACTCTCAGCTCCTGTACACTTTGTGTGTGTGTGTCTCAGTGTCAGATCCTGTACAGTCTGAGTGTGTGTCTCAGTGTCAGCTCCTGTACAGTCCGTGTGTGTCTCAGTGTCAGCACCTGTACGGTCCGTGTGTGTGTCTCAGTGTCAGCTCCTGTACAGTCTGTGTGTGAGAGTCTCAGTGTCAGCTCCTGTACAGTCTGTGTCTCTGTCTCACTGTCAGCTCCAGTACAGTCTGTGTGTATGAGTCTCAGTGTCAGCTCCTGTACAGTCTGTGTCTGTGTCTCAGTGCCAGCTCCTGTACAGTCTGTCTGTGTGTGTGTCTCAGTGTCAGCTCCTGTACAGTCTCTGTGTGTGTCTCATTGTCCGCTCCTGTACACTCTGTGTGTGTGTGTCTCAGTGTCAGATCCTGTACAGTCTGAGTGTGTGTCTCAGTGTCAGCTCCTGTACAGTCTGTGTGAGTGTGTCTCACTCTCAGCTCCTGTACGGTCCGTGTGTGTCTCAGTGTCAGCACCTGTACGGTCCGTGTGTGTGTCTCAGTGTCAGCTCCTGTACAGTCTGTGTGTGAGAGTCTCAGTGTCAGCTCCTGTACAGTCTGTGTCTCTGTCTCACTGTCAGCTCCAGTACAGTCTGTGTGTATGAGTCTCAGTGTCAGCTCCTGTACAGTCTGTGTCTGTGTCTCAGTGCCAGCTCCTGTACAGTCTGTCTGTGTGTGTGTCTCAGTGTCAGCTCCTGTACAGTCTGTGTGTGTCTCAGTGTCAGCTCCTGTACAGTCTGTGTGTTTCTGTCTCAGTATCAGCTCCTATACAGTCTGTGTGTGTGTCTCAGTGTCAGCTCCTGTACAGTCTGTCTGTGTGTGTTTCTCTGTGTCAGCTCCTGTACAGTCTGTGTGTGTGTCTCAGTGTCAGCTCCTGTTCAGTCTGTGTGTGTGTGTCTCAGTGTCAGCTCCTGTACAGTCTGTGTGTGAGTTTGTCTCAGTGTCAGCTCCTGTACAGTATGTGTGTGTGTCTCAGTGTCAGCTCCTGTACGGTCTGTGTCTGTGTGTGTATCAGTATCAGCTCCTGAACAGTCCACGTGTTTGTGTCTCAGTGTCAGCTCCTGTACAGTCTGTCTATGTGTGTGTCAGTGTCAGCTCCTGCACAGACTGTGTGTGTGTTTCAGTGTCTGCTCCTGTACAGTCTGTCTATGTTTGTGTCAGTGTCAGCTCCTGTACAGTCCGTGTGTATGTCTCAGTGTCAGCTCCTGTACAGTCTGTGTGTGTGTCTCTGTGCCAGTTCCTGTACGGTCTGTGTGTGTGTTTCAATGTCAGCTCCTGTACAGACTGTGTGTGTGTCTCACTGTCAGCTCCTGTAATGTGTTTGTGTGTGTCTCAGTGTTAGCTCCTGTAAAGTCTGAGTGTGTGTGTATCATTGTCAGCTCCTGTACAGTCTCTGCGTGTGTCTCATTGTCAGCTCCTGTACACTCTGTGTGTGTGTGTCTCAGTGTCAGATCCTGTACAGTCTGAGTGTGTGTCTCAGTGTCAGCTCCTGTACAGTCTGTGAGAGTGTGTCTAACTCTCAGCTCCTGTACGGTCCGTGTGTGTCTCAGTTTCAGCACCAGTACAGTCTGTATGTGTGTCTCAGTGACAGCTCCTGTACAGTCTGTCTGTGTGTCTCAGTGTCAGCTCCTGTGCAGTCTGTGTGTGTGTCTCAGTGCCAGCTCCTGTACAGTCTGTCTGTGTGTGTGTCTCAGAGACAGCTCCTGTACAGTCTGTGTGTGTGTCTCAGTGTCAGCCGCTGTACAGTCTGTATGTGTGTCTCAGTGACAGCTCCTGTACAGTTTCTCTGTGTGTCTCAGTGTCAGCTCCTGTACAGTCTGTGTGTGTGTCTCAGTGGCAGCTCCTGTAATGTCTGTGTGTGTGTGTGTGTGTGTGTGTGTGTGTCTCAGTGTCAGCTCCTGTACAGTCTGTGTGTGTCTGTCTCATTTTCAGCTCCTGCACAGCCTGTTTGTGTGTCACAGTGTCAACTCCTGTACAGTCTGTGTGTGCGTGTCTCAGTGCCAGCTCCTGTAAACTCTGTGTGTGCGGGTCTCATTTTTAGCTCCTGTACAGTCTGAGTGTGTGTGTCTCATTGTCATCTCCTGTACACTCTGTGTGTGTGTGTCTCAGTGTCAGCTCCTGTACACTCTGTGTGTGTGTGTCTCAGTGTCAGATCCTGTACAGTCTGAGTGTGTGTCTCAATGTCAGCTCCTGTACTGTCAGTGTGAGTGTGTCTCACTCTCAGCTCCTGTACGGTCCGTGTGTGTCTCAGTGTCAGCACCTGTACGGTCCGTGTGTGTGTCTCAGTGTCAGCTCCTGTACAGTCTGTGTGTGAGAGTCTCAGTGTCAGCTCCTGTACAGTCTGTGTCTCTGTCTCAGTGTCAGCTCCAGTACAGTCTGTGTCTGTGTCTCAGTGCCAGCTCCTGTACAGTCTGTTTGTGTGTGTGTCACAGTGTCAGCTCCTTAACAGTCTGTGTGTGTGTCTCAGTGTCAGCTCCTGTGCAGTCTGTGTGTGTGTGTCTCAGTGTCAGCTCCTGTACAGTCTGTGTGTGAGTTTGTCTCAGTGTCAGCTCCTCTACATTATGTGTGTGTGTCTCAGTGTCAGCTCCTGTACGGTCTCTGTCTGTGTGTGTATCAGTATCAGCTCCTGAACAGTCCACGTGTATGTGTCTCAGTGTCAGCTCCTGTACAGTCTGTCTATGTGTGTGTCAGTGTCAGCTCCTGCACAGACTGTGTGTGTGTTTCAGTGTCAGCTCCTGTACAGTCTGTCTATGTGTGTGTCAGTGTCAGCTCCTGTACAGTCTGTGGTAATGTCTCAGGGTCAGCTCCTGTACAGTCTGTGTGTGTGTCTCTGTGCCAGTTCCTGTACGGTCTGTGTATGTGTTTCAATGTCAGCTCCTGTACAGACTGTGTGTGTGTCTCATTGTCAGCTCCTGTAATGTGTTTGTGTGTGTCTCAGTGCCAGCTCCTGTACACTCTGTGTGTGTGTCTCAGTGTTAGCTCCTGTACAGTCTGAGTGTGTGTGTCTCATTGTCAGCTCCTGTACAGTCTCTGTGTGTGTCTCATTGTCAGCTCCTGTACACTCTGTGTGTGTGTCTCAGTGTTAGCTCCCGTACAGTCTGTGTGTGTGTGTCTCATTGTCAGCTCCTGTACAGTCTCTGTGTGTGTCTCATTGTCAGCTCCTGTACACTCTGTGTGTGTGTGTCTCAGTGTCAGATCCTGTACAGTCTGAGTGTGTGTCTCAGTGTCAGCTCCTGTACTGTCAGTGTGACTGTGTCTCACTCTCAGCTCCTGTACGGTCCGTGTGTGTCTCAGTGTCAGCACCTGTACGGTCCGTGTGTGTGTCTCAGTGTCAGCTCCTGTACAGTCTGTGTGTGAGAGTCTCAGTGTCAGCTCCTGTACAGTCTGTGTCTCTGTCTCAGTGTCAGCTCCAGTACAGTCTGTGTCTGTGTCTCAGTGCCAGCTCCTGTACAGTCTGTCTGTGTTTCTCAGTGTCAGCTCCTGTACAGTCTGTGTGTGTGTGTCTCAGTGTCAGCTCCTGTACAGTCTGTGTGTGAGTTTGTCTCAGTGTCAGCTCCTCTACATTATGTGTGTGTGTCTCAGTGTCAGCTCCTGTACGGTCTGTGTCTGTGTGTGTATCAGTATCAGCTCCTGAACAGTCCACGTGTATGTGTCTCAGTGTCAGCTCCTGTACAGTCTGTCTATGTGTGTGTCAGTGTCAGCTCCTGCACAGACTGTGTGCGTGTTTCAGTGTCAGCTCCTGTACAGTCTGTCTATGTGTGTCTCAGTGTCAGCTCCTGTACAGACTGTGTGTATGTCTCAGGGTCAGCTCCTGTACAGTCTGTGTGTGTGTCTCTTTGCCAGTTCCTGTACGGTCTGTGTGTGTGTTTCAATGTCAGCTCCTGTACAGACTGTGTGTGTGTCTCATTGTCAGCTCCTGTAATGTGTTTGTGTGTGTCTCAGTGCCAGCTCCTGTACACTCTGTGTGTGTGTCTCAGTGTTAGCTCCTGTACAGTCTGAGTGTGTGTGTCTCATTGTCAGCTCCTGTACAGTCTCTGTGTGTGTCTCATTGTCAGCTCCTGTACACTCTGTGTGTGTGTCTCAGTGTTAGCTCCTGTACAGTCTGAGTGTGTGTGTCTCATTGTCAGCTCCTGTACAGTCTCTGTGTGTGTCTCATTGTCCGCTCCTGTACACTCTGTGTGTGTGTGTCTCAGTGTCAGATCCTGTACAGTCTGAGTGTGTGTCTCAGTGTCAGCTCCTGTACAGTCTGTGTGAGTGTGTCTCACTCTCAGCTCCTGTACGGTCCGTGTGTGTCTCAGTGTCAGCACCTGTACGGTCCGTGTGTGTGTCTCAGTGTCAGCTCCTGTACAGTCTATGTGAGTGTGTCTCACTCGCAGCTCCTGTACGTTCTGTGTGTGTCTCAGTGTCAGCTCCTGTACGGTCCGTGTGTGTGTCTCAGTGTCAGCTCCTGTACAATCTGAGTGTGTGTCTCAGTGTCAGCTCCTGTACAGTCTGTGTGTGAGAGTCTCGGTGTCAGCTCCTGTACAGTCTGTGTGTGAGAGTCTCAGTGTCAGCTCCTGTACAGTCTGTGTCTGCGTCTCAGTGTCAGCTCCTGTACAGTCTGTGTGTGAGAGTCTCAGTGTCAGCTCCTGTACAGTCTATGTGAGTGAGTCTCACTCGCAGCTCCTCTACGTTCCGTGTGTGTCTCAGTGTCAGCTCCTGTACGGTCCGTGTGTGTGTCTCAGTGTCAGCTCCTGTACAATCTGAGTGTCTGTCTCAGTGTCAGCTCCTGTACAGTCTGTGTGTGAGTCTCAGTGTCAGCTCCTGTAAAGTCTGTGTGTGAGAGTCTCAGTGTCAGCTCCTGTACAGTCTGTGTCTGCGTCTCAGTGTCAGCTCCTGTACAGTCTGTGTCTGCGTCTCAGTTTCAGCTCCTGTACAGTCTGTCAGTGTTAGTCTCAGTGTCAGCTCCTGTACAGTATGTGTGTGTGTCTCAGTGTCAGCTCCTGTACGGTCTGTGTCTGTGTGTGTATCAGTATCAGCTCCTGAACAGTCCACGTGTATGTGTCTCAGTGTCAGCTCCTGTACAGTCTGTCTATGTGTGTGTCAGTGTCAGCTCCTGCACAGACTGTGTGTGTGTTTCAGTGTCAGCTCCTGTACAGTCTGTCTATGTGTGTGTCAGTGTCAGCTCCTGTACAGTCTGTGTGTATGTCTCAGTGTCAGCTCCTGTACAGTCTGTGTGTGTGTCTCTGTGCCAGTTCCTGTACGGTCTGTGTGTGTGTTTCAATGTCAGCTCCTGTACAGACTGTGTGTGTGTCTCATTGTCAGCTCCTGTAATGTGTTTGTGTGTGTCTCAGTGCCAGCTCCTGTACACTCTGTGTGTGTGTCTCAGTGTTAGCTCCTGTACAGTCTGAGTGTGTGTTTATCATTGTCACCTCCTGTACAGTCTCTGTGTGTGTCTCATTGTCAGCTCCTGTACACTCTGTGTGTGTGTGTCTCAGTGTCACATCCTGTACAGTCTGAGTGTGTGTCTCAGTGTCAGCTCCTGTACAGTCTATGTGAGTGTGTCTCACTCGCAGCTCCTGTACGTTCCGTGTGTGTCTCAGTGTCAGCTCCTGTACGGTCCTTGTGTGTGTCTCAGTGTCAGCTCCTGTACAATCTGAGTGTGTGTCTCAGTGTCAGATCCTGTACAGTCTGTATGTGAGAGTCTCAGTGTCAGCTCCTGTACAGTTTGTGTCTGCGTCTCAGTGTCAGCTCCTGTACAGTCTGTGTGTGAGAGTCTCAGTGTCAGCTCCTGTACAGTCTGTGTTTGCATCTCAGTGTCAGCTCCTGTACAGTCTGCGTGTGAGAGTCTCTGTGTCAGCTCCTGTACAGTCTGTGTCTGCGTCTCAGTGTCAGCTCCTGTACAGTTGTCAGTGTTAGTCTCAGTGTCAGCTCCTGTACAGTCCATGTGTGTCTCAGTGTCAGCTCCTTTACAGTCTGTGTCTGTGTCTCAGTGTCAGCTCCTGTACAGTCTGTCTGTGTGTGTCTCAATGTCAGCTCCTGTACAGGCTGTGTCTGTGTGTCTCAGTGTCAGCTCCTGTACAGTCTGTGTATGTGTGTCTCAGTATAAGCTCCTGTACTGTCTGTGTGTGTGTGTCTCAGTATCAGCTCCTGTACAGTCTGTGTCTGTGTCTCAGTGCCAGCTCCTGCACAGTCTGTCTGTGTGTTTGTCTCAATGTCAGCTCCTATACAGTCTGTGTGTGTGTCTCAGTCTCAGCTCCTGTACAGTCTGTATGTGTGTCTCAGTGACAGCTCCTGTACAGTCTGTCTGTGTGTCTCAATGTCAGCTCCTGTACAGTCTGTGTGTGTTTCTCAGTGTCAGCTCCTGTACAGTCTGTATGTGTGTCTCAGTGACAGCTCCTGTACAGTCTGTGTGTGTGTGTCTCAGTGTCAGTTCCTGTACAGTCTGTCTGTGTGTCTCAGTGTCAGCTCCTGTACAGTCAGTGTGTGTGTCTCAGTTTCAGCTCCTGCACAGCCTGTGTGTGTGTCTCAGTGTTAGCTCCTGTACAGTCTGTGTGTGAGAGTCTCAGTGTCAGCTCCTGTACAGTCTGTGTGTGAGAGTCTCAGTGTCAGCTCCTGTACAGTCTGTGTCTGCGTCTCAGTGTCAGCTCCGGTACAGTCTGTGTGTGAGAGTCTCTGTGTCAGCTCCTGTACAGTCTGTGTCTGCGTCTCAGTGTCAGCTGCTGTACAGTCTGCCTGTGTTAGTCTCAGTGTCAGATCCTGTACAGTCCGTGTGTGTCTCAGTGTCAGCTCCTTTACAGTCTGTGTCTGTGTCTCAGTGTCAGCTCCTGTACAGTCTGTCTGTGTGTGTCTCAGTGTCAGCTCCCGTACAGTCTGTGTGTGTGTGTCTCAGTGTCAGCTCCTGTACAGTCTGTGTGTGTCTCAGTGTCATCTCCTTTACAGTCTGTGTCTGTGTCTCAGTGTCAGCTCCTGTACAGTCTGTCTGTGTGTGTCTCAGTGTCAGCTCCTGTACAGTCTGTGTCTGTGTGTCTCAGTGTCAGCTCCTGTACAGTCTGTGTGTGTGTGTCTCAGTGTCAGCTCCTGTACAGTCTGTCTGTGTTAGTCTCAGTGTCAGCTCCTGTACAGTCCGTGTGTGTCTCAGTGTCAGCTCCTGTACAGTCGGTGTCTGTGTCTCAGTGCCAGCTCCTGCACAGTCTTTCTGTGTGTGTGTCTCAATGTCAGCTACTGTACAGTCTGTGTGTGTGTCTCAGTGTCAGCTCCTGTACAGTCTGTCTATGTGTGTGTCAGTGTCAGCTCCTGCACAGACTGTGTGTGTGTTTCAGTCTCTGCTCCTGTACAGTCCGTCTATGTGTGTGTCAGTGTCAGCTCCTGTACAGTCTGTGTGTGTGTCTCTGTGCCAGTTCCTGTACGGTCTTTGTGTGTGTTTCAATGTCAGCTCCTGTACAGACTGTGTGTGTGTCTCATTGTCAGCTCCTGTAATGTGTTTGTGTGTGTCTCAGTGCCAGCTCCTGTACACTCTGTGTTTGTGTCTCAGTGTTAGCTCCTGCACAGTCTGTGTGTGTGTGTGTCTCATTGTCAGCTCCTGTACAGTCTCTGTGTGTGTCTCATTGTCAGCTCCTGTACATTCTGTGTGTGTGATCAGTGTTAGCTCCTGTACAGTCTGAGCGTGTGTGTCTCATTGTCAGCTCCTGTACAGTCTCTGTGTGTGTCTCATTGTCAGCTCCTGTACACTCTGTGTGTGTGTGTCTCAGTGTCAGATCCTGTACAGTCTGAGTGTGTGTCTCAGTGTAAGCTCCTCTACAGTCTGTGTGAGTGTGTCTCACTCTCAGCTCCTGTACGGTCCGTGTGTGTCTCAGTGTCAGCACCTGTACGGTCCGTGTGTGTGTCTCAGTGACAGCTCCTGTACAGTCTATGTGAGTGTGTCTCACTCGCAGCTCCTGTACGTTCCGTGTGAGTCTCAGTGTCAGCTGCTGTACGGTCCGTGTGCGTGTCTCAGTGACAGCTCCTGTACAATCTGAGTGTGTGTCTCAGTGTCAGCTCCTGTACAGTCTGTGTGTGAGAGTCTCAGTGTCAGCTCCTGTACAGTCTGTGTGTGAGAGTCTCAGTGTCAGCGCCTGTACAGTCTGTGTCTGCAACTCAGTGTCAGCTCCTGTACAGTCTGTGTGTGAGAGTCTCTGTGTCAGCTCCTGTACAGTCCGTGTGTGTCTCAGTGTCAGCTCCTGTACAGTCTGTGTCTCTGTCTCAGTGTCAGTTCCTGTACAGTCTGTCTGTGTGTCTCTCAGTGTCAGCTCCTGTACAGTCTGTGTCTGTGTGTCTCAGTGTCAGCTCCTGTACAGTCTGTGTGTGTGTGTCTCAGTATCAGCTCCTGTACAGTCTGTGTGTGTGTGTCTCAGTATCAGCTCCTGTACAGTCTGTGTCTGTGTCTCAGTGCCAGCTCCTGCACAGTCTGTCTGTGTGTGTGTCTCAATGTCAGCTCCTGTACAGTCTGTGTGTGTGTCTCAGTGTCAGCTCCTGTACAGTCTGTGTGTGAGAGTCTCAGTGTCAGCTCCTGTACAGTCTGTGTCTGCGTCTCAGTGTCAGCTCCTGTACAGTCTGTCTATGTGTGTGTCAGTGTCAGCTCCTGCACAGACTGTGTGTGTGTTTCAGTGTCAGCTCCTGTACGGTCTGTCCATGTGTGTGTCAGTGTCAGCTCCTGTACAATCTGAGTGTGTGTCTCAGTGTCAGCTCCTGTACAGTCTGTGTGTGAGAGTCTCACTGTCAGCTCCTGTACAGTCTGTGTGTGAGAGTCTCTGTGTCAGCTCCTGTACAGTCTGTGTCTGCGTCTCAGTGTCAGCTCCTGTACAGTCTGTCAGTGTTAGTCTCATTGTCAGCTCCTGTACAGTCCGTGTGTGTCTCAGTGTGAGCTCCTTTACAGTCTGTGTCTGTGTCTCAGTGTCAGCTCCTGTACAGTCTGTCTGTGTGTGTCTCAGTGTCAGCTCCTGTACAGTCTGTGTCTGTGTGTCTCAGTGTCAGCTCCTGTACAGTCTGTGTGAGTGTGTCTCAGTATCAGCTCCTGTACAGTCTGTGTGTGTGTGTCTCAGTATCAGCTCCTGTACAGTCTGTGTGTGTCTCAGTGTCAGCTCCTGTACAGTCTGTGTCTGTGTCTCAGTGCCAGCTCCTGCACAGTCTGTCTGTGTGTGTGTCTCAATGTCAGCTCCTGTACAGTCTGTCTGTGTATCTCAGTGTCAGCTCCTGTACAGTCTGTGTGTGTGTCTCAGTGCCAGCTCCTGTACAGTTTGTCTGTGTGTGTGTCTCAGAGACAGCTCCTGTACATTCTGTGTGTGTGTCTCAGTGTCAGCTCCTGTACAGTCTGTCTGTGTGTGTGTCTCAGTGTCAGCTCCTGTACAGTCTGTGTGTGTGTCTCAGTGGCAGCTCCTGTAATGTCTGTGTGTGTGTGTGTGTGTGTGTGTGTGTGTGTCTCAGTGTCAGCTCCTACACAGCCTGTTTGTTTGTCTCAGTGTCAACTCCGGTACAGTCTGTGTCTGTGTCTCAGTGCCAGCTCCTGTACAGTCTGTCTGTGTGTGTCTCAGTGTCAGCTCCTGTACAGTCTGTGTCTGTGTCTCAGTGTCAGCTCCTGTACAGTCTGAGTGTGTGTCTCAGTGTCAGCTCCTGTACTGTCATTGTGAGTGTGTCTCACTCTCAGCTCCTGTACGGTCCGTGTGTGTCTCAGTGTGAGCACCTGTACGGTGCGTGTGTGTGTCTCAGTGTCAGCTCCTGTACAGTCTGTGTGTGAGAGTCTCAGTGTCAGCTCCCGTATAGTCTGTGTGTGTGTGTCTCAGTGTCAGCTCCTGTACAGTCTGTGTGTGAGTTTGTCTCAGTGTCAGCTCCTGTACAGAATGTGTGTGTGTCTCAGTGTCAGCTCCTGTACGGTCTGTGTCTGTGTGTGTATCAGTATCAGCTCTTGAACAGTTCACGTGTATGTGTCTCAGTGTCAGCTACTGTACAGTCTGTCTATGTGTGTGTCAGTGTCAGCTCCTGCACAGACTGTGTGTGTGTTTCAGTGTCTGCTCCTGTACAGTCTGTGTGTGTGTCTCTGTGCCAGGTCCTGTACGGTCTGTGTGTGTGTTTCAATGTCAGCTCCTGTACAGACTGTGTGTGTGTCTCATTGTCAGCTCCTGTAATGTGTTTGTGTGTGTCTCAGTGCCAGCTCCTGTACACTCTGTGTGTGTGTCTCAGTGTTAGCTCCTGTACAGTCTCTGTGTGTGTCTCAGTGTTAGCTCCTGTACAGTCTGAGCGTGTGTGTCTCATTGTCAGCTCCTGTACAGTCTTTGTGTGTGTCTCATTGTCAGCTCCTGTACACTCTGTGTGTGTGTGTCTCAGTGTCAGATCCTGTACAGTCTGAGTGTGTGTCTCAGTGTCAGCTCCTGTACAGTCTGTGTGAGTGTGTCTCACTCTCAGCTCCTGTACGGTCCGTGTGTGTCTCAGTGTCAGCACCTGTACGGTCCATGTGTGTGTCTCAGTGTCAGCTCCTGTACAGTCTATGTGAGTGTGTCTCACTCGCAGCTCCTGTACGTTCCGTGTGAGTCTCAGTGTCAGCTCCTGTACGGTCCGTGTGTGTGTCTCAGTGTCAGCTCCTGTACAATCTGAGTGTGTGTCTCAGTGTCAGCTCCTGTACAGTCTGTGTGTGAGAGTCTCAGTGTCAGCTCCTGTACAGTCTGTGTGTGAGAATCTCAGTGTCAGCTCCTGTACAGTCTGTGTCTGCGTCTCAGTGTCAGCTCCTGTACAGTCTTTGTGTGAGAGTCTCTGTGTCAGCTCCTGTACAGTCCGTGTGTGTGTGTCTCAGTATCAGCTCCTGTACAGTCTGTGTGTGTGTGTCTCAGTATCAGCTCCTGTACAGTCTGTGTCTGTGTCTCAGTGCCAGCTCCTGCACAGTCTGTCTGTGTGTGTGTCTCAATGTCAGCTCCTGTACAGTCTGTCTGTGTATCTCAGTGTCAGCTCCTGTACAGTCTGTGTGTGTGTCTCAGTGCCAGCTCCTGTACAGTTTGTCTGTGTGTGTGTCTCAGTGCCAGCTCCTGTACAGTCTTTATGTGTGTCTCAGTGACAGCTCCTGTACAGTCTGTCTGTGTGTCTCAGTGTCAGCTCCTGTACAGTCTGTGTGTGTGTCTCAGTGGCAGCTCCTGTAATGTCTGTGTGTGTGTGTGTGTGTGTGTGTGTGTCTCAGTGTCAGCTCCTGTACAGTCTGTGTGTGAGTTTGTCTCAGTGTCAGCTCCTGTACAGAATGTGTGTGTGTCTCAGTGTCAGCTCCTGTACGGTCTGTGTCTGTGTGTGTATCAGTATCAGCTCCTGAACAGTCCACGTGTATGTGTCTCAGTGTCAGCTCCTGTACAGTCTGTCTATGTGTGTGTCAGTGTCAGCTCCTGTACAGTCTGTGTGTATGTCTCAGTGTCAGCTCCTGTACAGTCTGTGTGTGTCTCTCTGTGCCAGGTCCTGTACGGTCTGTGTGTGTGTTTCAATGTCAGCTCCTGTACAGACTGTGTGTGTGTCTCATTGTCAGCTCCTGTAATGTGTTTGTGTGTGTCTCAGTGCCAGCTCCTGTACACTCTGTGTGTGTCTCTCAGTGTTAGCTCCTGTACAGTCTATGTGTGTGTGTGTCTCATTGTCAGCTCCTGTACAGTCTCTGTGTGTGTCTCATTGTCAGCTCCTGTACATTCTGTGTGTGTGTCTCAGTGTTAGCTCCTGTACAGTCTGAGCGTGTGTGTCTCATTGTCAGCTCCTGTACAGTCTTTGTGTGTGTCTCATTGTCAGCTCCTGTACACTCTGTGTGTGTGTGTCTCAGTGTCAGATCCTGTACAGTCTGAGTGTGTGTCTCAGTGTCAGCTCCTGTACAGTCTGTGTGAGTGTGTCTCACTCTCAGCTCCTGTACGGTCCGTGTGTGTCTCAGTGTCAGCACCTGTACGGTCCGTGTGTGTGTCTCAGTGTCAGCTCCTGTACAGTCTATGTGAGTGTTTCTCACTCGCAGCTCCTGTACGTTCCGTGTGAGTCTCAGTGTCAGCTCCTGTACGGTCCGTGTGTGTGTCTCAGTGTCAGCTCCTGTACAATCTGAGTGTGTGTCTCAGTGTCAGCTCCTGTACAGTCTGTGTGTGAGAGTCTCACTGTCAGCTCCTGTACAGTCTGTGTGTGAGAGTCTCAGTGTCAGCTCCTGTACAGTCTGTATGTGTGTCTCAGTGTCAGTTCCTGTACAGTCTGTGTGTGTCTCAGTGTGAGCTCCTTTACAGTCTCTGTCTGTGTCTCAGTGTCAGCTCCTGTACAGTCTGTCTGTGTGTGTCTCAGTGTCAGCTCCTGTACAGTCTGCGTGTGTGTCGCAGTGTCAGCTCCTGTACTGTCTGTGTGTGTGTGTCTCAGTATCAGCTCCTGTAAAGTCAGTGTGTGTGTGTCTCAGTATCAGCTCCTGTACAGTCTGTGTCTGTGTCTCAGTGCCAGCTCCTGCACAGTCTGTCTGTGTGTGTGTCTCAATGTCAGCTCCTGTACAGTCTGTGTGTGTGCCTCAGTGTCAGCTCCTGTACAGTCTGTGTGTGAGAGTCTCAGTGTCAGCTCCTGTACAGTCTGTGTCTGCGTCTCAGTGTCAGCTCCTGTACAGTCTGTCTATGTCTGTGTCAGTGTCAGCTCCTGCACAGACTGTGTGTGTGTTTTAGTGTCAGCTCCTGTACGGTCTGTCTATGTGTGTGTCTCAGTGTCAGCTCCTGTACAGTCTGTGTGTGAGAGTCTCAGTGTCAGCTCCTGTACAGTCTGTGTGTGAGAGTCTCAGTGTCAGCTCCTGTACAGTCTGTGTCAGCGTCTCAGTGTCAGCTCCTGTACAGTCTGTGTGTGAGAGTCTCTGTGTCAGCTCCTGTACAGTCTGTGTCTGCGTCTCAGTGTCAGCTCCTGTACAGTCTGTCAGAGTTAGTCTCAGTGTCAGCTCCTGTACAGTCCGTGTGTGTCTCAGTGTCAGCTCCTGCACAGTCTGTCTGTGTGTGTCTCAGTGTCAGCTCCTGTACAGTCTGTGTCTGTGTGTCTCAGTGTCAGCTCCTGTACAGTCTGTGTGTGTGTGTCTCAGTATCAGCTCCTGTACAGTCTGTGTCTGTGTCTCAGTGCCAGCTCCTGCACAGTCTGTCTGTGTGTGTGTCTCAATGTCAGCTCCTGTACAGTCTGTGTGTGGGTCTCAGTGTCAGCTCCTGTACAGTCTGTGTGTGTGTCTCAGTGACAGCTCCTGTACAGTCTGTCTGTGTATCTAAGTGTCAGCTCCTGTACAGTCTGTGTGTGTGTCTCAGTGCCAGCTCCTGTACAGTCTGTCTGTGTGTGTGTCTCAGAGACAGCTCCTGCACAGACTGTGTGTGTGTTTCAGTGTCAGCTCCTGTACGGTCTGTCTATGTGTGTGTCTCAGTGTCAGCTCCTGTACAGTCTGTGTGTGTGAGTCTCAGTGTCAGCTCCTGTACAGTTTGTCTGTGTGTGTGTCTCAGAGACAGCTCCTGTACAGTCTGTGTGTGTGTCTCAGTGTCAGCTCCTGTACAGACTGTATGTGTGTCTCAGTGAAAGCTCCTGTACAGTCTGTCTGTGTGTCTCAGTGTCAGCTCCTGTACAGTCTGTGTGTGAGAGTCTCTCTGTCAGCTCCTGTACAGTCTGTGCCTGCGTCTCGGTGTCAGCTCCTGTACTGTCTGTCAGTGTTAGTCTCAGTGTCAGCTCCTGTACAGTCCGTGTGTGTCTCAGTGTGAGCTCCTTTACAGTCTGTGTCTGTGTCTCAGTGTCAGCTCCTGTATGGTCTGTCTGTGTGTGTCTCAGTGTCAGCTCCTGTACAGTCTGTGTCTTTGTCTCAGTGTCAGCTCCTGTACAGTCTGTGTGTGTGTGTCTCAGTATCAGCTCCTGTACAGTCTGTGTGTGTGTGTCTCAGTATCAGCTCCTGTACAGTCTGTCTGTGTGTCTCAGTATCAGCTCCTTTACAGTCTGTGTGTCTGTCTCAGTGCCAGCTCCTGTACAGTCTGTCTGTGTGTGTGTCTCAGAGACAGCTCCTGTACAGTCTGTGTGTGTGTCTCAGTGGCAGCTCCTGTAATGACTGTGTGTGTGTGTGTGTGTGTGTGTGTGTGTGTGTGTGTGTCTCAGAGACAGCTCCTGTACAGTCTGTGTGTGTGTCTCAGTGGCAGCTCCTGTAATGTCTGTGTGTGTGTGTGTGTGTGTGTGTGTATCTCAGTGTCAACTCCTGTAAAGTCTGTGTGTGCGTGTCTCAGTGCCAGCTCCTGTAAACTCTGTGTGTGCGTGTCTCAGTGTTAGCTCCTGTACAGTCTGAGTGTGTGTGTCTCAGTGTCAGCTCCAGTACAGTCTGTGTGTATGAGTCTCAGTGTCACCTCCTGTACAGTCTGTGTCTGTGTCTCAGTGCCAGCTCCTGTACAGTCTGAGTGTGTGTCTCAGTGTCAGCTGCTGTACTGTCATTGTGAGTGTGTCTCACTCTCAGCTCCTGTACGGTCCGTGTGTGTCTCAGTGTGAGCACCTGTACGGTGCGTGTGTGTGTCTCAGTGTCAGCTCCTGTACAGTCTGTGTGTGAGAGTCTCAGTGTCAGCTCCCGTATAGTCTGTGTGTGTGTGTCTCAGTGTCAGCTCCTGTACAGTCTGTGTGTGAGTTTGTCTCAGTGTCAGCTCCTGTACAGAATGTGTGTGTGTCTCAGTGTCAGCTCCTGTACGGTCTGTGTCTGTGTGTGTATCAGTATCAGCTCCTGAACAGTCCACGTGTATGTGTCTCAGTGTCAGCTCCTGTACAGTCTGTCTATGTGTGTGTCAGTGTCAGCTCCTGTACAGTCTATGTGTATGTCTCAGTGTCAGCTCCTGTACAGTCTGTGTGTGTGTCTCTGTGCCAGGTCCTGTACGGTCTGTGTGTGTGTTTCAATGTCAGCTCCTGTACAGACTGTGTGTGTGTCTCATTGTCAGCTCCTGTAATGTGTTTGTGTGTGTCTCAGTGCCAGCTCCTGTACACTCTGTGTGTGTGTCTCAGTGTTAGCTCCTGTACAGTCACTGTGTGTGTCTCATTGTCAGCTCCTGTACACTCTGTATGTGTGTCTCAGTGTTAGCTCCTGTACAGTCTGAGTGTGTGTGTCTCATTGTCAGCTCCTGTACAGTCTCTGTGTGTGTCTCATTGTCAGCTCCTGTACACTCTGTGTGTGTGTGTCTCAGTGTCAGATCCTGTACGGTCTGAGTGTGTGTCTCAGTGTCAGCTCCTGTACAGTCTGTGTGAGTGTGTCTCACTCTCAGCTCCTGTACGGTCCGTGTGTGTCTCAGTGTCAGCACCTGTACGGTCCGTGTGTGTGTCTCGGTGTCAGCTCCTGTACAGTCTATGTGAGTGTGTCTCACTCGCAGCTCCTGTACGTTCCGTGTGTGTCTCAGTGTCAGCTCCTGTACGGTCCGTGTGTGTGTCTCAGTGTCAGCTCCTGTACAATCTGAGTGTGTGTCTCAGTGTCAGCTCCTGTACAGTCTGTGTGTGAGAGTCTCAGTGTCAGCTCCTGTACAGTCTGTGTGTGAGAGTCTCAGTGTCAGCTCCTGTACAGTCTGGGTCTGCGTCTCAGTGTCAGCTCCTGTACAGTCTGTGTGTGAGAGTCTCTGTGTCAGCTCCTGTACAGTCTGTGTCTGCGTCTCAGTGTCAGCTCCTGTACAGTCTGTCAGTGTTAGTCTCAGTGTCAGCTCCTGTACAGTCCGTGTGTGTCTCAGTGTCAGCTCCTTTACAGTCTGTGTCTGTGTCTCAGTGTCAGCTCCTGTACAGTCTGTGTCTGTGTGTCTCAGTATCAGCTCCTGTACAGTCTGTGTGTGTGTGTCTCAGTATCAGCTCCTGTACAGTCTGTGTCTGTGTCTCAGTGCCAGCTCCTGCACAGTCTGTCTGTGTGTGTGTCTCAATGTCAGCTCCTGTACAGTCTGTGTGTGTGTCTCAGTGTCAGCTCCTGTACAGTCTGTATGTGTGTCTCAGTGACAGCTCCTGTACAGTCTGTCTGTGTGTCTCAGTGTCAGCTCCTGTACAGTCTGTGTGTGTGTCTCAGTGCCAGCCCCTGTACAGTCTGTCTGTGTGTGTGTCTCAGAGACAGCTCCTGTACAGTCTGTGTGTGTGTCTCAGTGTCAGCTCCTGTACAGTCTGTATGTGTGTCTCAGTGACAGCTCCTGTACAGTCTCTCTGTGTGTCTCAGTGTCAGCTCCTGTACAGTCTGTGTGTGTGTCTCAGTGGCAGCTCCTGTAATGTCTGTGTGTGTGTGTGTGTGTGTGTGTGTGTCTCAGTGTCAGCTCCTGTACAGTCTGTGTGTGTCTGTCTCAGTATCAGCTCCTATACAGTCTGTGTGTGTGACTCATTATCAGCTCCTATACAGTCTGTGTGTGTGTCTCAGTGTCAGCTCCTGTACAGTCTGTGTGTGAGTGTGTCTCAGTGTCAGCTCCTGTACAGTATGTGTGTGTGTGTCAGTGTCAGCTCCTGTACAGTCTGTGTGTGTGTCTCAGTGTCATCTACTGTACAGTCTGTGTGTGTGTCTCAGTATCAGCTCCTATGCAGACTGTGTGTGTGTGTCTCAGTGTCAGCTCCTGTACAGTCTGTCTCTGTGTGCCTCAGTGTCAGCTCCTGTACAGACTGTGTGTGTGTGTCTCAGTGTCAGCTCCTGTACAGTCTGTCTCTGTGTGTCTCATTGTCTGCTCCTGTACAGTCTATGCATGTGTTTCAATGTCAGCTCCTGTACAGTCCGTGTGTGTGTGTCTCAGTATCAGCTCCTATACGGTCTGTGTGTGTGTTTCAATGTCAGCTCCTGTACTGTCTGTGTGTGTGCGACTCAGTGTCAGCTCCTGTTCAGTCTGTGTGTGTGTCTCAGACTCAGCTCCTGTACAGTCTGAGTGTGTGTGTCTCAGTGACAGCTCCTGTACAGTCTGAGTGTGTGTGTCTCATTGTCAGCTTCTGTACAGTACGTGTGTGTGTGTATGAGTCTCAGTGTCAGCTCGTGTACAGTCCGTGTTTGTGTGAGTCTCAGAGTCAGCCCCTATACGGACCGTGTGTGTGTCTCAGTGTCAGGTCCTGTACAGTCTGTGTATGTGTCTCAGTGTCAGCTCCTGTACAGTCTGTGTGTGTGTCTCAGTGTCAGATCCTGTACAGTCTGTGTGTGAGTCTCAGTGTCAGCTCCTGTACAGTCTGTGTGTGTGTCTCAGTGTCAGCTCCTATACGGACCGTGTGTGTGTCTCCGTGTCAGGTCCTGTACAGTCTGTGTATGTGTCTCAGTGTCAGCTCCTGTACAGTATGTGTATGTGTCTCAGTGTCAGCTCCTGTACAGTATGTGTATGTGTCTCAGCATCAGCTCCTATACGGACCGTGTGTGTGTCTCAGTGTCAGGTCCTGTACAGTCTGTGTATGTGTCTCAGTGTCAGCTCCTGTACAGTCTGTGTATGTGTCTCAGTGTCAGCTCCTGTACAGTCTGTGTGTGTGTGTCAGTGTCAGCTCCTGTACAGTCTGTGTGTGTGTGTGGCAGTGTCAGCTCCTGTACAGTCTGTGTGTGTGTCTGAGTCTCAGCTCCTGTACGGACCGTGTCTGTGTGTGTGTCTCATTGTCAGCTCCTGCACAGTCTGTGTGTGTGTCTCAGTCTCAGCTCCTGTACAGACCGTGTCTGTGTGTGTGTCTCATTGTCAGCTCCTTTACAGTCTGTGTGTGTGTCTCAGTGTCAGCTCCTGTACAGTCTGTGTGTGTGTCTCAGTCTCAGCTCCTGTACAGACCGTGTCTGTGTGTGTGTCTCATTGTCAGCTCCTTTACAGTCTGTGTGTGTGTCTCAGTGTCAGCTCCTGTACAGTCTGTGTGTGTGTCTCAGTGTCAGCTCCTGTACAGTCTGTGTGTGAGTATCAGTGTCAGCTCCTGTACAGTCCGTGTGTGTCTCAGTGTCAGCTCCTGTACAGTCTGTGTTTGTGTCTCAGTGTCAGCTCCTGTACAGTCTGTGTGTGTGTCTCAGTGTCAGCTCCTGTACAGTCTGTGTGTGTGTCTCAGTGTCAGCTCCTGTACAGTCTGTGTGTGAGTATCAGTGTCAGCTCCTGTACAGTCCGTGTGTGTCTCAGTGTCAGCTCCTTTACAGTCTGTGTCTGTGTCTCAGTGTCAGCCTCTGTACAGTCTGTCTGTGTGTGTCTCAGTCTCAGCTCCAGTACAGTCTGTGTCTGTGTGTCTCAGTGTCAGCTCCTGTACAGTCTGTGTGTGTGTGTCTCAGTATCAGCTCCTTACAGTCTGTGTCTGTGTCTCAGTGCCAGCTCCTGCACAGTCTGTCTGTGTGTGTGTCTCAATGTCAGCTCCTGTACAGTCTGTGTGTGTGTCTCAGTGTCAGCTCCTGTACAGTCTGTATGTGTGTCTCAGTGACAGCTCCTGTACAGTCTGTCTGTGTGTCTCAGTATCAGCTCCTGTACAGTCTGTGTGTCTGTCTCAGTGCCAGCTCCTGTACAGTCTGTCTGTGTGTGTGTCTCAGAGACAGCTCCTGTACAGTCTGTGTGTGTGTCTCAGTGGCAGCTCCTGTAATGTCTGTGTGTGTGTGTGTGTGTGTGTGTGTGTGTGTGTGTCTCAGAGACAGCTCCTGTACAGTCTGTGTGTGTGTCTCAGTGGCAGCTCCTGTAATGTCTGTGTGTGTGTGTGTGTGTGTGTGTGTATCTCAGTGTCAACTCCTGTACAGTCTGTGTGTGCGTGTCTCAGTGCCAGCTCCTGTAAACTCTGTGTGTGCGTGTCTCAGTGTTAGCTCCTGCACAGTCTGAGTGTGTGTGTCTCATTGTCATCTCCTGTACACTCTGTGTGTGTGTGTCTCAGTGTCAGCTCCTGTACACTCTGTGTGTGTGTGTTTCAGTGTCAGCTCCTGTACACTCTGTGTGTGTGTGTGTCTCAGTGTCAGCTCCTGTACACTCTGTGTGTGTGTGTTTCAGTGTCAGCTCCTGTACACTCTGTGTGTGTGTGAGTCTCAGTGTCAGCTCCTGTTATGTCATTGTGAGTGTGTCTCATTCTCAGCTCCTGTACGGTCCGTGTGTGTCTCAGCGTCAGCACCTGTACAGTCTCTGTGTGAGAGTCTCAGTGTCAGCTCCTGTACAGTCTAGTCTCTGTTTCAGTGTCAGCTCCAGTACAGACTGTGTGTATGAGTCTCAGTGTCAGCTCCTGTACAGTCTGTGTCTGTGTCTCAGTGCCAGCTCCTGTACAGTATGTCTGTGTGTGTGTCTCAGTGTCAGCTCCTGTACAGTCTGTGTGTGTCTGTCTCAGTATCAGCTCCTATACAGTCTGTGTGTGTGTCTCAGTGTCAGCTCCTGTACAGTCTGTCTATGTGTGGGTCACTGTGTCAGCTCCTGTACAGTCTGTGTGTGTGTCTCAGTGTCAGCTCCTGCACAGTCTGTGTGTGTGTGTCTCAGTGTCAGCTCCTGTACAGTCTGTGTGTGAGTTTGTCTCAGTGTCAGCTCCTGTACAGTATGTGTGTGTGTGTCTCAGTGTCAGCTCCTGTACGGTCTGTGTCTGTGTGTGTATCAGTATCAGCTCCTGAACAGTCCACGTTTATGTGTCTCAGTGTCAGCTCCTGTACAGTCTGTCTATGTGTGTGTCAGTGTCAGCTCCTGTACAGTCTGTGTGTATGTATCAGTGTCAGCTCCTGTACAGTCTGTGTGTTTGTCTCTGTGCCAGTTCCTGTACGGTCTGTGTGTGTGTTTCAATGTCAGCTCCTGTACAGACTGTGTGTGTGTCTCATTGTCAGCTCCTGTAATGTGTTTGTGTGTGTCTCAGTGCCAGCTCCTGTACACTCTGTGTGTGTGTGTCTCAGTGTTAGCTCCTGTACAGTCTGAGTGTGTGTGTCTCATTGTCAGCTCCTGTACAGTCTCTGCGTGTGTCTCATTGTCAGCTCCTGTACACTCTGTGTGTGTGTGTCTCAGTGTCAGATCCTGTACAGTCTGAGTGTGTGTCTCAGTGTCAGCTCCTGTACAGTCTGTGTGAGTGTGTCTCACTCTCAGCTCCTGTACGGTCCGTGTGTGTCTCAGTGTCAGAACCTGTACGGTCCGTGTGTGTGTCTCAGTGTCAGCTCCTGTACAGTCTATGTGAGTGTGTCTCACTCGCAGCTCCTGTACGTTCCATGTGTGTCTCAGTGTCAGCTCCTGTACGGTCCGTGTGTGTGTCTCAGTGTCAGCTCCTGTACAATCTGAGTGTGTGTCTCAGTGTCAGCTCCTGTACAGTCTGTGTGTGAAAGTCTCAGTGTCAGCTCCTGTACAGTCTGTGTGTGAGAGTCTCAGTGTCAGCTCCTGTACAGTCTGTGTGTGAAAGTCTCAGTGTCAGCTCCTGTACAGTCTGTGTGTGAGAGTCTCAGTGTCAGCTCCTGTACAGTCTGTGTGTGAGAGTCTCAGTGTCAGCTCCTGTACAGTCTGTGTGTGGGAGTCTCTGTGTCAGCTCCTGTACAGTCTGTGTCTGCGTCTCAGTGTCAGCTCCTTTACAGTCTCTGTGGGTGTGTCTCAGTGTCAGCTCCTGTACAGTCTGTGTGTGTGTGTCTCAGTATCAGCTCCTGTACAGTCTGTGTGTGTGTGTCTCAGTATCAGCTCCTGTACAGTCTGTGTCTGTGTCTCAGTGCCAGCTCCTGCACAGTCTGTCTGTGAGTGTGTCTCAATGTCAGCTCCTGTACAGTCTGTGTGTGTGTCTCAGTGTCAGCTCCTGTACAGTCTGTGTGTGAGTCTCAGTGACAGCTCCTGTACAGTCTGTGTGTGTGTCTCAGTGTCAGCTCCTGTACAGTATGTGTGTGAGTCTCAGTGTCAGCTCCTGTACAGTCTGTCTGTGTGTCTCAGTGTCAGCTCCTGTACAGTCTGTCTGTGTGTGTGTCTCAGAGACAGCTCCTGTACAGTATGTGTGTGAGTCTCAGTGTCAGCTCCTGTACAGTCTGTTTGTGTGTCTCAGTGTCAGCTCCTGTACAGTCTGTGTGTGTGTGTCTCAGTGCCAGCTCCTGTAAACTCTGTGTGTGTGTGTCTCAGTGTTAGATCCTGTACAGTCTGTGTGTGTGTGTGTGTCTCATTGTCATCTCCTGTACACTCCGAGTGTGTGTGTCTCAGTGTCAGCTCCTGTACACTCTGTGTGTGTGTCTCAGTGTCAGCTCCTGTTGTGTCAGTGTGAGTGTGTCTCACTCTCAGCTCCTGTACAGTCTGTGTCTGTGTCTCAGTGCCAGCACCTGCACAGTCTGTCTGTGAGTGTGTCTCAATGTCAGCTCCTGTACAGTCTGTGTGTGAGTCTCAGTGTCAGCTCCTGTACAGTCTGTCTGTGTGTCTCAGTGTCAGCTCCTGTACAGTCTGTGTGTGTGTCTCAGTGCCAGCTCCTGTACAGTCTGTCTGTGTGTGTGTCTCAGAGACAGCTCCTGTACAGTCTGTTTGTGTGTCTCAGTGTCAGCTCCTGTACAGTCTGTATGTGTGTCTCAGTGACTGCTCCTGTACAGTCTGTCTGTGTGTCTCAGTGTCAGCTCCTGTACAGTCTGTCTGTGTGTCTCAGTGTCATCTCCTGTACAGTCTCTGTGTGTCTGTCTCAGTGCCAGCTCCTGTAAACTCTGTGTGTGTGTGTCTCAGTGTTAGATCCTGTACAGTCTGTGTGTGTGTGTGTGTCTCATTGTCATCTCCTGTACACTCCGAGTGTGTGTGTCTCAGTGTCAGCTCCTGTACACTCTGTGTGTGTGTGTCTCAGTGTCAGCTCCTGTTGTGTCAGTGTGAGTGTGTCTCACTCTCAGCTCCTGTACGGTCCGTGTGTGTATCAGTGTCAGCACCTGTACGGTCCGTCTGTGTTTCTCAGTGTCAGCTCCTGTACAGTCTGTGTGTGAGAGTCTCAGTGTCAGCTCCTGTACAGTCTGTGTCTCTGTCTCAGTGTCAGCTCCAGTACAGTCTGTGTGTATGAGTCTCAGTGTCAGCTCCTGTACAGTATGTGTGTGTGGCTCAGTATCAGCTCCTATACAGTCTGTGTGTGTGTCTCAGTGTCAGCTCCTGTACAGTCTGTGTGTGAGTGTGTCTCAGTGTCAGCTCCTGTACAGTATGTGTGTGTGTCTCATGGACAGCTCCTGTACAGTCTGTGTGTGTGTGTCTCAGTGTCAGCTCCTGTACAGTCTTTGTGTGTGTGTCTCAGTGTCATCTCCTATACAGTCTGTGTGTGTGTGTGTGTCTCAGTGTCATCTCCGGTACAGTCTGTCTGTGTGTGTCTCAGTGTCAGCTCCTGTACAGTCTGTTTCTGTGTGTCTCAGTGTCAGCTCCTGTACAGTCCGTGTGTGTGTCTCATATCAGCTCCTATACGGTCTGTGTGTGTGTGTGTGTGTCTCAGTTTCAGCTCCTGTACAGACTGTGTGTGAGTGTGTGTGTGTCTCAGTGTCAGCTCCTGTACAGTCTGTCTGTGTGTCTCAGTATCAGCCACTGCACAGTCTGTGTGTGTGTCTCAGTGTCAGCTCCTGTACAGTCTGTGTGTGCATCACAGAGTCAGCTCCTGTACAGTCCATGTGTGTGAGTCTCAGTGACAGCTCCTGTACAGTCTGAGCGTGTGTGACTCATTATCAGCTCCTATACAGTCTGTGTGTGTGTCTCAGTGTCAGCTCCTGTACAGTCTGTGTGTGTGTGTCTCAGTATCAGCTCCTGTACAGTCTGTGTCTGTGTCTCAGTGCCAGCTCCTGCACAGTCTGTCTGTGTGTGTGTCTCAATGTCAGCTCCTGTACAGTCTGTATGTGTGTCTCAGTGACAGCTCCTGTACAGTCTGTCTGTGTGTCTCATTGTCAGCTCCTGTAATGTGTTTGTGTGTGTCTCAGTGCCAGCTCCTGTACACTCTGTGTGTGTGTGTCTCAGTGTTAGCTCCTGTACAGTCTGAGTGTGTGTGTCTCATTGTCAGCTCCTGTACAGTCTCTGCGTGTGTCTCATTGTCAGCTCCTGTACACTCTGTGTGTGTGTGTCTCAGTGTCAGATCCTGTACAGTCTGAGTGTGTGTCTCAGTTTCAGCTCCTGTACAGTCTGTGTGAGTGTGTCTCACTCTCAGCTCCTGTACGGTCCGTGTGTCTCTCAGTGTCAGAACCTGTACGGTCCGTGTGTGTGTCTCAGTGTCAGCTCCTGTACAGTCTATGTGAGTGTGTCTCACTCGCAGCTCCTGTACGTTCCATGTGTGTCTCAGTGTCAGCTCCTGTACGGTCCGTGTGTGTGTCTCAGTGTCAGCTCCTGTACAATCTGAGTGTGTGTCTCAGTGTCAGCTCCTGTACAGTCTGTGTGTGAAAGTCTCAGTGTCAGCTCCTGTACAGTCTGTGTGTGAGAGTCTCAGTGTCAGCTCCTGTACAGTCTGTGTCTGCGTCTCAGTGTCAGCTCCTGTACAGTCTGTGTGTGGGAGTCTCTGTGTCAGCTCCTGTACAGTCTGTGTCTGCGTCTCAGTGTCAGCTCCTGTACAGTCTGTCAGTGTTAGTCTCAGTGTCAGCTCCTGTACAGTCCGTGTGTGTCTCAGTATCAGCTCCTTTACAGTCTGTGTCTGTGTCTCAGTGTCAGCTCCTGTACAGTCTGTCTGTGTGTGTCTCAGTGTCAGCTTCGGTACAGTCTGTGTCTGTGTGTCTCAGTGTCAGCTCCTGTACAGTCTGTGTGTGTGTGTCTCAGTATCAGCTCCTGTACAGTCTGTGTCTGTGTCTCAGTGCCAGCTCCTGCACAGTCTGTCTGTGAGTGTGTCTCAATGTCAGCTCCTGTACAGTCTGTCTGTGAGTCTCAGTGTCAGCTCCTGTACAGTCTGTGTGTGTGTCTCAGTGTCAGCTCCTGTACAGTCAGTATGTGTGTCTCAGTGACAGCTCCTGTACAGTCTGTCTGTGTGTCTCAGTGTCAGCTCCTGTACAGTCTGTGTGTGTGTCTCAGTGCCAGCTCCTGTACAGTCTGTCTGTGTGTGTCTCAGTGTCAGCTCATGTACAGTCTGTGTGTGTGTGTGTGTCTCAGTATCAGCTCCTGTACAGTCTGTGTCTGTGTCTCAGTGCCAGCTCCTGCACAGTCTGTCTGTGAGTGTGTCTCAATGTCAGCTCCTGTACAGTCTGTGTGTGTGTCTCAGTGTCAGCTCCTGTACAGTCAGTATGTGTGTCTCAGTGACAGCTCCTGTACAGTCTGTCTGTGTGTCTCAGTGTCAGCTCCTGTACAGTCTGTGTGTGTGTCTCAGTGCCGGCTCCTGTACAGTCTGTCTGTGTGTGTGTCTCAGAGACAGCTCCTGTACAGTCTGTTTGTGTGTCTCAGTGTCAGCTCCTGTACAGTCTGTATGTGTGTCTCAGTGACTGCTCCTGTACAGTCTGTCTGTGTGTCTCAGTGTCAGCTCCTGTACAGTCTGTCTGTGTGTCTCAGTGTCATCTCCTGTACAGTCTCTGTGTGTCTGTCTCAGTGCCAGCTCCTGTAAACTCTGTGTGTGTGTGTCTCAGTGTTAGATCCTGTACAGTCTGTGTGTGTGTGTGTGTCTCATTGTCATCTCCTGTACACTCCGAGTGTGTGTGTCTCAGTGTCAGCTCCTGTACACTCTGTGTGTGTGTGTCTCAGTGTCAGCTCCTGTTGTGTCAGTGTGAGTGTGTCTCACTCTCAGCTCCTGTACGGTCCGTGTGTGTATCAGTGTCAGCACCTGTACGGTCCGTGTGTGTTTCTCAGTGTCAGCTCCTGTACAGTCTGTGTGTGAGAGTCTCAGTGTCAGCTCCTGTACAGTCTGTGTCTCTGTCTCAGTGTCAGCTCCAGTACAGTCTGTGTGTATGAGTCTCAGTGTCAGCTCCTGTACAGTATGTGTGTGTGTCTCAGTGTCAGCTCCTATACAGTCTGTGTGTGTGTCTCAGTGTCAGCTCCTGTACAGTCTGTGTGTGAGTGTGTCTCAGTGTCAGCTCCTGTACAGTATGTGTGTGTGTCTCATGGACAGCTCCTGTACAGTCTTTGTGTGTGTGTCTCAGTGTCATCTCCTATACAGTCTGTGTGTGTGTGTGTGTCTCAGTGTCATCTCCGGTACAGTCTGTCTGTGTGTGTCTCAGTGCCAGCTCCTGTACAGTCTGTTTCTGTGTGTCTCAGTGTCAGCTCCTGTACAGTCCGTGTGTGTGTCTCATATCAGCTCCTATACGGTCTGTGTGTGTGTGTGTGTGTGTGTGTCTCAGTTTCAGCTCCTGTACAGACTGTGTGTGAGTGTGTGTGTGTCTCAGTGTCAGCTCCTGTACAGTCTGTCTGTGTGTCTCAGTATCAGCCACTGCACAGTCTGTGTGTGTGTCTCAGTGTCAGCGCCTGTACAGTCTGTGTGTGCATCACAGAGTCAGCTCCTGTACAGTCCATGTGTGTGAGTCTCAGTGACAGCTCCTGTACAGTCTGTGTGTGACTCATTATCAGCTCCTATACAGTCTGTGTGTGTGTCTCAGTGTCAGCTCCTGTACAGTCTGTGTGTGTGTGTCTCAGTATCAGCTCCTGTACAGTCTTTGTCTGTGTCTCAGTGCCAGCTCCTGCACAGTCTGTCTGTGTGTGTGTCTCAATGTCAGCTCCTGTACAGTCTGTATGTGTGTCTCAGTGACAGCTCCTGTACAGTCTGTCTGTGTGTCTTAGTGTCAGCTCCTGTACAGTCTGTGTGTGTGTCTCAGTGCCAGCTCCTGTACAGTCTGTCTGTGTGTGTGTCTCAGAGACAGCTCCTGTACAGTCTGTGTGTGTGTCTCTTTGTCAGCTCCTGTACAGTCTGTATGTGTGTCTCAGTGACAGCTCCTGTACAGTCTCTCTGTGTGTCTCAGTGTCAGCTCCTGTACAGTCTGTGTGTGTGTCTCAGTGGCAGCTCCTGTAATGTCTGTGTGTGTGTGTGTGTGTGTGTGTCTCAGTGTCAGCTCCTGTACAGTCTGTGTGTGTCTGTCTCAGTATCAGCTCCTATACAGTCTGTGTGTGTGTCTCAGTATCAGCTCCTGTACAGTCTGTGTGTGTGACTCAGAGTCAGCTCCTGTACAGTCTGTGTGTGTGTCTCAGTGTCAGCTCCTGTACAGTCTGTGTGTATGCCTCAGATTCAGCTCCTGTACAGGCTGTGTGTGTGTGTGTGTGTCTCAGTGTCGGCTCCTGTACAGTCTGTGTGTTTGTCTCAGTGGCAGCTCCTGTAATGTCTGTGTGTGTGTCTCAGTGTCAGCTCCTGTACAGTCTGTCTGTGTGTCTCAGTATCAGCCACTGCACAGTCAGTGTGTGTGGGTCAGTGTCAGCTCCTGTACAGTCTGTGTGTGTGTCACAGTGTCAGCTCCTGTACAGTCTATGTGTGTGAGTTTCAGTGTCATCTCCTGTACAGTCTGTGTGTGTGGCTCAGTATCAGCTCCTATACTGTCTGTGTGTGTGTCTCAGTGTCAGCTCCTGTACAGTCTGTGTGTGAGTGTGTCTCAGTGTCAGCTCCTGTACAGTATGTGTGTGTGTCTCAGTGACAGCTCCTGTACAGTCTGTGTGTGTGTGAATCAGTGTCAGCTCCTGTACAGTCTTTGTGTGTGTGTCTCAGTGTCATCTCCTATACAGTCTGTGTGTGTGTGTCTCAGTGTCATCTCCGGTACAGTCTGTCTGTGTGTGTCTCAGTGTCAGCTCCTGTATAGTCTGTGTCTGTGTGTCTCAGTGTCAGCTCCTGTACAGTCCGTGTGTGTGTCTCATATCAGCTCCTGTACTGTCTGTGTGTGTGTGTCTCAGTGTCAGCTCCTGTACAGTCTGTGTGTGTGTGTGTGTCTCAGTTTCAGCTCCTGTACAGACTGTGTGAGTGTGTGTGTGTCTCAGTGTCAGCTCCTGTACAGTCTGTGTGTGTGTCTCAGTGTCAGCTCCTGTACAGTCTGTGTGTGAGTGTGTCTCAGTGTCAGCTCCTGTACAGTATGTGTGTGTGTGTCAGTGTCAGCTCCTGTACAGTCTCTGTGTGTGTGTGTCTCAGTATCAGCTCTTGTACGGTCTATGCATGTGTTTCAATGTCAGCTCCTGTGCAGTCCGTGTGTGTGTGTCTCAGTGTCAGCTCCTGTACAGTCTTTGTGTGTGTGTCTCATTGTCATCTACTGTACAGTCTGTGTGTGTGTCTCAGTATCAGCTCCTATACAGACTGTGTGTGTGTGTCTCAGTGTCAGCTCCTGTACAGTCTGTCTCTGTGTGCCTCAGTGTCAGCTCCTGTACAGACTGTGTGTGTGTGTCTCAGTGTCAGCTCCTGTACAGTCTGTCTCTGTGTGTCTCATTGTCTGCTCCTGTACAGTCTATGCATGTGTTTCAATGTCAGCTCCTGTACAGTCCGTGTGTGTGTGTCTCAGTATCAGCTCCTATACGGTCTGTGTGTGTGTTTCAATGTCAGCTCCTGTACTGTCTGTGTGTGTGCGACTCAGTGTCAGCTCCTGTTCAGTCTGTGTGTGTGTCTCAGTCTCAGCTCCTGTACAGTCAGTGTGTGTGTGTCTCAGTGTCAGCTCCTGTACAGTCAGTGTGTGTCTGTCTCAGTGTCAGCTCCTGTACAGTCTAAGTGTGTGTGTCTCAGTGACAGCTCCTGTACAGTCTGAGTGTGTGTGTCTCATTGTCAGCTTCTGTACAGTACGTGTGTGTGTGTATGAGTCTCAGTGTCAGCTCGTGTACAGTCCGTGTTTGTGTGAGTCTCAGAGTCAGCCCCTATACGGACCGTGTGTGTGTCTCAGTGTCAGCTCCTGTACAGTCTGTGTATGTGTCTCAGTGTCAGCTCCTGTACAGTCTGTGTATGTGTCTCAGTGTCAGCTCCTATACGGACCGTGTGTGTGTCTCAGTGTCAGGTCCTGTACAGTCTGTGTATGTGTCTCAGTGTCAGCTCCTGTACAGTCTGTGTATGTGTCTCAGTGTCAGCTCCTGTACAGTCTGTGTGTGTGTGTCAGTGTCAGCTCCTGTACAGTCTGTGTGTGTGTGTGGCAGTGTCAGCTCCTGTACAGTCTGTGTGTGTGTCTGAGTCTCAGCTCCTGTACGGACCGTGTCTGTGTGTGTGTCTCAGTGTCAGCTCCTGTACAGTCTGTATGTGTGTCTCAGTGACAGCTCCTGTACAGTCTGTCTGTGTGTCTCAGTGTCAGCTCCTGTACAGTCTGTGTGTGTGTCTCAGTGCCAGCCCCTGTACAGTCTGTCTGTGTGTGTGTCTCAGAGACAGCTCCTGTACAGTCTGTGTGTGTGTCTCAGTGTCAGCTCCTGTACAGTCTGTATGTGTGTCTCAGTGACAGCTCCTGTACAGTCTCTCTGTGTGTCTCAGTGTCAGCTCCTGTACAGTCTGTGTGTGTGTCTCAGTGGCAGCTCCTGTAATGTCTGTGTGTGTGTGTGTGTGTGTGTGTGTGTCTCAGTGTCAGCTCCTGTACAGTCTGTGTGTGTCTGTCTCAGTATCAGCTCCTATACAGTCTGTGTGTGTGACTCATTATCAGCTCCTATACAGTCTGTGTGTGTGTCTCAGTGTCAGCTCCTGTACAGTCTGTGTGTGAGTGTGTCTCAGTGTCAGCTCCTGTACAGTATGTGTGTGTGTGTCAGTGTCAGCTCCTGTACAGTCTGTGTGTGTGTCTCAGTGTCATCTACTGTACAGTCTGTGTGTGTGTCTCAGTATCAGCTCCTATGCAGACTGTGTGTGTGTGTCTCAGTGTCAGCTCCTGTACAGTCTGTCTCTGTGTGCCTCAGTGTCAGCTCCTGTACAGACTGTGTGTGTGTGTCTCAGTGTCAGCTCCTGTACAGTCTGTCTCTGTGTGTCTCATTGTCTGCTCCTGTACAGTCTATGCATGTGTTTCAATGTCAGCTCCTGTACAGTCCGTGTGTGTGTGTCTCAGTATCAGCTCCTATACGGTCTGTGTGTGTGTTTCAATGTCAGCTCCTGTACTGTCTGTGTGTGTGCGACTCAGTGTCAGCTCCTGTTCAGTCTGTGTGTGTGTCTCAGACTCAGCTCCTGTACAGTCTGAGTGTGTGTGTCTCAGTGACAGCTCCTGTACAGTCTGAGTGTGTGTGTCTCATTGTCAGCTTCTGTACAGTACGTGTGTGTGTGTATGAGTCTCAGTGTCAGCTCGTGTACAGTCCGTGTTTGTGTGAGTCTCAGAGTCAGCCCCTATACGGACCGTGTGTGTGTCTCAGTGTCAGGTCCTGTACAGTCTGTGTATGTGTCTCAGTGTCAGCTCCTGTACAGTCTGTGTGTGTGTCTCAGTGTCAGATCCTGTACAGTCTGTGTGTGAGTCTCAGTGTCAGCTCCTGTACAGTCTGTGTGTGTGTCTCAGTGTCAGCTCCTATACGGACCGTGTGTGTGTCTCCGTGTCAGGTCCTGTACAGTCTGTGTATGTGTCTCAGTGTCAGCTCCTGTACAGTATGTGTATGTGTCTCAGTGTCAGCTCCTGTACAGTATGTGTATGTGTCTCAGCATCAGCTCCTATACGGACCGTGTGTGTGTCTCAGTGTCAGGTCCTGTACAGTCTGTGTATGTGTCTCAGTGTCAGCTCCTGTACAGTCTGTGTATGTGTCTCAGTGTCAGCTCCTGTACAGTCTGTGTGTGTGTGTCAGTGTCAGCTCCTGTACAGTCTGTGTGTGTGTGTGGCAGTGTCAGCTCCTGTACAGTCTGTGTGTGTGTCTGAGTCTCAGCTCCTGTACGGACCGTGTCTGTGTGTGTGTCTCATTGTCAGCTCCTGCACAGTCTGTGTGTGTGTCTCAGTCTCAGCTCCTGTACAGACCGTGTCTGTGTGTGTGTCTCATTGTCAGCTCCTTTACAGTCTGTGTGTGTGTCTCAGTGTCAGCTCCTGTACAGTCTGTGTGTGTGTCTCAGTCTCAGCTCCTGTACAGACCGTGTCTGTGTGTGTGTCTCATTGTCAGCTCCTTTACAGTCTGTGTGTGTGTCTCAGTGTCAGCTCCTGTACAGTCTGTGTGTGTGTCTCAGTGTCAGCTCCTGTACAGTCTGTGTGTGAGTATCAGTGTCAGCTCCTGTACAGTCCGTGTGTGTCTCAGTGTCAGCTCCTGTACAGTCTGTGTTTGTGTCTCAGTGTCAGCTCCTGTACAGTCTGTGTGTGTGTCTCAGTGTCAGCTCCTGTACAGTCTGTGTGTGTGTCTCAGTGTCAGCTCCTGTACAGTCTGTGTGTGAGTATCAGTGTCAGCTCCTGTACAGTCCGTGTGTGTCTCAGTGTCAGCTCCTTTACAGTCTGTGTCTGTGTCTCAGTGTCAGCCTCTGTACAGTCTGTCTGTGTGTGTCTCAGTCTCAGCTCCAGTACAGTCTGTGTCTGTGTGTCTCAGTGTCAGCTCCTGTACAGTCTGTGTGTGTGTGTCTCAGTATCAGCTCCTTACAGTCTGTGTCTGTGTCTCAGTGCCAGCTCCTGCACAGTCTGTCTGTGTGTGTGTCTCAATGTCAGCTCCTGTACAGTCTGTGTGTGTGTCTCAGTGTCAGCTCCTGTACAGTCTGTATGTGTGTCTCAGTGACAGCTCCTGTACAGTCTGTCTGTGTGTCTCAGTATCAGCTCCTGTACAGTCTGTGTGTCTGTCTCAGTGCCAGCTCCTGTACAGTCTGTCTGTGTGTGTGTCTCAGAGACAGCTCCTGTACAGTCTGTGTGTGTGTCTCAGTGGCAGCTCCTGTAATGTCTGTGTGTGTGTGTGTGTGTGTGTGTGTGTGTGTGTGTCTCAGAGACAGCTCCTGTACAGTCTGTGTGTGTGTCTCAGTGGCAGCTCCTGTAATGTCTGTGTGTGTGTGTGTGTGTGTGTGTGTATCTCAGTGTCAACTCCTGTACAGTCTGTGTGTGCGTGTCTCAGTGCCAGCTCCTGTAAACTCTGTGTGTGCGTGTCTCAGTGTTAGCTCCTGCACAGTCTGAGTGTGTGTGTCTCATTGTCATCTCCTGTACACTCTGTGTGTGTGTGTCTCAGTGTCAGCTCCTGTACACTCTGTGTGTGTGTGTTTCAGTGTCAGCTCCTGTACACTCTGTGTGTGTGTGTGTCTCAGTGTCAGCTCCTGTACACTCTGTGTGTGTGTGTTTCAGTGTCAGCTCCTGTACACTCTGTGTGTGTGTGAGTCTCAGTGTCAGCTCCTGTTATGTCATTGTGAGTGTGTCTCATTCTCAGCTCCTGTACGGTCCGTGTGTGTCTCAGCGTCAGCACCTGTACAGTCTCTGTGTGAGAGTCTCAGTGTCAGCTCCTGTACAGTCTAGTCTCTGTTTCAGTGTCAGCTCCAGTACAGACTGTGTGTATGAGTCTCAGTGTCAGCTCCTGTACAGTCTGTGTCTGTGTCTCAGTGCCAGCTCCTGTACAGTATGTCTGTGTGTGTGTCTCAGTGTCAGCTCCTGTACAGTCTGTGTGTGTCTGTCTCAGTATCAGCTCCTATACAGTCTGTGTGTGTGTCTCAGTGTCAGCTCCTGTACAGTCTGTCTATGTGTGGGTCACTGTGTCAGCTCCTGTACAGTCTGTGTGTGTGTCTCAGTGTCAGCTCCTGCACAGTCTGTGTGTGTGTGTCTCAGTGTCAGCTCCTGTACAGTCTGTGTGTGAGTTTGTCTCAGTGTCAGCTCCTGTACAGTATGTGTGTGTGTGTCTCAGTGTCAGCTCCTGTACGGTCTGTGTCTGTGTGTGTATCAGTATCAGCTCCTGAACAGTCCACGTTTATGTGTCTCAGTGTCAGCTCCTGTACAGTCTGTCTATGTGTGTGTCAGTGTCAGCTCCTGTACAGTCTGTGTGTATGTATCAGTGTCAGCTCCTGTACAGTCTGTGTGTTTGTCTCTGTGCCAGTTCCTGTACGGTCTGTGTGTGTGTTTCAATGTCAGCTCCTGTACAGACTGTGTGTGTGTCTCATTGTCAGCTCCTGTAATGTGTTTGTGTGTGTCTCAGTGCCAGCTCCTGTACACTCTGTGTGTGTGTGTCTCAGTGTTAGCTCCTGTACAGTCTGAGTGTGTGTGTCTCATTGTCAGCTCCTGTACAGTCTCTGCGTGTGTCTCATTGTCAGCTCCTGTACACTCTGTGTGTGTGTGTCTCAGTGTCAGATCCTGTACAGTCTGAGTGTGTGTCTCAGTGTCAGCTCCTGTACAGTCTGTGTGAGTGTGTCTCACTCTCAGCTCCTGTACGGTCCGTGTGTGTCTCAGTGTCAGAACCTGTACGGTCCGTGTGTGTGTCTCAGTGTCAGCTCCTGTACAGTCTATGTGAGTGTGTCTCACTCGCAGCTCCTGTACGTTCCATGTGTGTCTCAGTGTCAGCTCCTGTACGGTCCGTGTGTGTGTCTCAGTGTCAGCTCCTGTACAATCTGAGTGTGTGTCTCAGTGTCAGCTCCTGTACAGTCTGTGTGTGAAAGTCTCAGTGTCAGCTCCTGTACAGTCTGTGTGTGAGAGTCTCAGTGTCAGCTCCTGTACAGTCTGTGTGTGAAAGTCTCAGTGTCAGCTCCTGTACAGTCTGTGTGTGAGAGTCTCAGTGTCAGCTCCTGTACAGTCTGTGTGTGAGAGTCTCAGTGTCAGCTCCTGTACAGTCTGTGTGTGGGAGTCTCTGTGTCAGCTCCTGTACAGTCTGTGTCTGCGTCTCAGTGTCAGCTCCTTTACAGTCTCTGTGGGTGTGTCTCAGTGTCAGCTCCTGTACAGTCTGTGTGTGTGTGTCTCAGTATCAGCTCCTGTACAGTCTGTGTGTGTGTGTCTCAGTATCAGCTCCTGTACAGTCTGTGTCTGTGTCTCAGTGCCAGCTCCTGCACAGTCTGTCTGTGAGTGTGTCTCAATGTCAGCTCCTGTACAGTCTGTGTGTGTGTCTCAGTGTCAGCTCCTGTACAGTCTGTGTGTGAGTCTCAGTGACAGCTCCTGTACAGTCTGTGTGTGTGTCTCAGTGTCAGCTCCTGTACAGTATGTGTGTGAGTCTCAGTGTCAGCTCCTGTACAGTCTGTCTGTGTGTCTCAGTGTCAGCTCCTGTACAGTCTGTCTGTGTGTGTGTCTCAGAGACAGCTCCTGTACAGTATGTGTGTGAGTCTCAGTGTCAGCTCCTGTACAGTCTGTTTGTGTGTCTCAGTGTCAGCTCCTGTACAGTCTGTGTGTGTGTGTCTCAGTGCCAGCTCCTGTAAACTCTGTGTGTGTGTGTCTCAGTGTTAGATCCTGTACAGTCTGTGTGTGTGTGTGTGTCTCATTGTCATCTCCTGTACACTCCGAGTGTGTGTGTCTCAGTGTCAGCTCCTGTACACTCTGTGTGTGTGTCTCAGTGTCAGCTCCTGTTGTGTCAGTGTGAGTGTGTCTCACTCTCAGCTCCTGTACAGTCTGTGTCTGTGTCTCAGTGCCAGCACCTGCACAGTCTGTCTGTGAGTGTGTCTCAATGTCAGCTCCTGTACAGTCTGTGTGTGAGTCTCAGTGTCAGCTCCTGTACAGTCTGTCTGTGTGTCTCAGTGTCAGCTCCTGTACAGTCTGTGTGTGTGTCTCAGTGCCAGCTCCTGTACAGTCTGTCTGTGTGTGTGTCTCAGAGACAGCTCCTGTACAGTCTGTTTGTGTGTCTCAGTGTCAGCTCCTGTACAGTCTGTATGTGTGTCTCAGTGACTGCTCCTGTACAGTCTGTCTGTGTGTCTCAGTGTCAGCTCCTGTACAGTCTGTCTGTGTGTCTCAGTGTCATCTCCTGTACAGTCTCTGTGTGTCTGTCTCAGTGCCAGCTCCTGTAAACTCTGTGTGTGTGTGTCTCAGTGTTAGATCCTGTACAGTCTGTGTGTGTGTGTGTGTCTCATTGTCATCTCCTGTACACTCCGAGTGTGTGTGTCTCAGTGTCAGCTCCTGTACACTCTGTGTGTGTGTGTCTCAGTGTCAGCTCCTGTTGTGTCAGTGTGAGTGTGTCTCACTCTCAGCTCCTGTACGGTCCGTGTGTGTATCAGTGTCAGCACCTGTACGGTCCGTCTGTGTTTCTCAGTGTCAGCTCCTGTACAGTCTGTGTGTGAGAGTCTCAGTGTCAGCTCCTGTACAGTCTGTGTCTCTGTCTCAGTGTCAGCTCCAGTACAGTCTGTGTGTATGAGTCTCAGTGTCAGCTCCTGTACAGTATGTGTGTGTGGCTCAGTATCAGCTCCTATACAGTCTGTGTGTGTGTCTCAGTGTCAGCTCCTGTACAGTCTGTGTGTGAGTGTGTCTCAGTGTCAGCTCCTGTACAGTATGTGTGTGTGTCTCATGGACAGCTCCTGTACAGTCTGTGTGTGTGTGTCTCAGTGTCAGCTCCTGTACAGTCTTTGTGTGTGTGTCTCAGTGTCATCTCCTATACAGTCTGTGTGTGTGTGTGTGTCTCAGTGTCATCTCCGGTACAGTCTGTCTGTGTGTGTCTCAGTGTCAGCTCCTGTACAGTCTGTTTCTGTGTGTCTCAGTGTCAGCTCCTGTACAGTCCGTGTGTGTGTCTCATATCAGCTCCTATACGGTCTGTGTGTGTGTGTGTGTGTCTCAGTTTCAGCTCCTGTACAGACTGTGTGTGAGTGTGTGTGTGTCTCAGTGTCAGCTCCTGTACAGTCTGTCTGTGTGTCTCAGTATCAGCCACTGCACAGTCTGTGTGTGTGTCTCAGTGTCAGCTCCTGTACAGTCTGTGTGTGCATCACAGAGTCAGCTCCTGTACAGTCCATGTGTGTGAGTCTCAGTGACAGCTCCTGTACAGTCTGAGCGTGTGTGACTCATTATCAGCTCCTATACAGTCTGTGTGTGTGTCTCAGTGTCAGCTCCTGTACAGTCTGTGTGTGTGTGTCTCAGTATCAGCTCCTGTACAGTCTGTGTCTGTGTCTCAGTGCCAGCTCCTGCACAGTCTGTCTGTGTGTGTGTCTCAATGTCAGCTCCTGTACAGTCTGTATGTGTGTCTCAGTGACAGCTCCTGTACAGTCTGTCTGTGTGTCTCATTGTCAGCTCCTGTAATGTGTTTGTGTGTGTCTCAGTGCCAGCTCCTGTACACTCTGTGTGTGTGTGTCTCAGTGTTAGCTCCTGTACAGTCTGAGTGTGTGTGTCTCATTGTCAGCTCCTGTACAGTCTCTGCGTGTGTCTCATTGTCAGCTCCTGTACACTCTGTGTGTGTGTGTCTCAGTGTCAGATCCTGTACAGTCTGAGTGTGTGTCTCAGTTTCAGCTCCTGTACAGTCTGTGTGAGTGTGTCTCACTCTCAGCTCCTGTACGGTCCGTGTGTCTCTCAGTGTCAGAACCTGTACGGTCCGTGTGTGTGTCTCAGTGTCAGCTCCTGTACAGTCTATGTGAGTGTGTCTCACTCGCAGCTCCTGTACGTTCCATGTGTGTCTCAGTGTCAGCTCCTGTACGGTCCGTGTGTGTGTCTCAGTGTCAGCTCCTGTACAATCTGAGTGTGTGTCTCAGTGTCAGCTCCTGTACAGTCTGTGTGTGAAAGTCTCAGTGTCAGCTCCTGTACAGTCTGTGTGTGAGAGTCTCAGTGTCAGCTCCTGTACAGTCTGTGTCTGCGTCTCAGTGTCAGCTCCTGTACAGTCTGTGTGTGGGAGTCTCTGTGTCAGCTCCTGTACAGTCTGTGTCTGCGTCTCAGTGTCAGCTCCTGTACAGTCTGTCAGTGTTAGTCTCAGTGTCAGCTCCTGTACAGTCCGTGTGTGTCTCAGTATCAGCTCCTTTACAGTCTGTGTCTGTGTCTCAGTGTCAGCTCCTGTACAGTCTGTCTGTGTGTGTCTCAGTGTCAGCTTCGGTACAGTCTGTGTCTGTGTGTCTCAGTGTCAGCTCCTGTACAGTCTGTGTGTGTGTGTCTCAGTATCAGCTCCTGTACAGTCTGTGTCTGTGTCTCAGTGCCAGCTCCTGCACAGTCTGTCTGTGAGTGTGTCTCAATGTCAGCTCCTGTACAGTCTGTCTGTGAGTCTCAGTGTCAGCTCCTGTACAGTCTGTGTGTGTGTCTCAGTGTCAGCTCCTGTACAGTCAGTATGTGTGTCTCAGTGACAGCTCCTGTACAGTCTGTCTGTGTGTCTCAGTGTCAGCTCCTGTACAGTCTGTGTGTGTGTCTCAGTGCCAGCTCCTGTACAGTCTGTCTGTGTGTGTCTCAGTGTCAGCTCATGTACAGTCTGTGTGTGTGTGTGTGTCTCAGTATCAGCTCCTGTACAGTCTGTGTCTGTGTCTCAGTGCCAGCTCCTGCACAGTCTGTCTGTGAGTGTGTCTCAATGTCAGCTCCTGTACAGTCTGTGTGTGTGTCTCAGTGTCAGCTCCTGTACAGTCAGTATGTGTGTCTCAGTGACAGCTCCTGTACAGTCTGTCTGTGTGTCTCAGTGTCAGCTCCTGTACAGTCTGTGTGTGTGTCTCAGTGCCGGCTCCTGTACAGTCTGTCTGTGTGTGTGTCTCAGAGACAGCTCCTGTACAGTCTGTTTGTGTGTCTCAGTGTCAGCTCCTGTACAGTCTGTATGTGTGTCTCAGTGACTGCTCCTGTACAGTCTGTCTGTGTGTCTCAGTGTCAGCTCCTGTACAGTCTGTCTGTGTGTCTCAGTGTCATCTCCTGTACAGTCTCTGTGTGTCTGTCTCAGTGCCAGCTCCTGTAAACTCTGTGTGTGTGTGTCTCAGTGTTAGATCCTGTACAGTCTGTGTGTGTGTGTGTGTCTCATTGTCATCTCCTGTACACTCCGAGTGTGTGTGTCTCAGTGTCAGCTCCTGTACACTCTGTGTGTGTGTGTCTCAGTGTCAGCTCCTGTTGTGTCAGTGTGAGTGTGTCTCACTCTCAGCTCCTGTACGGTCCGTGTGTGTATCAGTGTCAGCACCTGTACGGTCCGTGTGTGTTTCTCAGTGTCAGCTCCTGTACAGTCTGTGTGTGAGAGTCTCAGTGTCAGCTCCTGTACAGTCTGTGTCTCTGTCTCAGTGTCAGCTCCAGTACAGTCTGTGTGTATGAGTCTCAGTGTCAGCTCCTGTACAGTATGTGTGTGTGTCTCAGTGTCAGCTCCTATACAGTCTGTGTGTGTGTCTCAGTGTCAGCTCCTGTACAGTCTGTGTGTGAGTGTGTCTCAGTGTCAGCTCCTGTACAGTATGTGTGTGTGTCTCATGGACAGCTCCTGTACAGTCTTTGTGTGTGTGTCTCAGTGTCATCTCCTATACAGTCTGTGTGTGTGTGTGTGTCTCAGTGTCATCTCCGGTACAGTCTGTCTGTGTGTGTCTCAGTGCCAGCTCCTGTACAGTCTGTTTCTGTGTGTCTCAGTGTCAGCTCCTGTACAGTCCGTGTGTGTGTCTCATATCAGCTCCTATACGGTCTGTGTGTGTGTGTGTGTGTGTGTGTCTCAGTTTCAGCTCCTGTACAGACTGTGTGTGAGTGTGTGTGTGTCTCAGTGTCAGCTCCTGTACAGTCTGTCTGTGTGTCTCAGTATCAGCCACTGCACAGTCTGTGTGTGTGTCTCAGTGTCAGCGCCTGTACAGTCTGTGTGTGCATCACAGAGTCAGCTCCTGTACAGTCCATGTGTGTGAGTCTCAGTGACAGCTCCTGTACAGTCTGTGTGTGACTCATTATCAGCTCCTATACAGTCTGTGTGTGTGTCTCAGTGTCAGCTCCTGTACAGTCTGTGTGTGTGTGTCTCAGTATCAGCTCCTGTACAGTCTTTGTCTGTGTCTCAGTGCCAGCTCCTGCACAGTCTGTCTGTGTGTGTGTCTCAATGTCAGCTCCTGTACAGTCTGTATGTGTGTCTCAGTGACAGCTCCTGTACAGTCTGTCTGTGTGTCTTAGTGTCAGCTCCTGTACAGTCTGTGTGTGTGTCTCAGTGCCAGCTCCTGTACAGTCTGTCTGTGTGTGTGTCTCAGAGACAGCTCCTGTACAGTCTGTGTGTGTGTCTCTTTGTCAGCTCCTGTACAGTCTGTATGTGTGTCTCAGTGACAGCTCCTGTACAGTCTCTCTGTGTGTCTCAGTGTCAGCTCCTGTACAGTCTGTGTGTGTGTCTCAGTGGCAGCTCCTGTAATGTCTGTGTGTGTGTGTGTGTGTGTGTGTCTCAGTGTCAGCTCCTGTACAGTCTGTGTGTGTCTGTCTCAGTATCAGCTCCTATACAGTCTGTGTGTGTGTCTCAGTATCAGCTCCTGTACAGTCTGTGTGTGTGACTCAGAGTCAGCTCCTGTACAGTCTGTGTGTGTGTCTCAGTGTCAGCTCCTGTACAGTCTGTGTGTATGCCTCAGATTCAGCTCCTGTACAGGCTGTGTGTGTGTGTGTGTGTCTCAGTGTCGGCTCCTGTACAGTCTGTGTGTTTGTCTCAGTGGCAGCTCCTGTAATGTCTGTGTGTGTGTCTCAGTGTCAGCTCCTGTACAGTCTGTCTGTGTGTCTCAGTATCAGCCACTGCACAGTCAGTGTGTGTGGGTCAGTGTCAGCTCCTGTACAGTCTGTGTGTGTGTCACAGTGTCAGCTCCTGTACAGTCTATGTGTGTGAGTTTCAGTGTCATCTCCTGTACAGTCTGTGTGTGTGGCTCAGTATCAGCTCCTATACTGTCTGTGTGTGTGTCTCAGTGTCAGCTCCTGTACAGTCTGTGTGTGAGTGTGTCTCAGTGTCAGCTCCTGTACAGTATGTGTGTGTGTCTCAGTGACAGCTCCTGTACAGTCTGTGTGTGTGTGAATCAGTGTCAGCTCCTGTACAGTCTTTGTGTGTGTGTCTCAGTGTCATCTCCTATACAGTCTGTGTGTGTGTGTCTCAGTGTCATCTCCGGTACAGTCTGTCTGTGTGTGTCTCAGTGTCAGCTCCTGTATAGTCTGTGTCTGTGTGTCTCAGTGTCAGCTCCTGTACAGTCCGTGTGTGTGTCTCATATCAGCTCCTGTACTGTCTGTGTGTGTGTGTCTCAGTGTCAGCTCCTGTACAGTCTGTGTGTGTGTGTGTGTCTCAGTTTCAGCTCCTGTACAGACTGTGTGAGTGTGTGTGTGTCTCAGTGTCAGCTCCTGTACAGTCTGTGTGTGTGTCTCAGTGTCAGCTCCTGTACAGTCTGTGTGTGAGTGTGTCTCAGTGTCAGCTCCTGTACAGTATGTGTGTGTGTGTCAGTGTCAGCTCCTGTACAGTCTCTGTGTGTGTGTGTCTCAGTATCAGCTCTTGTACGGTCTATGCATGTGTTTCAATGTCAGCTCCTGTGCAGTCCGTGTGTGTGTGTCTCAGTGTCAGCTCCTGTACAGTCTTTGTGTGTGTGTCTCATTGTCATCTACTGTACAGTCTGTGTGTGTGTCTCAGTATCAGCTCCTATACAGACTGTGTGTGTGTGTCTCAGTGTCAGCTCCTGTACAGTCTGTCTCTGTGTGCCTCAGTGTCAGCTCCTGTACAGACTGTGTGTGTGTGTCTCAGTGTCAGCTCCTGTACAGTCTGTCTCTGTGTGTCTCATTGTCTGCTCCTGTACAGTCTATGCATGTGTTTCAATGTCAGCTCCTGTACAGTCCGTGTGTGTGTGTCTCAGTATCAGCTCCTATACGGTCTGTGTGTGTGTTTCAATGTCAGCTCCTGTACTGTCTGTGTGTGTGCGACTCAGTGTCAGCTCCTGTTCAGTCTGTGTGTGTGTCTCAGTCTCAGCTCCTGTACAGTCAGTGTGTGTGTGTCTCAGTGTCAGCTCCTGTACAGTCAGTGTGTGTCTGTCTCAGTGTCAGCTCCTGTACAGTCTAAGTGTGTGTGTCTCAGTGACAGCTCCTGTACAGTCTGAGTGTGTGTGTCTCATTGTCAGCTTCTGTACAGTACGTGTGTGTGTGTATGAGTCTCAGTGTCAGCTCGTGTACAGTCCGTGTTTGTGTGAGTCTCAGAGTCAGCCCCTATACGGACCGTGTGTGTGTCTCAGTGTCAGCTCCTGTACAGTCTGTGTATGTGTCTCAGTGTCAGCTCCTGTACAGTCTGTGTATGTGTCTCAGTGTCAGCTCCTATACGGACCGTGTGTGTGTCTCAGTGTCAGGTCCTGTACAGTCTGTGTATGTGTCTCAGTGTCAGCTCCTGTACAGTCTGTGTATGTGTCTCAGTGTCAGCTCCTGTACAGTCTGTGTGTGTGTGTCAGTGTCAGCTCCTGTACAGTCTGTGTGTGTGTGTGGCAGTGTCAGCTCCTGTACAGTCTGTGTGTGTGTCTGAGTCTCAGCTCCTGTACGGACCGTGTCTGTGTGTGTGTCTCATTGTCAGCTCCTTTACAGTCTGTGTGTGTGTCTCAGTGTCAGCTCCTGTACAGTCTGTGTGTGTGTCTCAGTGTCAGCTCCTGCACAGTCTGTGTGTGTGTCTCAGTCTCAGCTCCTGTACAGACCGTGTCTGTGTGTGTGTCTCATTGTCAGCTCCTTTACAGTCTGTGTGTGTGTCTCAGTGTCAGCTCCTGTACAGTCTGTGTGTGTGTCTCAGTGTCAGCTCCTGTACATGCTGTGTGTGTGTCTCAGTGTCAGCTCCTGTACAGTCCGTGTGTGTCTCAGTGTCAGCTCCTTTACAGTCTGTGTCTGTGTCTCAGTGTCAGCTCCTTTACAGTCTGTGTGTGTGTCTCATTGTCAGCTCCTTTACAGTCTGTGTGTGTGTCTCAATGTCAGCTCCTGTACAGTCTGTGTGTGTGTCTCAGTATCAGCTCCTGTACAGTCTGTCTGTGTGTCTCAGTGTTAGCTCCTGTACAGTCTGTGTGTGTCTGTCTCAGTTTCAGCTCCTGTACAGTCTGTCTGTGTGTCTCAGTGTCAACTCCTGTACAGTCTGTCTGTGTGCGTGTCTCAGTGCCAGCTCCTGTAAACTCTGTGTGTGTGTCTCAGTGTTAGCTCCTGCACAGTCTGAGTGTGTGTGTCTCATTGTCATTTCCTGTACAGTCTCTGTGTGTGTGTGTCTCACTCTCAGCTCCTGTACACTCTGTGTGTGTGTGTCTCAGTGTCAGCTCCTGTACACTCTGTCTGTGTGTCTCAGTGTCAGCTCCTGTACACTCTGTGTGCGTGTGTGTCTCAGTGTCAGCTCCTGTTATGTCATTGTGAGTGTGTCTCACTCTCAGCTCCTGTACGGTCCGTGTGTGTCTCAGCGTCAGCACCTGTACGGTCCGTGTGTGTGTCTCAGTGTCAGCTCCTGTACAGTCTGTGTGTGAGAGTCTCAGTGTCAGCTCCTGTACAGTCTAGTCTCTGTCTCAGTGTCAGCTCCAGTACAGTCTGTGTGTATGAGTCTCAGTGTCAGCTCCTGTACAGTCTGTGTCTGTGTCTCAGTGCCAGCTCCTGTACAGTCTGTCTGTGTGTGTGTCTCTGTGTCAGCTCCTGTACAGTATGTCTGTGTGTGTGTCTCAGTGTCAACTCCTGTACAGTCTGTGTGTGTCTGTCTCAGTATCAGCTCCTATACAGTCTGTGTGTGTGTCTCAGTGTCAGCTCCTGTACAGTCTGTCTATGTGTGGGTCACTGTGTCAGCTCCTGTACAGTCTGTGTGTGTGTCTCAGTGTCAGCTCCTGCACAGTCTGTGTGTGTGTGTCTCAGTGTCAGCTCCTGTACAGTCTGTGTGTGAGTTTGTCTCAGTGTCAGCTCCTGTACAGTATGTGTGTGTGTGTCTCAGTGTCAGCTCCTGTACGGTCTGTGTCTGTGTGTGTATCAGTATCAGCTCCTGAACAGTCCACGTGTATGTGTCTCAGTGTCAGCTCCTGTACAGTCTGTCTATGTGTGTGTCAGTGTCAGCTCCTGTACAGTCTGTGTGTATGTATCAGTGTCAGCTCCTGTACAGTCTGTGTGTTTGTCTCTGTGCCAGTTCCTGTACGGTCTGTGTGTGTGTTTCAATGTCAGCTCCTGTACAGACTGTGTGTGTGTCTCATTGTCAGCTCCTGTAATGTGTTTGTGTGTGTCTCAGTGCCAGCTCCTGTACACTCTGTGTGTGTGTGTCTCAGTGTTAGCTCCTGTACAGTCTGAGTGTGTGTGTCTCATTGTCAGCTCCTGTACAGTCTCTGCGTGTGTCTCATTGTCAGCTCCTGTACACTCTGTGTGTGTGTGTCTCAGTGTCAGATCCTGTACAGTCTGAGTGTGTGTCTCAGTGTCAGCTCCTGTACAGTCTGTGTGAGTGTGTCTCACTCTCAGCTCCTGTACAGTCCGTGTGTGTCTCAGTGTCAGAACCTGTACGGTCCGTGTGTGTGTCTCAGTGTCAGCTCCTGTACAGTCTATGTGAGTGTGTCTCACTCGCAGCTCCTGTACGTTCCATGTGTGTCTCAGTGTCAGCTCCTGTACGGTCCGTGTGTGTGTCTCAGTGTCAGCTCCTGTACAATCTGAGTGTGTGTCTCAGTGTCAGCTCCTGTACAGTCTGTGTGTGAAAGTCTCAGTGTCAGCTCCTGTACAGTCTGTGTGTGAGAGTCTCAGTGTCAGCTCCTGTACAGTCTGTGTGTGAGAGTCTCAGTGTCAGCTCCTGTACAGTCTGTGTGTGAGAGTCTCAGTGTCAGCTCCTGTACAGTCTGTGTGTGGGAGTCTCTGTGTCAGCTCCTGTACAGTCTGTGTCTGCGTCTCAGTGTCAGCTCCTGTACAGTCTGTCTGTGTGTGTCTCAGTGTCAGCTTCGGTACAGTCTGTGTCTGTGTGTCTCAGTGTCAGCTCCTGTACAGTCTGTGTGTGTGTGTCTCAGTATCAGCTCCTGTACAGTCTGTGTGTGTGTGTCTCAGTATCAGCTCCTGTACAGTCTGTGTCTGTGTCTCAGTGCCAGCTCCTGCACAGTCTGTCTGTGAGTGTGTCTCAATGTCAGCTCCTGTACAGTCTGTGTGTGTGTCTCAGTGTCAGCTCCTGTACAGTCTGTATGTGTGTCTCAGTGACAGCTCCTGTACAGTCTGTCTGTGTGTCTCAGTGTCAGCTCCTGTACAGTCTGTGTGTGTGTCTCAGTGCCAGCTCCTGTACAGTCTGTCTGTGTGTGTGTCTCAGAGACAGCTCCTGTACAGTCTGTCTGTGTGTCTCAGTGTCAGCTCCTGTACAGTCTGTGTGTGTGTCTCAGTGTCAGCTCCTGTACAGTCTGTATGTGTGTCTCAGTGACAGCTCCTGTACAGTCTGTCTGTGTGTCTCAGTGTCAGCTCCTGTACAGTCTGTCTGTGTGTCTCAGTGTCAGCTCCTGTACAGTCTGTGTGTTTGTCTCAGTGGCAGCTCCTGTAATGTCTGTGTGTGTGTGTGTGTGTGTGTGTGTGTGTGTGTCTCAGTGTCAGCTCCTGTACAGTCTGTATGTGCGTGTCTCAGTGCCAGCTCCTGTACACTCTGTGTGTGTGTGTCTCAGTGTCAACTCCTGTACAGTCTGTGTGTGCGTGTCTCAGTGCCAGCTCCTGTAAACTCTGTGTGTGTGTGTCTCAGTGTTAGATCCTGTACAGTCTGTGTGTGTGTGTGTGTCTCATTGTCATCTCCTGTACACTCTGTGTGTGTGTGTCTCAGTGTCAGATCCTGTACAGTCTGAGTGTGTGTCTCAGTGTCAGCTCCTGTTGTGTCAGTGTGAGTGTGTCTCACTCTCAGCTCCTGTACGGTCCGTGTGTGTATCAGTGTCAGCACCTGTACGGTCCGTGTGTGTTTCTCAGTGTCAGCTCCTGTACAGTCTGTGTGTGAGAGTCTCAGTGTCAGCTCCTGTACAGTCTGTGTCTCTGTCTCAGTGTCAGCTCCAGTACAGTCTGTGTGTATGAGTCTCAGTGTCAGCTCCTGTACAGTATGTGTGTGTGGCTCAGTATCAGCTCCTATACAGTCTGTGTGTGTGTCTCAGTGTCAGCTCCTGTACAGTCTGTGTGTGAGTGTGTCTCAGTGTCAGCTCCTGTACAGTATGTGTGTGTGTCTCATGGACAGCTCCTGTACAGTCTGTGTGTGTGTGTCTCAGTGTCAGCTCCTGTACAATCTTTGTGTGTGTGTCTCAGTGTCATCTCCTATACAGTCTGTGTGTGTGTGTGTCTCAGTGTCATCTCCGGTACAGTCTGTCTGTGTGTGTCTCAGTGTCAGCTCCTGTACAGTCTGTTTCTGTGTGTCTCAGTGTCAGCTCCTGTACAGTCCGTGTGTGTGTCTCATATCAGCTCCTATACGGTCTGTGTGTGTGTTTCAATGTCAGCACCTGTACTGTCTGTGTGTGTGTGTCTCAGTGTCAGCTCCTGTACAGTCTGTGTGTGTGTGTGTGTGTGTGTGTGTCTCAGTTTCAGCTCCTGTACAGACTGTGTGTGAGTGTGTGTGTATCTCAGTGTCAGCTCCTGTACAGTCTGTCTGTGTGTCTCAGTATCAGCCACTGCACAGTCTGTGTTTGTGTCTCAGTGTCAGCTCCTGTACAGTCTGTGTGTGCATCACAGAGTCAGCTCCTGTACAGTTCATGTGTGTGAGTCTCAGTGACAGCTCCTGTACAGTCTGTGTGTGACTCATTATCAGCTCCTATACAGTCTGTGTGTGTGTCTCAGTGTCAGCTCCTGTACAGTCTGTGTGTGAGTGTGTCTCAGTGTCAGCTCCTGTACAGTATGTGTGTGTGTGTCAGTGTCAGCTCCTGTACAGTCTGTGTGTGTGTGTGTCTCAGTATCAGCTCTTGTACGGTCTATGCGTGTGTTTCAATGTCAGCTCCTGTACAGTCCGTGTGTGTGTGTCTCAGTGTCAGCTCCTGTACAGTCTTTGTGTGTGTGTCTCAGTGTCATCTACTGTACAGTCTGTGTGTGTGTCTCAGTATCAGCTCCTATACAGTCTGTGTGTGTGTGTCTCAGTGTCAGCTCCTGTACAGTCTGTCTCTGTGTGTCTCAGTGTCAGCTCCTGTACAGACTGTGTGTGTGTGCCTCAGTGTCAGCTCCTGTACAGTCTGTCTCTGTGTGTCTCATTGTCTGCTCCTGTACAGTCTGTGTGTGTGTGCCTCAGTGTCAGCTCCTGCACAGTCTGTGTTTGTGTCTTCGTGACAGCTCCTGTACAGTCTGTGTTTGTGTCTCAGTGTCAGCTCCTGTACAGTCTGTGTGTGTCTCAGTGTCAGCTCCTGTAAAGTCTGTGTGTGTGTCTCAGTGTCAGCTCCTGTACAGTCTGTGTGTGTGTCTCAGTGTCAGCTCCTGTAAAGTCTGTGTGTGTGTCTCAGTGTCAGCTCCTGTACAGTCTGTGTGTGTGTCTCAGTGTCAGCTCCTTTACAGTCTGTGTGTGTGTCTCAGTGTCAGCTCCTGTACAGTCTGTGTGTGTGTCTCCGTCTCAGCTCCTGTACAGTCTGTGTATGTGTCTCAGTCTCAGCTCCTGTACAGACCGTGTCTGTGTGTGTGTCTCATTGTCAGCTCCTTTACAGTCTGTGTGTGTGTCTCAGTGTCAGCTCCTGTACAGTCTGTGTGTGTGTCTCAGTGTCAGCTCCTGTACATGCTGTGTGTGTGTCTCAGTGTCAGTTCCTGTACAGTCTGTGTGTGAGTCTCAGTGTCAGCTCCTGTACAGTCTGTGTGTTTGTGTCTCACCGTCAGCTCCAGTACATGCTGTGTGTGTGTCTCAGTGTGATCTCATGTACAGTCTGTGTATGTGTCTCAGTGTCAGCTCCTGTACGGTCCGTGTGTGTGTGTCTCAGTGTCAGCTCCTGCACAGTCTGTGTTTGTGTCTTCGTGACAGCTCCTGTACAGTCTGTGTTTGTGTCTCAGTGTCAGCTCCTGTACAGTCTGTGTGTGTCTCAGTGTCAGCTCCTGTAAAGTCTGTGTGTGTGTCTCAGTGTCAGCTCCTGTACAGTCTGTGTGTGTGTCTCAGTGTCAGCTCCTGTAAAGTCTGTGTGTGTGTCTCAGTGTCAGCTCCTGTACAGTCTGTGTGTGTGTCTCAGTGTCAGCTCCTGTACAGTCTGTGTGTGTGTCTCAGTGTCAGCTCCTGTACAGTCTGTGTGTGTGTCTCAGTGTCAGCTCCTTTACAGTCTGTGTGTGTGTCTCAGAGTCAGCTCCAGTACAGTCCGTGTGTGTGTCTCAGTGTGATCTCCTGTACAGTCTGTGTGTGTGTCTCAGTGCCAGCTCCTCTACAGTCTGTGTCTGTGTCTCAGTGTCAGCTCCTGTACAGTCTGTGTGTGAGTGTTTCTCAGTTTCAGATCCTGTACAGTCCGTGTCTGTGTCTCAGTATCAGCTCCTGTAATGTCTATGTGTGTGTGTGTGTGTGTGTGTCTCAGTGTCAGCTCCTGTACAGTCAGTGTGTGTGTCTCAGTGTCAGCTCCTGTACAGTCTGTCTGTGTGTGTCTCAGTGTCAGCTCCTGTACAGTCTGTCCGTGTGTGTGTCAGTGTCAGCTCCTGTACAGTCTGTGTGTGTGTGTCTCAGTGTCAGATCCTGTACAGTCTGTGTGTGTGTCTCAGTGTCAGCTGCTGTATGGTCTGTCTGTGTGTGTGTCTCAGTGTCAGCTCCTGTATGGTCTGTCTGTGTGTGTGTCTCAGTGTCAGTTCCTGTACAGTCTGTGTGTGTGTGTGTCTCAGTGTCAGCTCCTGTACAGTCTGTGTGTGTGTTTCAAGGTCAGCTCCTGTACAGTCTGTGTTTGTGTCTCATTGTCAGCTCCCGTAATGTGTGTGTGTGTGTATGTCTCAGTCTCTGCTCCTGTACCGTCTGTGTGTGTCTGTCTCAGTGTCAGCTCCAGTACAGTCTTTGTGTGTGTCTCAGTGTCAGCTACTGTACAGTCTGTGTGTGTGAGTCTCAGTGTCAGCTACTGTACAGTCTGTGTACGTGTCTCAGTGTCAGTTGCTGTACAGCCTGTGTGTGTCTGTCTCAGTGTCAACTCCTGTACAGTCTGTGTGTGTGTCTCAGTATCATCTCCTGTACTGTCTGTGTGTGTGTGTCTCAGTGTCAGCTCCTGTACATGCTGTGTGTGTGTCTCAGAGTCAGCTCCTGTACAGTCCGTGTCTTTGTCTCAGTATCAGCTCCTGTACAGTCTGTGTGTGTGTGTCTCAGTGGCAGCTCCTGTACAGTCTGTATGTGTGTCTCAGTGTCAGCTCCTGTACTGTCTGTGTTTGTGAGTCTCAGTGTCAGCTCATGTACGGTCCGTCTGTGTCTCAGTGTCAGCTACTGTACAGTCGGTCTTTGTGTCTCAGTATCAGCTCCTGCACAGTCTGTGTGTGTGTCTCAGTGTCAGCTCCTGTAAAGTCTGTGTGTGTGTCTCAGTGTCAGCTCCTGTAAAGTCTGTGTGTGTGTCTCAGTATCAGCTCCTGTACAATCTGTGTGTGAGTGTGTCTCAGTATCTACTCCTGTACAGTATGTGTGTGTGTCTCAGTGTCAGCTCCTGTACAGTCTGTGTGTGTGTCTTAGTATCAGCTCCTGTACAGTCTGTGTGTGTCTCAGTGTCAGCTCCTGTACAGTCTGTGTGTGTGTGTCTCAGTGTCAGCTCCTGTACAGTCTGTGTGTGTGTGTGTCTCAGTGTCAGCTCCGGTACAGTCTGTGTATGTGTCTCAGTGTCAGCTCCTATACGGCCTGTGTGTGTGTCAGTTTCAGCTCCTGTACAGTCTGTGTGTGTGTGTCTCAGTGTCAGCTCCTGTAAAGTCTGTGTGTGTGTCTCAGTGTCAGCTCCTGTATAGTCTGTGTGTGTGTGTCTCAGTGTCAGCTCCTGTACAGTCTGTATGTGCGTGTCTCAGTGCCAGCTCCTGTACAGTCTGTGTGTGTGTGTCTCAGTGTCAACTCTTGTACAGTCTGTGTGTGTGTGTCTCAGTGTCAGCTGCTGTGCAGTCTGAGTGTTTGTGTGTCTCACTGAAAGCTACTGTACAGTTTGTGTGTGTGTGTCTCAGTGTCAGCTCCTGTACAGTCAATGTGTGTGTGTTTGAGTCTCAGTGTCAGCTCGTGTACAGTCCGTGTGTGTGTGAGTCTCAGTGTCAGCTCCAGTACATGCTGTGTGTGTGTCTCAGTGTGATCTCCTGTACAGTCTGTGTATGTGTCTCAGTGTCAGCTCCTGTTCGGTCCGTGTGCGTGTGTCTCAGTGTCAGCTCCTGTACAGTCTGTGTGTGTGTCTCAGTATCAGTTCCTATACAGTCTGTGTGTGTGTGTCTCAGTGTCAGCTCCTGTACGGTCTGTATGTGAGTGTGTCTCAGTGTCAGCTCCTGCACAGTCTGTGTCTGTGTCTCAGTGTCAGCTCCTGCACAGTCTGTGTCTGAGTCTCAGTGCCAGCTCCTGTACGGTCTGTGTATGTGTGTGTCTCAGTATCAGCTCCTGTACAGTCTGTGTGTGTGTGTCTCAGTTTCAGCTCCTGTACAGTCTGTGTGTGTGTCTCAGTGTCAACTCCTGTACAGTCTGTGTGTGTGTCTCTTTGCCAGCTCCTGTACAGTCTGTCTGTGTCTCTCATTGTCAGCTCGTGTACAGTCCATGTGTGTGTGAGACTCAGTGTCAGCTCCAGTACAGTCTCTGTGTCTGTGTCTCAGTGTGATCTCCTGTACAGTCTGTGTGTGTGTCTCAGTGTCAGCTCCTGTACGGTCCGTGTGTGTGTGTCTCAGTGTCAGCTCCTTTACAGTCTGTGTGTGTGTCTCAGTGTCAGCTCCTGTACAGTCTGTCTGTGTGTGTCTCAGAGTCAGCTCCTGTACAGTCTGTCTGTGTGTGTGTCTCAGTGTCAGCTCCAGTACAGTCTGTGTGTGTGTCTCAGAGTCAGCTCCTGTACAGTCTCTGTGGGTGTGTCTCAGTGTCAGCTCCTGTACATTCCTTGTGTGTGTGTCTCAGTGTCAGCTCCTCTACACTCTGTGTGTGTGTGTGTCTCAGTGTCAGCTCCTGTACAGTCTGTGTGTGTGGGTCAGTGTCAGCTCCTGTAGAGTCCGTGGGTGTGTGTCAGTGTCAGCTCCTGTAAGTCCGTGTCTGTCTGTGTCTCAGTGTTAGCTCCTTTACAGTCTGTGTGTGTGTGTCAGTGTCAGCTCCTGTAAGTCCGTGTCTGTCTGTGTCTCAGTGTTAGCTCCTTTACAGTCTGTGTGTGTGGGTCAGTGTCAGCTCCTGTACGGTTCGTTTGTGTGTCTCAGTGTCAGCTCCTGTAGAGTCTGTGTGTGTGTATCAGTGCCAGCTACTCTACATTCTGTCTGTGTTTCTCAGTGTCAGCTCCTGTATAGTCCGTGTGTGTGTGTGTGTCTCAGTGTCAGCTCCTGTACAGGCTGTGTGTGTGTGCCTCAGTGTCAGCTCCTGTACAATCCATGTGTGTGTGTCTGAGTGTCAGCTCCTGTACAGTCTGTGTATGTGTGTGTATCAGTATCAGGTCCTGAGCAGTCCGCGTGTATGTGTCTCAGTGTCAGCTCCTGTACAGTCTGTATGTATGTGTCTCAGTGTCAACTCCTGTACAGTCTGTATGTGCGTGTCTCAGTGCCAGCTCCTGTACACTCTGTGTGTGTGTGTGTCTCAGTGTCAACTCCTGTACAGTCTGTGTGTGTGTTTCTCAGTGTCAGCTCCTGTACAGTCTGTGTGTGTCTCAGTGTCAGCTCCTGTACAGTCTCTCTGTGTGTGTGTCTCAGTGTCAACTCCTGTACAGTCTGTGTGTGTGTTTCTCAGTGTCAGCTCCTGTACAGTCTGTGTATGTGTCTCAGTGTCAGCTCCTATACGGCCTGTGTGTGTGTCAGTTTCAGCTCCTGTACAGTCTGTGTGTGTGTGTCTCGGTGTCAGCTCCTGTAAAGTCTGTGTGTGTGTCTCAGTGTCAGCTCCTGTATAGTCTGTGTGTGTGTGTCTCAGTGTCAGCTCCTGTACAGTCTGTATGTGCGTGTCTCAGTGCCAGCTCCTGTACACTCTGTGTGTGTGTGTCTCAGTGTCAACTCCTGTACAGTCTGTGTGTGTGTTTCTCAGTGTCAGCTCCTGTACAGTCTGTGTGTGTCTCAGTGTCAGCTCCTGTACAGTCTCTCTGTGTGTGTGTCTCAGTGTCAACTCCTGTACAGTCTGTGTGTGTGTTTCTCAGTGTCAGCTCCTGTACAGTCTGTGTATGTGTCTCAGTGTCAGCTCCTATACGGCCTGTGTGTGTGTCAGTTTCAGCTCCTGTACAGTCTGTGTGTGTGTGTCTCAGTGTCAGCTCCTGTAAAGTCTGTGTGTGTGTCTCAGTGTCAGCTCCTGTATAGTCTGTGTGTGTGTGTCTCAGTGTCAGCTCCTGTACAGTCTGTATGTGCGTGTCTCAGTGCCAGCTCCTGTACAGTCTGTCTTTGTGTGTCTCAGTGTCAACTCCTGTACAGTCTGTGTGTGTGTGTCTCAGTGTCAGCTCCTGTGCAGTCTGAGTGTTTGTGTGTCTCATTGAAAGCTACTGTACAGTTTGTGTGTGTGTGTCTCAGTGTCAGCTCCTGTACAGTCAATGTGTGTGTGTTTGAGTCTCAGTGTCAGCTCGTGTACAGTCCGTGTGTGTGTGAGTCTCAGTGTCAGCTCCAGTACATGCTGTGTGTGTGTCTCAGTGTGATCTCCTGTACAGTCTGTGTATGTGTCTCAGTGTCAGCTCCTGTTCGGTCCGTGTGCGTGTGTCTCAGTGTCAGCTCCTGTACAGTCTGTGTGTGTGTCTCAGTATCAGTTCCTATACAGTCTGTGTGTGTGTGTCTCAGTGTCAGCTCCTGTACAGTCTGTATGTGAGTGTGTCTCAGTGTCAGCTCCTGTACAGTCTGTGTCTGAGTCTCAGTGTCAGCTCCTGTACGGTCTGTGTATGTGTGTGTCTCAGTATCAGCTCCTGTACAGTCTGTGTGTGTGTGTCTCAGTGTCAGCTCCTGTACAGTCTGTGTGTGTGTCTTATTGTCAGTTCCTGTAATGTGTGTGTGTGTGTCTCAGACTCAGCTCCTGTACAGTCTGTGTGTGTCTGTCTCAGTGTCAACTCCTGTACAGTCTGTGTGTGTGTCTCTTTGCCAGCTCCTGTACACTCTGTGTGTGTGTCTCAGTGTCAACTGCTGTACAGTCTGAGTCTGTGTCTCTCATTGTCAGCTCGTGTACAGTCCATGTGTGTGTGAGACTCAGTGTCAGCTCCAGTACATGCTGTGTATGTGTCTCAGTGTGATCTCCTGTACAGTCTGTGTGTGTGTCTCAGTGTCAGCTCCTGTACAGTCTGTGTGTGTGCGTCTCAGAGTCAGCTCCTGTACAGTCTGTGTGTGTGTGTGTGTGTCTCAGTGTCAGCTCCTGTACAGTCTGTGTGTGTGTCTCAGTGTCAGCTCCTGTACAGTCTGTGTGTGTGCGTCTCAGAGTCAGCTCCTGTACAGTCTGTGTGTGTGTGTGTGTGTCTCAGTGTCAGCTCCTGTACAGTCCGTGTGTGTGTCTCAGTGTCAGCTCCTGTACAGTCTGTGTATGTGTCTCAGTTTCAGCTCCTGTACAGTCTGTGTGTGTGTGTGTGTGTCTCAGTGTCAGCTCCTGTACAGTCTGTGTGTGTGTCTCAGTGTCAGCTCCTGTACAGTTTGTGTGTGTGTCTCAGTGTCAGCTCCTGTACAGTCTGAGTGTGTGTGTGTCTCATTGTCAGCTTCTGTAAAGTCTGTGTGTGTATCTCAGTTTCAGCTCCTGTACAGTCTGTGTGTGTGTCTCATTGTCAGCCCCTGTACAGTCTGTGTGTTTGTGTCTCAGTGTCAGCTCCAGAACAGTCTGTGTGTGTGTCTCAGAGTCAGCTCCTGTACAGTCTGTGTGTGTGTGTCTCAGTGTCAGCTCCTGTACAGTCTGTGTGTGTGTCTTATTGTCAGTTCCTGTAATGTGTGTGTGTGTGTCTCAGACTCAGCTCCTGTACAGTCAGTGTGTGTCTGTCTCAGTGTCAACTCCTGTACAGTCTGTGTGTGTGTCTCTTTGCCAGCTCCTGTACACTCTGTGTGTGTGTCTCAGTGTCAACTGCTGTACAGTCTGAGTCTGTGTCTCTCATTGTCAGCTCGTGTACAGTCCATGTGTGTGTGAGACTCAGTGTCAGCTCCAGTACATGCTGTGTATGTGTCTCAGTGTGATCTCCTGTACAGTCTGTGTGTGTGTCTCAGTGTCAGCTCCTGTACGGTCCGTGTGTGTGTGTCTCAGTGTTAGCTCCTGTACAGTCTGTATGTGCGTGTCTCAGTGCCAGCTCCTTTACAGTCTGTGTGTGTGTCTCAGTGTCAGCTCCTGTACAGTCTGTGTGTGTGTCTCAGTGTCAGCTCCTGTACAGTCTGTGTGTGTGTCTCAGTTTCAGCTCCTGTACAGTCTGTGTGTATTCTCATTGTCTGCTCCTGTACAGTCTGTCTGTGTGTCTCAGTGTCAGCTCCTGTACGGTCCGTGTGTGTGTCTCAGTGTCAGCTCCTGTACAGTCTGTGTGTGTGTCTCAGTGTCAGCTCCTGTACAGTCTGTGTATGTGTCTCAGTTTCAGCTCCTGTACAGTCTGAGTGTGTGTCTCAGTGTCAGCTCCTGTACAGTCTGAGTGTGTGTGTGTCTCATTGTCAGCTTCTGTAAAGTCTGTGTGTGTATCTCAGTTTCAGCCCCTGTACAGTCTGTGTGTTTGTGTCTCAGTGTCAGCTCCAGTACAGTCTGTGTGTGTGTCTCAGAGTCAGCTCCTGTACAGTCTCTGTGTGTGTGTCTCAGTGTCAGCTCCTCTACACTCTATGTGTGTGTGTGTCTCAGTGTCAGCTCCTGTACAGTCTGTGTGTGTGGGTCAGTGTCAGCTCCTGTAGAGTCCGTGGGTGTGTCTCAGTGTCAGCTCCTGTAGAGTCTGTGTGTGTGTATCAGTGCCAGCTACTCTACATCCTGTCTGTGTTTCTCAGTGTCAGCTCCTGTATAGTCCGTGTGTGTGTGTGTGTCTCAGTGTCAGCTCCTGTACAGGCTGTGTGTGTGTGTCTCAGTGTCAGCTCCTGTACAGTCTGTAGATGTGTCTCAGTGTCAGCTACTGTACAGTCTGTGTGTGAGTGTCTAAATGTCAGGTCCTGTACAGTCTGTAGATGTGTCTTAGTGTCAGCTCGTGTACAGACTGTGTGTGTGTCTCAATGTCAGCTCCTGTAATGTCTGTATGTGAGTGTGTCTCAGTGTCAGATCCTGTAAAGTCTGTGTGTGTTTCTCAGTGTCAGCTCCTGTACAGTCCGTGTGTGCGTCTCAGTGTCAGCTCCTGTACAGTCTGTATTTGTGTCTCAGTGGTAGCTCCTGTAGAGTCTGTGTGTGTGTTTCAGTGTCAGCTCCTGTACTGTCTGTGTGTGTGTCTCAGTGTCAGCTCCTGTACAGTCTGTGTGTCAATGTGTCAGGTCCTGTACAGTCTGTGGATGTGTCTCAGTGTCAGCTACTGTACAGGCTGTGTGTGAGTGTGTCTCCGTGTCAGATCCTGTACGGTCTGTGTGTGTGTGTCTCAGTATCAGCTCGTGTACAGACTGTGTGTGTCTCAGTGTCAGCTCCTGTCCAGTCTGTGTGTGTTTCTCAGTGTCACCTCCTGTACAGTCTGTATGTGTGTCTCAGTGTCAGCTCCTTTATAGTCTGAGTGTGTGTTTCAGTGCCAGCTCCTGTACAGTCTGTGTGTGAATGTGTCTCAGTGTCAGCTCCTGTAAAGCCTGTGTGTGTCCCAGTGTCAGCTCCTGGACAGTCTGTGTGTGAATGTGTCTCAGTGTCAGCTCCTGTACAGTCTGTGTGTGCGTGTGTGTCTCAGTGTCAGCTCCTGTACAGTCTGTGTCTGTTTCTCAGTGTCAGCTACTGTACAGTCTGTGCATGTGTCTCTGTGACAGGTCCTGGACATTCTGTGTGTGAATGTGTCTCAGTGTCAGCTCCTGAACAGTCTGTGTGTGTGTTTCAATGTCAGCTCCTGTACAGTCCGTGTGTGTGTCTCAGTGTCAGCACCTCTACAGTCTGTGTGTGTGTGTGTGTCTCAGTGCCAGCTCCTGTACAGTATGTGTGTGAGTCTCAGTATCAGCTCCTGTACAGTCTGTGTATGTGTCTCAGTGTCAGCTCCTGTACAGTCTGAGTGTGTTTCTCAGAATCAGCTCCTGTAAGGTCTGTATGTTTGTCTCAGTGGCAGCTCCAGTACAGTCTGTGTGTGAATGTGTCTCAGTGTCAGCTCCTGTACAGTCTGTGTGTGAGTCTCAGTGTCAGCTCCTGTACAGTCTGTGTGTGTGTGTCTCGGTGTCAGCTCCTGTACAGTCTGAGTGTGAATGTGTCCCAGTGTCAGCTCCTGTACAGTCTGTGTGTGTGTCTCAGTATCAGCTCCTGTACAGTCTGTGTATGTGTCTCAGTGTCAGCTCCTGTACAGTCAGTGTGTGTGTCTCAGTATCAGCTCCTGTACAGTCTGTGTATGTGTCTCAGTGTCAGCTCCTGTACAGTCTGTGTGTGTTTCTCAGAATCAGCTCCTGTAAGGTCTGTATGTTTGTCTCAGTGGCAGCTCCAGTACAGTCTGTGTGTGAATGTGTCTCAGTGTCAGCTCCTGTACAGTCTGTGTCTGTGTCTCAGTGTCAGCTCCTGTACAGTCTGTGTGTGTGTCTCAGTTTCAGCTCCTGTACAGTTTGTGTGTGTGTCTCAGTGTCAGCTCCTGTACAGTTGTCTGTGTGTGTCAGTGTCAGCTCCTGTACAGTCTATGTGTGTGTCTCAGTGTCAGATCCTGTACGGTCCGTGTGTGTGTGTGTGTCTCAGTGTCAGCTCCTGTACAGTCTGTGTCTGTTTCTCAGTGTCAGCTCCTGTACAGTCTGTGTATGTGTCTCTGTGACAGGTCCTGGACAGTCTGTGTGTGAATGTGTCTCAGTGTCAGCTCCTGTACAGTCCGTGTGCGTGTTTCAATGTCAGCTCCTGTACAGTCCGTGTGTGTGTCTCAGTGTCAGCACCTCTACAGTCTGTGTGTGTGTGTGTCTCAGTATCAGCTCCTGTACAGTCTGTGTATGTGTCTCAGTGTCAGCTCCTGTACAGTCTGTGTGTGTGTCTCAGTATCAGCTCCTGTACAGTCTGTGTATGTGTCTCAGTGTCAGAACCTGTACAGTCTGTGTGTGTGTGTCTCAGTGGCAGCTCCAGTACAATCTGTGTTTGAATGTGTCTCAGTGTCAGCTCCTGTACAGTATGTGTGTGTGTCTCAGTGTCAGCTCCTGTACAGTCCGTCTGTGTGTCTCAGTGTCAGCTCCTGTACAGTCTGTGTATGTGTCTCAGTTTCAGCTCCTGTACAGTTTGTGTGTGTGTCTCAGTGTCAGCTCCTGTACAGTCCGTCTGTGTGTGTCAGTGTCAGCTCCTGTACAGTCTATGTGTGTGTCTTAGTGTCAGATCCTGTACAGTCCGTGTGTGTGTGTCTCAGTGTCAGCTCCTGTACAGTCTATGTGTGTGTCTCAGTGTCAGCTCCTGTACAGTCTATGTGTGTGTCTCAATTTCAGCTCGTGTACAGTCTGTGTGTGTGTCTCAATGTCAGCTCCTGTACAGACCGTGTGTGTGTGTGTCTCAGTGTCAGCTCCTGTACAGTCTATGTGTGTGTCTCAATTTCAGCTCCTGTACAGTCTGTGTGTGTGTCAGTGTCAGCTCCTGTACAGTCTATGTGTGTGTCTCAGTGTCAGCTCCTGTACAATCCGTGTGCGTGTGTCTCAGTGTCAGCTCCTGTACAGTCTGTGTGTGTGTGTCTCAGTGTCAGCTCCTGTACAGTCTGTGTGTGTGTCTCAGTGTCAGCTCCTGTACAGTCTGTCTGTGTGTGTGTCTCAGTGTCAGCTACTGTACAGTCTGTGTGTGTGTCTCAGTTTCAGCTCCTGTACAGTCTGTGTGTGTGTGTCTCAGTGTCAGCTCCTGTACAGTCTGTGTGTGTGTCTCAGTGTCAGCTCCTGTACAGTCTGTGTGTGTGTCTCAGTGTCAGCTCCTGTACAGTCTGTGTGTGCGTCTCAGTGTCAGCTCCTGTACGGTCTGTGTGTGTGTTTCAATGTCAGCTCCTGTGCATTCTGTGTGTGTGTGTGTCTCAGTGTCAGCTCCTGTACAGTCTGTGTGTGTGTCTCAGTGTCAGCTCCTTTGCCGTCTGTGTGTGTGTCTCAGTGTCAGCTCCTGTACAGTCTGTGTGTGAGTGTCTCAGTGTCAGCTCCTTTACACTCTGTGTGCGTGTCTCAGTATCAGTTCCTGTACAGTCTGTGTGTGTGTGTCTCAGTATCAGTTCCTGTACATTCTATGTGTGTGTCTCAGTGTCTGCTCTTGTACAGTCTGTCTGTGTGTGTCTCAGTGTCAGCTCCTGTACATTCTATGTGTGTGTCTCAGTGTCAGCTCCTGTACAGTTAGTGTGTGTGTCACAGTGTCAGCTCCTGTACAGTCTGTGTGTGTGATTCTCAATGTCAGCTCCTGTACAGTCTGTGTGTGTCTCAGTGTCAGCTCCAGTACAGTCTGTCTGTGTGTGTGTCTCAGTGTCTGCTCCTGTATAGTCTGTCTGTGTGTGTCTCAGTATCAGCTCCTGTACAGTCTGTATGTGTGTCTCAGTGACAGCTCCTGTACAGTCTGTGTATGTGTCTCTGTTTCATCTCCTGTAAAGTCCTTGTGTTTCTGTCTCAGTGTCAGCTCCTGTACAGCGTGTTTGTGTGTCTCAGTTTCAGCTCCTGTACAGTCTGTGTATGTGTCTCTGTTTCATCTCCTGTAAAGTCCTTGTGTGTGTGTCTCAGTGTCAGCTCCTGTACGGTCCTTGTGTGTGTGTCTCAGTGTCAGCTCCTGTACAGCGTGTGTGTGTGTCTCAGTGTCAGCTCATGTACAGTCTGTGTGTTTGTGTCTCAGTGTCAGCTCCTGTATGGTCCTTGTGTTTGTGTCTCAGTGTCAGCTCCTGTACAGTCTGTGAGTGAGTGGGTCTCAGTGTCAGACCATGTACAGTCTGTCTGTGTGTGTCTCAGTGTCAGCTCCTGTACAGTCTGTGGTTGTGTGTCTCAGTGTTAGCTCCTGTACAGTCTGTGTGTGTTTCTCAGTGTCAGCTCCTGTACAGTCTGTGTGTGTGTCTCAGTGTCAGCTCCTGTACAGTCTGTCTGTGTGTGTGTCTCAGTGTCAGCTCCTGTACAGTCCGTCTGTGTGTGTCAGTGTCAGCTCCTGTACAGTCTATGTGTGTGTCTTAGTGTCAGATCCTGTACAGTCCGTGTGTGTGTGTCTCAGTGTCAGCTCCTGTACAGTCTATGTGTGTGTCTCAGTGTCAGCTCCTGTACAGTCTGTGTCTGTGTCTCAGTGTCAGCTCCTGTACAGTCTGTCTGTGTGTCTCAGTGTCAGCTCCTGTACAGTCTATGTGTGTGTCTCAATTTAAGCTCGTGTACAGTCTGTGTGTGTGTCTCAATGTCAGCTCCTGTACAGACCGTGTGTGTGTGTGTCTCAGTGTCAGCTCCTGTACAGTCTATGTGTGTGTCTCAATTTCAGCTCCTGTACAGTCTGTGTGTGTGTCAGTGTCAGCTCCTGTACAGTCTATGTGTGTGTCTCAGTGTCAGCTCCTGTACAATCCGTGTGCGTGTGTCTCAGTGTCAGCTCCTGTACAGTCTGTGTGTGTGTGTCTCAGTGTCAGCTCCTGTACAGTCTGTGTGTGTGTCTCAGTGTCAGCTCCTGTACAGTCTGTCTGTGTGTGTGTCTCAGTGTCAGCTACTGTACAGTCTGTGTGTGTGTCTCAGTGTCAGCTCCTGTACAGTCTGTGTGTGTGTCTCAGTTTCAGCTCCTGTACAGTCTGTGTGTGTGTGTCTCAGTGTCAGCTCCTGTACAGTCTGTGTGTGTGTCTCAGTGTCAGCTCCTGTACAGTCTGTGTGTGTGTCTCAGTGTCAGCTCCTGTACAGTCTGTGTGTGTGTCTCAGTGTCAGCTCCTGTACAGTCTGTGTGTGTGTCTCAGTGTCAGCTCCTGTACAGTCTGTGTGTGTGTCTCAGTGTCAGCTCCTGTACGGTCTGTGTGTGTGTTTCAATGTCAGCTCCTGTACGGTCCGTGTGTGTGTGTCTCAGTGTCAGCTCCTGTGCATTCTGTGTGTGTGTGTGTCTCAGTGTCAGCTCCTGTACAGTCTGTGTGTGTGTCTCAGTGTCAGCTCCTTTGCCGTCTGTGTGTGTGTCTCAGTGTCAGCTCCTGTACAGTCTGTGTGTGAGTGTCTCAGTGTCAGCTCCTTTACACTCTGTGTGCGTGTCTCAGTATCAGTTCCTGTACAGTCTGTGTGTGTGTGTCTCAGTATCAGTTCCTGTACAGTCTGTGTGTGTGTGTCTCAGTGTCAGCTCCTGTACAGTCTGTGTGTGTGTCTCAGTGTCTGCTCTTGTACAGTCTGTCTGTGTTTGTCTCAGTGTCAGCTCCTGTACAGTCTATGTGTGTGTCTCAGTGTCAGCTCCTGTACATTCTATGTGTGTGTCTCAGTGTCAGCTCCTGTACAGTTAGTGTGTGTGTCACAGTGTCAGCTCCTGTACAGTCTGTGTCTGTGTCTCAGTGTCAGCTCCTGTACAGTCTGTGTGTGTGATTCTCAATGTCAGCTCCTGTACAGTCTGTGTGTGTCTCAGTGTCAGCTCCAGTACAGTCTGTCTGTGTGTGTGTCTCAGTGTCAGCTCCTGTACAGTCTGTATGTGTGTCTCAGTGACAGCTCCTGTACAGTCTGTGTATGTGTCTCTGTTTCATCTCCTGTAAAGTCCTTGTGTTTGTGTCTCAGTGTCAGCTCCTGTACAGCCTGTGTGTGTGTCTCAGTTTCAGCTCCTGTACGGTCTGTGTGTGTCTCACTGTGAGCTCCTTTACAGCGTGTGTGTGTGTCTCAGTGTCAGCTCCTGTACGGTCCTTGTGTGTGTGTCTCAGTGTCAGCTCCTGTACAGTCTGTGAGTGAGTGGGTCTCAGTGTCAGACCATGTACAGTCTGTCTGTGTGTGTCTCAGTGTCAGCTCCTGTACAGTCTGTGGTTGTGTGTCTCAGTGTTAGCTCCTGTACAGTCTGTGTGTGTTTCTCAGTGTCAGCTCCTGTACAGTCTGTGTGTGTGTCTCAGTGTCAGCTCCTGTACAGTCTGTCTGTGTGTGTGTCTCAGTGTCAGCTCCTGTACAGTCTGTCTGTGTGTGTCTCAGTGTCAGCTCCTGTACAGTGTGTGTGTGTTTCACAGTGTCAGCTCCTGTACAGTCTGTCTGTGTGTGTGTCTCAGTGTCAGCTCCCGTACAGTCCATGTGTGTGTCTCAGTTTCATCTCCTGTACAGTCTGTGTGTGTGTCTCAGTGTCAGCTCCTGTACAGTCTGTGTGTGTGTCTCAGTATCAGCTCCTGTACAGTCTGTGTGTGTGTGTCTCAGTATCAGCTCCTGTACAGTCTGTATGCGTGTCTCAGTGACACCTCCTGTACAGTCTGTGCGTGTCTCAGTGTCAGCTCCTGTACAGTCTGTATGTGTATGTGTGTCTCAGTGTCAGCTCCTGTACAGTCCATGTGTGTGTGTGTCTCAGTGTCAGCTCCTGTACAGTCTGTGTGTGTCTCAGTGTCAGCTCCTGGACAGTCTGTATGTGTGTGTGTCTCAGTGTCAGCTCCTGTACAGTTTGTGTGTGTGTGTCTCAGTGTCAGCTCATGTACAGTCTGTCTGTGTGTGTCTCAGTATCAGCTCCTGTACAGTCTGTATGTGTTTCAGTGTCAGCTCCTGTACAGTCTGTGTGTGTGTCTCAGTGTCAGCTCCTGTACAGTCTGTGTGTGTCTCAGTGTCAGCTCCTGTACAGTCTGTATGTGTGTGTGTGTCTCAGTGTCAGCTCCTGTACAGTCTGTGTGTGTCTCAGTGTCAGCTCCTGGACATTCTGTATTTGTGTGTCAGTGTCAGCTCCTGTACAGTCTTTGTGTGTTTCAGTGTCAGCTCCTGTACAGTCTGTGTGTGTGTGTCTCAGTGTCAGCTCGTGTACAGTCTGTGTGTGTGTCTCAGTGTCAGCTCCTGCACAGTCTGTGCATGTGTCTCAGTGTCAGCGCCTGTACAGTCTGTGTTTGTCTCAGTGTCAGATCCTGTACAGTCTGTGTGTGTGTGTGTGTGTGTGTCTCAGTGTCAGCTCCTGTACAGTCTGTGTGTGTGTGTGTGTGTGTGTGTCTCAGTGTCAGCTCCTGTACAGTCTGTGTGTGTGTGTGTGTCTCAGTGTCAGCTCCTGTACAGTCTGTGTGTGTGTCTCAGTGTCAGCTCCTGTACAGACTGTGCATGTGTCTCAGTGTCAGCTCATGTACAGTCTGTGTGTGTGTCTCAGTGTCAGCTCCTGTACGGTCCGTGTGTGTGTGTCTCAGTGTCAGCTCCTGCACAGTCTGTGTGTGTGTGTCTCAGTGTCAGCTCCTGTACAGACTGTGCATGTGTCTCAGTGTCAGCTCATGTACAGTCTGTGTGTGTGTCTCAGTGTCAGCTCCTGTACGGTCCGTGTGTGTGTGTCTCAGTGTCAGCTCCTGCACAGTCTGTGTGTGAGTGTCTCAGTGTCAGCTCATGTACAGTCTGTGTGTGTGTCTCAGTGTCAGCTCCTGTACGGTCCGTGTGTGTGTGTCTCAGTGTCAGCTCCTGCACAGTCTGTGTGTGTGTGTCTCAGTGTCAGCTCCTGTACAGTCTGTGTGTGTGTCTCAGTGTCAGCTCCTGAACAGTCTGTGTGTGTGTGTCTCAGTGTCAGCTCCTGTACTTTCTGTGTGTGTCTCAGTGTCAGCTCCTGTACAGTCTGTGTGTGTGTGTCTCAGTTTCAGCTCCTGTACAGACTGTGTGTGTGTGTCTCAGTGTCAGCTCCTGAACAGTCTGTGTGTGTGTGTCTCAGTGTCAGCTCCTGTACTTTCTGTGTGTGTCTCAGTGTCAGTTCCTGTACAGTCTGTGTGTGTGTGTGTGTGTGTGTCTCACTGACAGCTCCTGTACAGTCTGTGTGTGCGTCTCAGTTTCATCTCCTGTACAGTCTGTCTGTGTGTCTCAGTGTCAGCTCCTGTACAGTCTGTCTGTGTGTCTCAGTGTCAGCTCCTGTACAGTCTGTCTGTGTGTCTCAGTGACAGCTCCTGTACAGACTGTATGTGTGTCTCAGTGTCAGCTCCTGTATAGTCCGCGTGTGTGTGTGTCTCACTGTCAGCTCCTGTACAGTCTGTCTGTGTCCGTCAGTGTCAGCTCCTGTACAGTCTGTGTGTGTGTGTGTCTCAGTGCCAGCTCCTGTACAGTCTGTGAGTTTATGTCTCAGTGTCAGCTCCTGTACAGTCTGTGTGTGTCTCAGTGTCAGCTCCTGTACAGTCTGTGTGTGTCTCAGTGACAGATCCTGTACAGTCTGTCTGTGTGTCTCAGTGTCAGCTCCTGTACAGTCTGTGTGTGTGTCTCAGTGACAGCTCCTGTACAGTCTGTCTGTGTGTCTCAGTGTCAGCTCCTGTACAGTCTGTGTGTGTGTCTCAGTTTCATCTCCTGTGCATTCTGTGTGTGTGTCTCAGTGGCAGCTCCTGTAATGTCTGTGTGTGTGTGTCTCAGTGTCAGCTCCTGTACAGTCCATTTGAGTGTGTGTCTCAGTGTCAGCTCCTGTACAGTCTGTCTGTGTGTGTCAGTGTCAGCTCCTGTACAGTCTGTGTTTGTGTCTCAGTGTCAGCTCCTGTACAGTCTGTGTGTGTGTGTTTCAATGTCAGCTCCTGTGCATTCTGTGTGTGTTTGTATCTCAGTGTCAGCTCCTGTACAGTCTGTGTGTGTGTCTCAGTGCCAGCTCCTGTACAGTCTGTGTGTTTGTATCTCAGTGTCATCTCCTGTACATTCTGTGTGTGTGTCTCAGTGTCAGCTCCTGTACAGTCCGTGTGTGTGTCTCAGTTTTAGCTCCTGTACAGTCTGTGTGTGTGCCTCAGTGTCAGCTCCTGTACAGTCTGTGTGTGTTTGTCTCAGTGTCAGCTCCTGTACAGTCTGTGTGTGTGTCTCAGTGTCAGCTCCTGTACAGTCCGTGTGTGTGTCTCAGTGTCAGCTCCTGTACAGTCTGTGTGTGTGTGTCTCAGTGTCAGCTCCTTTACAGTCTGTGTGTGTTTGTGTGTGTGTGTGTGTCTCAGTGTCAGCTCCTGTACAGTCTGTGTGTGTGTTTGTGTGTGAGTCTCAGTGTCAGCTCCTGTACAGTCTGTGTGTGTGTCTCAGTGTCAGCTCCTGTACAGTCTGTGTGTGTGTCTCAGTGTCAGCTCCTGTACAGTCTGTGTGTGTGTCTCAGTGTCAGCTCCTGTGCAGTCTGTGTGTGTGTGTCTCAGTGTCAGCTCATGTACAGTCTGTGTGTGTGTGTGTCTCAGTATCAGCTCCTGTACAGTCTGTGTGTGTGTGTCTCAGTGTCAGCTCCTGTACGGTCCGTGTGTGTGTCTCAGTGTCAGCTCCTGCACAGTCTGTGTGTGTGTCTCAGTGTCAGTTCCTGTACAGTCTGTGTTTGTGTCTCAGTGTCAGCTCCTGTACAGTCTGTGTCTGTGTCTCAGTGTCAGCTCCTGTACAGTCTGTGTCTGTGTCTCAGTGTCAGCTCCTGTACAGTCTGTGTCTGTGTCTCAGTGCCAGCTTCTGTACAGTATGTGTATGTGTCTCAGTGTCAGCTCCTGTACAGTCTGTGTCTGTGTCTCAGTGTCAGCTCCTGTACAGTCTGTGTCTGTGTCTCAGTGCCAGCTTCTGTACAGTGTGTGTGTGTGTCTCAGTGTCAGCTCCTGTACAGTCTGTGTCTGTGTCTCAGTGTCAGCTCCTGTACAGTCTGTGTATGTGTGTCTCAGTGTCAGCTCCTGTACAGTCTGTGTATGTGTCTCAGTGTCAGTTCCTGTACAGTCTGTGTGTGTGTCTCAGTGTCAGCTCCTGTACAGTCTGTGTGTGAGTCTCAGTGTCAGCTCCTGTACGGTCCATGTCTGTGTCTCAGTGTCAGCTCCTGTACGGTCCGTGTCTGTGTCTCAGTGTCAGCTCCTCTACAGTCTGTGTATGTGTCTCAGTGTCAGCTCCTCTATGATACATGTATGTCTCTATATATTTGTAGGTGTAGGCAGGAGACAGACAGCCACTCTCTGTATTAGATACTAAGTGTATTATGTGCTGCGCGCAGCTTGCTTTTTAATCTTCCTAATGTCTCTCTCGGCTGAGTGCTGTCCACTGCATTGACTGATTCCTATTCTCACTCATCCAATTAATGCAGAAAGAGCTCAGCCGGTGGGAGTCTGTTTCACCAGGACGCCTCTCAGTTTCATTCAGCTGATATATTGCCAGCTGCCTCTCAGCCCCTTCCCCTCCCCCCCACACGCTCCATGTGATATTAAACCCCAGCTCTCACAGACTGAGACAGCATAACTCCCAGGGAGTTACTGTTTCCCCCAGTCTCTCTCCGCTCGCTCTGGACAATGCGGATATATCACCCCATCACCCCCCACAGGCTGTCCACCATCTACAAGGCACAAGTCAGGAGTGTGATGGGATACTCCCCACTTGCCTGGATGAGTTGCAGCTCCCACAACACTCGAGAAGTTCGACACCGTCCAGGACAAAGCAGCCCCGCTCGATCGGCTCCCCATCCACAAACATTCACTCCCTCCACCACTGACACACAGTAGCAGCAGCGTGTGTACCATCTACAAAATGCACTGCAGCAACTCACCAAGGCTCCTTCGACAGCACCTTCCAAACCCACCACCTCTACCATCTAGAAGGACAAGGGCAGCAGACACATGGGGAACACCCACCGCCTGGAAGTTCCAATCCGAGCCCCTCACCATCCTGACTTGGAAATATATCGGCCGTTCCTTCACTGTCGCTGGGTCAAAATCCTGGAACTCCCTCCCTAACAGCGCTGTGGGTGTACCTACACCACACGGACAAAATCCTGGAACTCCCTCCCTAACAGCGCTGTGGGTGTACCTACACCACACGGACAAAATCCTGGAACTCCCTCCCTAACAGCGCTGTGGGTGTACCTACACCACACGGACAAAATCCTGGAACTCCCTCCCTAACAGCGCCGTGGGTGTACCTACATCACACGGACAAAATCCTGGAACTCCCTCCCTAACAGCGCTGTGGGTGTACCTACACCACACGGACAAAATCCTGGAACTCCCTCCCTAACAGCGCTGTGGGTGTACCTACACCACACGGACAATATCCTGGAACTCCCTCCCTAACAGCACTGTGGGTGTACCTACACCACACGGACAAAATCCTGGAACTCCCTCCCTAACAGCGCTGTGGGTGTACCTACACCACACGGACAAAATCCTGGAACTCCCTCCCTAACAGCGCTGTGTGTGTACCTACACCACACGGACAGAATCCTGGAACTCCCTCCCTAACAGCGCTGTGGGTGTACCTACACCACACGGACACAATCCTGGAACTCGCTCCCTAACAGCACTGTGGGTGTACCTACACCACACGGACAAAATCCTGGAACTCCCTCCCTAACAGCGCTGTGGGTGTACCTACACCACACAGACAAAATCCTGGAAATCCCTCCCTAACAGCACTGTGGGTGTACATACACCAGAGGGACAAAATCCTGTATCTCCCTCCCTTACAGCACTGTGGGTGTACCTACACCACGCGGACAAAATCCTGGAACTCCCTCCCTAACAGCACTGTGGGTGTACCTACACCACACGGACAAAATCCTGGAACTCCCTCCCTAACAGCACTGTGGGTGTACATACACCACAGGGACAAAATCCTGTATCTCCCTCCCTTACAGCACTGTGGGTGTACCTACACCACGCGGACAAAATCCTGGAACTCCCTCCCTAACAGCACTGTGGGTGTACCTACACCACACGGACAAAATCCTGGAAATCCCTCCCGAACAGCGCCGTGGGTGTACCTACACCACACAGACACAATCCTGGAACTCCCTCCCTAACAGCACTGTGGGTGTACCTACACCACACGGACAAAATCCTGGAACTCCCTCCCTAACAGCACTGTGGGTGTACCTACACCACACGGACAAAATCCTGGAACTCCCTCCCTAACAGCACTGTGGGTGTACCTACACCACACGGACAAAATCCTGGAAATCACTCCCTAACAGCACTGTGGGTGTACCTTCACCGCAGGGACAAAATCCTGGAACTCCCTCCCTAACAGCACTGTGGGTGTACCTATACCACACGGACAAAATCCTGGAACTCCCTCCCTAACAGCACAGTGGGTGTACCTACACCATAGGGGACAAAATCCTGGAACTCCCTCCCTAACAGCACTGTGGGTGTACCTACACCACACGGGGACAAAATCCTGGAAATCCCTCCCTAACAGCGCTGTGGGTGTACCTACACCACACGGACAAAATCCTGGAACTCCCTCCCTAACAGCACTGTGGGTGTACCTACACCACACAGACAAAATCCTGGAACTCCCTCCCTAACAGCACTGTGGGTGTACCTACACCACACGGACAAAATCCTGGAACTCCCTCCCTAACAGCACTGTGGGTGTACCTACACCACACGGACAAAATCCTGGAACTCCCTCCCTAACAGCACTGTGGGTGTACCTACACCACACGGACAAAATCCTGGAACTCCCTCCCTAACAGCACCGTGGGTGTACCTACACCACACGGACAAAATCCTGGAACTCCCTCCCTAACAGCACTGTGGGTGTAGCTACACCACACGGACAAAATCCTGGAACTCCCTCCCTATCAGCGCTGTGGGAGTACCTACACCACACGGACAAAATCCTGGAACTCCCTCCCTAACAGCACTGTGGGTGTACCTACACCACAGGGACAAAATCCTGGAACTCCCTCCCTAACAGCACTATGGGTGTACCTACACCACACGGGACAAAATCCTGGAACTCCCTCCCTAACAGCGCCGTGGGTGTACCTACACCACACGGACAAAATCCTGGAACTCCCTCCATAACAGCGCTGTGGGTGTACCTACACCACACGGACAAAATCCTGGAACTCCCTCCCTAACAGCACTGTGGAGGTACCTACACCACACGGACAAAATCCTGGAACTCCCTCCCTAACAGCGCTGTGGGTGTACCTACACCACATGGACAAAATCCTGTATCTCCCTCCCTAACAGCACTGTGGATGTACCTACACCACACGGACAAATCCACAGCCGTCACTCATTTGACCCTGTCTCCCCCACACTCTCAGACAGTGCGTTCCAGACCCTAACCACTCGATTGACCCTGTCTCCCCCACACTCTCAGACAGTGCGTTCCAGACCCTAACCACTCGATTGACTCTGTCTCCCCCACACTCTCAGACAGTGCGTTCCAGATCCTAACCACTCGATTGTCCCTGTCTCCCCCACACTCTCAGACAGTGCGTTCCAGACCCTAACCACTCTATTGACCCTGTCTCCCCCACACTCTCAGACAGTGCGTTCCAGATCCTAACCACTCGATTGACCCTGTCTCCCCCACACTCTCAGACAGTGCGTTCCAGACCCTAACCACTCGATTGACCCTGTCTCCCCCACACTCTCAGACAGTGCGTTCCAGATCCTAACCACTCGATTGACCCTGTCTCCCCCACACTCTCAGACAGTGCGTTCCAGATCCTAACCACTCGATTGACCCTGTCTCCCCCACACTCGCAGACAGTGCGTTCCAGATCCTAACCACTCGATTGACCCTGTCTCCCCCACACTCTCAGACAGTGCGTTCCAGACCCTAACCACTCGATTGAACCTGTCTCCCCCACACTCTCAGACAGTGCGTTCCAGACACTAACCACTCGATGGACCCTATCTCCCCTACACTCTCAGACAGTGTGTTCCAGATCCTAACCACTCGATTGACCCTGTCTCCCCTACACTCTCAGACAGTGTGTTCCAGACCCTAACCACTCGATTGACCCTGTCTCCCCCACACTCTCAGACAGTGCGTTCCAGACCCTAACCACTCGATTGACCCTGTCTCCCCCACACTCTCAGACAGTGCGTTCCAGACCCTAACCACTCGATTGACCCTGTCTCCCCCACACTCTCAGACAGTGCGTTCCAGAGACTAACCACTCGATTGACCCTGTCTCCCCCACACTCTCAGACAGAGCGTTCCAGATCCTAACCACTCGATTGACCCTGTCTCCCCCACACTCTCAGACAGTGCGTTCCAGAGACTAACCACTCGATTGACCCTGTCTCCCCCACACTCTCAGACAGTGCGTTCCAGACCCTAACCACTCGATTGACCCTGTCTCCCCCACACTCTCAGACAGTGCGTTCCAGACCCTAACCACTCGCTGTGTGATAAAGTTTCTCCTCATGTCTCCGTTGCTCCTTTCACCAATCCCCTTCAACCCGTGTTCCCCTGGTTCCCGATCCATCCGCCCGTGGGAACAGCTTCTCCCGATCGACTCTGTCCGGGTCCCTCATGCTTTTCAGTAGCTCTATCAAATCTCCTCTCAACCTCCGAGGAGAGACGTTCCCGGCTTCTCCGATCCCTCCTCATCACTGTGGTTCTTCATCCCTGGAACCGTTCTCCCGAATCTGTCCCACCCCCTCTCTCTCTCAATCCTTCACCCCCTTCCTAAAGTGCCGGAGCCCAGGACTGGACACCATACTCCAGGTGAGGCCGGGCCAGTGTGCTGTCCAGGTGCCACTGTTTGCTGTACCACTCCATAACTCTCTCCACCAGGTTCCGGAGATCCCAGGCTCTTTGGATGTTCCAGTGATGGGAACGCTGGGCAGTCAGGCCTCCCTGTCTGGTTGTTGGCACTGAGAGCCCCCCTGTCTTTCTGAAGCACGATAGAGTGCGGAGGAGGTCGCAGGGTTGATGAGCGGAGAGAGGTTACAGCAGGGACACACAGGAACTGCAGAGCCCAAAACCACAGCAGACAATCAGACAGTTCATGGGGAAAAGTGATATACAACTTCCCAGCAGAGACCTCAGGCCCCAGAGTGTTCTGGAAGGGTCAGCCGCGGCCTGAAGACAGGTTTCAGTTATCAGTCAAAGGACAGCAAGCTCAATGCACAAAGGGCCCTGACATCAGGACTGAACCCAGCGCCTCCGACAGCAACATTTCTAAAGATAGTTAGTAAAGAATGATGGGGCCAGATTTTATCAAATGGACAGAGAGAGAATTAAACAGGGGCTGGACAGAGATCAGGAGCAGGAACCCTGGCTGACTTCCCCTCTCACTCTCTCTAACCCAGGGATCGCTGGACAGGGATCAGGAGCAGGAACCCTGGCTGACTTCCCCTCTCTCTCTCTCTAACCCAGGGATCACTGGACAGTGATCAGGAGCAGGAACCCTGGCTGACTTCCCCTCTCACTCTCTCTAACCCAGGGATCGCTGGACAGGGATCAGGAGCAGGAACCCTGGCTGATTTCCCCTCTCTCTCTAACCCAGGGATCACTGGACAGGGATCAGGAGCAGGAACCCTGGCTGATTTCCCCTCTCTCTCTCTCTCTAACCCAGGGATCACTGGACAGTGATCAGGAGCAGGAACCCTGGCTGATTTCCCCTCTCTCTCTAACCCAGGGATCACTGGACAGTGATCAGGAGCAGGAACCCTGGCTGATTTCCTCTCTCTCTCTCTCTCTAACCCAGGGGTCACTGGACAGTGATCAGGAGCAGGAACCCTGGCGGATTTCCCCTCTCTCTCTCTAACCCAGGGATCACTGGACAGTGATCAGGAGCAGGAACCCTGGCTGATTTCCCCTCTCTCTCTCTCTCTAACCCAGGGATCACTGGACAGTGATCAGGAGCAGGAACCCTGGCTGATTTCCCCTCTCTCTCTAACCCAGGGATCACTGGACAGTGATCAGGAGCAGGAACCCTGGCTGATTTCCCCTCTCTCTCTCTCTCTAACCCAGGGATCACTGGACAGTGATCAGGAGCAGGAACCCTGGCTGATTTCCTCTCTCTCTCTCTCTAACCCAGGGATCACTGGACAGTGATCAGGAGCAGGAACCCTGGCTGATTTCCTCTCTCTCTCTCTCTCTAACCCAGGGATCACTGGACAGTGATCAGGAGCAGGAACCCTGGCTGATTTCCCCTCTCTCTCTCTCTCTAACCCAGGGATCACTGGACAGTGATTAGAATTTCTCTCTGGACCACACATGAGTACACCGTGGACCTTTCCCCTTTCCCTACTGTCTGTATGGGAACGCTACGCTTGGTTTAATCTTGCTGCCAGTCGGAGATAGATCTTTGTGAATCGATTTTGGTGTCTTTTGTGTTTGTTGTATAGAGTGTTGGCTGCCATGCCAACAGCAGGCTGTGCTTGGAGCCTCTCATGTAGGCCCATATTGACAGAGGGGGCCTTCTCGCTGATGAATATCTACTCCGACCCCCTCTCTGCCCCTCCCCCAACAACCCCCACCGTCTCACCAGGCAACCTCTGACCCCTCCAATGTGATGAGGTTTCACAGCTCGGGCCTTTCACAGTAGAAGGACCGGTTTAGGCACGCACTTTGGTAGGAAGAATAGAGGCATGGACTATTTTCTAAATGGGGGAGAGAATTCAGAAATCTGGAGTGCAAAGGGACTTGGGAGTCCTAGTCCAGGATTCTCTTAAGGTTAACTTGCAGGTTGAGTCGGTAGTTAGGAAGGCAAATGCAATGTTGGCATTTATTTCGAGAGGACTGGAATATAAAAGCAGGGATGTGCTGCTGAGACTTTATAAGGCTCTGGTCAGACCACATTTAGAATATTGTGAGCAATTTTGGGCCCCGTATCTCAGGAAGGATGTGCTGGCCCTGGACAGTGTCCAGAGGAGGTTCACGAGAACGATCCCAGGAATGAAAGGCTTAACATATGAGGAATGTTTGAGGACTCTGGGTCTATACTCGATGGAGTTTAGAAGGATGAGGGGGGATCTGATTGAAACTTACAGAACACTGAAAGGC